>VZRF01009575.1:0-41669 GCA_013396875.1 Vireo altiloquus | reverse complement strand
GGTGTCGGGGGTGGTGGCCGGCGTGGCGCTGGGGGCCGCCGTGCGCGGCGCGGCGCTGGGCCCGGCGCAGGTCGCCTACCTGGCCTTCCCCGGGGAGCTGCTGCTGCGGATGCTGCGCATGGTGATCCTGCCGCTCGTGGTCTGCAGCCTGGTGTCGGGAGCCGCCAGCCTGGACACCCGCTCGCTCGGACGCCTGGGCGGCATCGCGGTCGCCTATTTCTTGGGCACCACGCTGCTCGCCTCCGGCCTCGCCGTCGCCCTCGGCTTCATCATCCGCCCCGGCGCCGGAGCCTCCGCGCTTAACACCCCCGTGCTGGGGCTGCCGGGCGCGCTGCCCACCCGCAAGGAGACCGTGGACTCCTTCCTAGACCTCGTCAGGTGAGGCCGCCCCGCTCCCCCCCTTCCCCCGCCTTCCCGCCGCTGGAGGATGATGACAGACCCGGCAGTGTTGCACGCTGCAGTCGGGGCCGGGGAGCCCCCCTCCTCCTCCTCTTTGTCAACCTCCTTCTTCTCAACCTCCTTCATTTTCTTATCCTCCTGCATCTTCTACTCATTCTTCTTTTTCTCCTTCTCCTCCTTCTTACCATCCTTCTCATCTTAATCCTGGCTTCTCCAGAAGCACGGCTCTGTGCCCAAGTACCCGCAGCCCGGTCAGGTGTAGGGCTTCATGGTACTTTGCTTCTCCCCGCTTTGTTTTTAATTCTGCCTGGGTGGCTGCAAGGATGAGTCGAGGCTTGCTCAGAGTTCTGGGTGCCTGGGCCCGTTTTTGGTTCTGCCTGGAGGGAGAGCAGCTTCTGGGTGCTGGCTACGGGGCAGGCTTTGCCTGGCACCTTCCCCTGCCCTGCTACCTGTTGTTGCCCGTCTCCTGCAGGCAGGGCAGGGCTGGGCAGCTCTCCCCATTCCTCACACACACCTTTTTCATTACTTCTCCAACATATTACCCAGTCTCCTCACCCAAATGCCTACCTGCCTCTTAGAGTGCCCTCCAATAGATGTGGGCATGGAAATGCAACCCTGTAATTCCCTGGAGGACATACCCTAAACATCATCAAATGTGAGGATGCTCTGTAGATTTGTGAGCTTCCCATCCTACCTCTGCATCTTGCCAACACAAGGCTTGCATTCCCCAATTCTATCTGGAAACAAGGCTTTCACTTCTGACCAGATGATAGTGTTTTTGTGTATCCTTGCCCCTTTATTTTTTTTTTCTTCCTTTCAAAGTCCATGTCCTGTTGAGATCTCTCTGGCCTTTTAAATAAGATAGGAGCACATAGACAAACGAGGCAGGCATCCAGATGGTGCTTTGAGTATTGGACTTACAACTGCACTTCCTTGTGCTTTGCAATCAGGTGCAAACAGAAGAATAAAGGAGGTGACCTGTGTCACAGTAAAGTGGCTGGAAAGTTTAGCTTAGTGAATATCTTGGTGATTACAAAGCTGAGTGTTTTGGGGTTTTTTTTTTTTTTTTTTTGGTTGTTTGCTTTTATGAGTCCAGTTTTTCAGCTGAGAAACGTTTGTGCTCTGTCTGGACAAGTGGATGTGGCAACAAAGATAAAAAGACTTTCTAAAAAAAAACCTAGCCCCAAACGCAGAACTGTATTTACAAATTCAGGTTAATGTCCTTTTCTCCCCGTGAGACAAGTATGTTCCCTTTGGACGGAAAGTAAGTCTGGTTTGTTCCATTGGCAGCCGTGTACTCAGTGTCCTCATCTCACCTCTCCCTCTCTTAAGAACTGACAATTAAGGACCTTTCTTAAGGACCAGCAATTCCTGACAGCTAGTTAAGAAGGAATAGCAGGACAGTGGGAGTAGGTAGTCTGGGTGTGGTAGTGATATATTGTTGAATGGAGGGGAGGGAGGTGAAGGAGAATTGCCAAAGAAAAGGAGTAGGCACACCTGGGAGAGTTGGGAAGATGCCTGTAGTGGTGGCTGCTGCCCCAGTGCATCCTGGTGTGGCTGCTGTAGCTGGTGTTACATCCCTGTGTCACCTGGCAGCATGGAGTAGGATGGAGATGAGGAACAGGCCAGGGATGTTCCAGTGAGCTTCAGGCTGTGGGTTATATCTAAAGTTCAGAGGAGACAACTGTGTCTTGGTATGGTCTGTAAATGTAGGTTGAGAGTTCATCTTCACAGGGGTTGTGATGGTGATGGGATTGAGTCCCTAATTCCAAAGTAGTGCTCATAATGATGAGACTTGGGTAAAGTATGGTGGGTTGTAGAGGAATTTCCTTTTGGGAGATGAGGGGGCAGGAGGTTTCTCCCAGTGTATGTACAGGGGCCTGTGAATACTGCTTTTTCTTGGAACCCCAGAGAAGGATTGTTGCAGCCACACTCTTGGGCAGTCAAGTTGTTAAAGCAGTGATAGTGAAATCCAGTCCAGAAAAGTTGTGATGGGACACAGCCATCACTAAAACTTTCAGTCTTAGCACAAATCCCTGACAGACCCAGAAATGGAGAGAGTATGTGATTTTCAGGAAATAGGATCTCTCTCTCTGCTGTGCAATGTTATTTTTTTAACTGTTCTTGAAAATGTGTGTTTTAGTTTGAGCACTGAACTTGGTCCCTGCTGTGATGAAGTTTCACTAGAGTAACCTCATCTCCAGATAACAAAGCCTTAATTCTATAGGGCCTGGAGGGTTGAAATGATTGCTCTTGGTGTGGGTGGGTCTTGCAACATCCTACTCTTTGCTTCTCCTTTTATCTCATCTGGCCATGAAACTTTCTATTAGATGGAAGAAAACTTTGTTTTCAGTTGTGTCACAAGACTGTCTGTGTCCTTCACAGCTTTGCTGCTGCTTGGTTTCAGAGGAAAGGTAAAAAGGAGTTGCAAATGAGCAAACTGTGTCCCCCTACAGGACCAAACACCAGTGTAGAGCATGGCCCAAGGAGGAAGCAAAGAGGAAGTCACAGCTATGTGTCACTGTTTGCTTCTGCAGATCCCTTCTGCGGATCTGCCTTTGGGAAGTCTGTTAGGTAATGACTGAAGATGTTGCTTTTCATTTTTGCAGTGCTGTCTGGAGGCCAGCTTAATTATTGGTTTTCCTTTTCCAAGTGTAAAGCTTCCCTACAAACATGCGTCTAGGCATGGAGAAATGACTTCTGGAAAAAAGATTTATCTTGGGCTTTGGTATTAAATGAATGATGGCTCACTGGTGACCCCAAAGGCTGTCTTTGTTTTATTTTGTGAATTGACCTTAACCTCCAGGTCTGATTTCTCTGGCTGGAGGTGCTGGAGCATCCTCCTGGTTTCCCTTCTGGCAGGTGCTGGGGGCAAGCAAGCTTTGAGTGTGTCTAGTTAGAGCTTAGGCACACTGTCCTCTGCCCCAGAACATAGGGTGGGTACAGCAGAGCTGTCATAAGGTGCTTTTGTGCTTTTATCCTGCAGCAGGGATGCTGATGGCTCATCTCAGGTCTGTCATGTGGGCAGCTCCTCAAACTTCCTAAAGAGCAGCATGATCAAAGGCAGTGATCATGGGAGGGGATCCAGCAAGAGTTCCCAGCTACTTCTCAAGGCTGATGGCTTTAAGAAAAGCACTCAGAAAGTGAGGTGTTCTCTGAACGCAAGGCAGGATCTTGGAATTTCTTAACTGTCAGCAGAAGATGAGGAAAGGATGCTGATGGTTTAGACTTTCTGAGTTTTTCCCTTACTCATGTATGTGGTGGAGAAGGCAACAGAGAATAAAGAGAGCTTGTGAGCTTGGTTGTGATGTGGTTGGCAGCTGGAGGAAAGGGATGGCTGGGATACAGTGGGCTCTGGAGCTCAGCCTCCACCTGAGAAGGTGACACTGTAGAGAGCTGGCTTGGCTCTGCTTGTGCCCTGCATGTAACCAGGGAGAGGAGAGAGGTGGTGACAAGGATGGGACTCCAACCACCTGCTAACTCATCCCACTGGCAGCTTGTTGGAAAGCAGTTGAAACAGCAGGATGAAGTGCTTTGCCAGAATCTATTGATTTGTTAACACTTTTGATGGGCAATTGTCATGCCTGAATGTTTTGATAAGGTCAGAGTTTTGTTCTAGCTCTGATTTATATTTGCTGATTCAACATAATTGAACAGTTTCACAGGAACCTATTGATCCTGTCAAAATTTCCATCAGTGGGCGATTGTGGCATTTCATTTCAGTGAGGTCAGTGTTTTGATGTCATTTGTATAAAAGACTTAAGTAGAAAATCTCACTCATCAAAAGGACATTTCAACAGAGTATTTTACCATATTTTTTTAGTGGAAAAAAATATCTGAAACAGGCTTTCTTTGCCCAATTTTGGGATGAAAACATGTTTTGCAACTGTGGAATTGGCTTTGGGGAAGTCTGTTTTTAATCCAGCCTTAGCTGTAGTAGTCCAGGAAGCAAAGGAGGTAATCCCCTTTTTTACAGGAAGAGTGCACAGAGGTCTACACATCTGCCCCAAGCAGTAAGGTCAGGGTTTCCCAGGTTGCCAGGCAAGTCTGCAAAAGCTATTTAAATTCTATTGCTTCTCACTGCCCTCTCTGTCTCTCTGCCAGATGTTGCCAGCTGAGCTGCCAAAGGGAGCACCCACAGCAAGTTCGTGCCTTTGCTCTGAGTGTCTTCGGAGCTATAGGGAGGGCAGACAGGAGCACAAGGAGAAGCATCAGTCGTGTTTTGCTGGCTGGGCTGCAGAGCAGGTGGCCAGAGTGGGCCACTCAGGCAGTGACCCTCTCCTGGGCACCAGTTCCTCCAGCAGCACTTGTTCCGTGTAGCCTTGGTCTTCCTAGTGAGTCACCCAAAAGCAGCAACCATGAAGGCCATCTCTGAAATCCCAGTGTGGAAAGACAGTAAAATGAGACTGTTAGAAGAGGAGGGGGAGATACCAGCTTTGAAGTCGTAAATAGAATAAAAAGTGGCCAGGCAGTGTCTGCAGTTACACCAAGAGATAGGCTGACCTCTGGGTTTGAAGCTGATGGCTAGTTCTTAAAGTAAAGGTAAGTGTCCTGCTTTGCTTGTGTCACTCTGAGTCTGGAATCTCTTTCGAAGTAGAGGGATTGCTGACTGATTTTTGTAGGAAGAACTCGGTGTTCTCATTCATGTACCTGCAGTGTCTGGCAGGGATTTTTAGTAAGCCTCTGAACATTTCTGCTCCTTTCATTTTCTCCTTATATATACTGCCTTTTACTGCTGACTCCCCCCAGTTATGTTTTATTTTCCAAGCATCAGAAATGTAGACTGGACCATTAAGGCAAAAAAGTATCAAATATCTGCTATAAATAAACACATTTTCAAGTTTCTCTGTTTTAAAACAAATGTGCACATTCAAAAATGTGAGTATGTCCAGGGCATGTATTGTGCATCCACATATCAAAAAGCAGATGAGAAAAATTACTGTGTGATATTGAATAAAAATCTTGGGACAGAAAGAAAAATTAAGGTATTGAAGGGATTCAAACTGAGCTCTGGCATTTTGCTGCAGATGACAATTAAGTTGCTGTGAGGGGACTTGTTCCATTGAAAAAAAATCTGGAAAGTGGAGATAACCAACACAGAATATTTTTTTCTAGACTTCTTCAGAGAAGTATGTTTCTCAACAGCAAAATTTTTGGCCTCAGAAGTGCAACTTTTTTCTAAGAAGGAATGCAAGAGGAATACATAGTATTTTAGAATTTCATTCCATTTACTTGGATTTCCCTTCATGCTATTGCTGCCAGAGCAAAGTTGTTTTCAGAGCTCTAGCAACCGAATAATTTAGAAACAGTTGTTAATAATAATCCCTTACACATACAATGGAGGAGTTCCTGTGTCATCCTCATCCCGCTGGTGGAAAGATACAGGGCTGTAAAGAAGAGAGCAATTTGATCATAATATCAAAACGGACAAGGAGGAGAGTTAGAGCCCCTCTTTTTTCCCTTTCCAGCTGCAGGTTCCCTTCGTTGTCTGGAATGTGGATGTTGCAGCTAAACTAAGATTTCTTTTACAGCAGAAATACAGTGGGATCTTCCTGGGGAGTAATGGTCCATTTTTGACTGGTAGGAGCAGCTTTTCACAGGAAGAAAGGTGCATTTATCCAGCTGTGCATAGGGAGATGGTGTGATGAGCACAGTATTCAAGCAGGAAGTACTCACACACTGAAATACCCACCATTGGTGCTGCTACTTTCTTGTTCCTATTTTAAGAGGATCTGAGAGGAGTGCTTTCTCACCCTGTGTGTTGTGCAGGTATGTGGAGGCTTCCTGGCTCAGCCCAGCTGTTGCTTCAGCCACAGGACACAGCTGTCCCTCTTGGCAGCTGCCCGATGGATTTCTGATGTGGGGTTTTTTGGGGCTGTCTGCTCAACTTGCAGCAGGTAGAGAGAGGCTTTCTTACCTGGTGCTTGGTGAGGGGAGTAAAGTCTCTGTGCCACCTACTTCATTTTTATGGCACAAAGGAGGTGTGATCTTGTCTGCATGTGGAGCGAGGTGCCGGCAGCAGTGGAGCACCTGGGGTGCAGGGAGCACATCTGTCCCCCTGCTGTGGGGTGTTATTGGCCTGTCTTGTTCATGCCACGTGCAGCAAGTTTTGTCACTGTTTATTTTGGGGCCAAGGCTGTCTGATCCCACACTGCTGTGCCGGGGACCTTATCACCCAGACCAGGGGTTTGGCCAGCACCGCGTTCTTGTGATAACCCACATCTGCTTCAAAAAGGCAACTGTGTTCTCTGGCACAGGGGCTAGGGCCATCAGAAATAGTCAACAATCCAGCTGTACAACCAGGATGATTTCCCTAAACTCCATGTTCACATTTCCTATAGGCTTTCAAAGCAAAAAAAAACGCTTGTAAACGTTTGGTCCTCACAGAAAAGCCAACTGGCAGACACCCAGATTTCATTTGCATGCCCAATTACGCAGCTCATCAGCTTTCCTGTTTGTTGGTTCACCCTCACAGGAGGGATGTCCACACTTCCCTGTGCAACTCCTCTGCTCACAGGGACAGAGCTGTGCCTGGGTTTATGTGGTGGGTGAGCTTCACTTCACCAGGCACGAGGAGCAAACCCTGCAGGCACAAGTCCATGATGGGCCCAGGCAGGTCACCAGCCAGCTTTTGTCTCTCCCTGGAGCAAGCACCATCTTGCCCTGTTTTTCAGGCACTGATGTGGTGTTCTTGCACAAATCCGTCCAAAGGTAAGAACTTGGGATCTGACCCACCTGTAATTAAAGTTGAATTTAATTTACATGCTGTCTGATCTTAGGTGAGCAATGAGTATAGTCTGTGCAGACCTCGTGCCTCTAAGATAAGCCATTTATTTGTTGATTGCTTTTTATGATCTGACATATTTTGTTCTTAAGTTTTGGGATTTGAAACAGAGGAGCAAAACATTATTTTATGGGGTTTTTGTATTTTGCAGTCAGGTGTACTGAGAAGTTGGATTGAACAGAACATAGAGCTCCTTCTGAGCTGCTTGATTAAGATCCACATTTTTTACTTGGCGAATTGTCAAGTCCTTCGACTGGTGTGGAGGAATAAAGCAAAGTGTCTACTCTAGGTATTCTTTTTTAGCTCTGTTCACACTTGAAGTAAGAACCTGCCCCTTGCCTTGCTGTAATGGGGTTGCTGCCATCACTTAACTATGTGCTTTAAGTATATGCTTGGAGATAAGTTAATGTTTGGTTACTGAGGCCCATGCCTGACATACTGTGCAAATTATGGAGGGTTTGGTTTCCTGGCCACATTTAAACATTGAAGAACCATGTTGTTTAGGCTTTTGGATTGCTTCCTTTGGTTTTGTTTTCATCAGGATGGAAAAGCTGATTTAAAGAAAAAAAAAATAATTGATTTCTGGTTGGTTTTCAGTCTTTTTTCATCTCTTTGCTTCTTCAAAGTCCAGTCAGTTTTTTTTTAAAAAAAAGTAATCATCCTGCTATGAAAAGCTGAAAAGAAATACCCTTCTTTTCCCAACAGCATGGGCCCATTTGTATATGTGATATTTTACTTCTGATAAAAGCAAGTTTGCTTTTATTTTACTCAAGGTTTTTATCCATCAGAGAGTTCCAGCTGTGCAAGAACTGATGCATGTTAGCTGTTCGTTGATCTTATTTGACCAATTCTTTAACGTCTCTGCAGAGAACTTGCTCTCCTGCTTTCACACGGACAGCTGTATTGTCAGCTTTTGAGGAGAAAAAGTTGCTGTTTTTTTCATGCTTGGTGGAATGTAGACTCCAGAAAACAAATTATTCTTACAGCAGTCCTTCTGATACACTTGTAGTGCAACAGAGAGAGAGAGAGGCTGAGGTATTTCACAGCAGACACATGTTTGATGAAGTCCCATGCCCTTTACAGTTGCTGTCAAGGCTGTGGGAAAACTCCCTCTGTGGCAGGAGAACAGAGCCATGCAATCAAAAAGGCCAAAGTCCTTATCTGGGCCATGTTTTAATCTCCCTCTTGCTCTCAAAGATTTGACTCTGCTGCTCTGTTTCTTGCTCTGGTTTGGATTTGCACATTCTGTGTCATTCGTGGAGTGACCACAGCTGAAAGCCTGATTTAATGTTTGCCAGGGTAACTATGGCAAAAATGGGGGGAAGTTAGCAGGGCACAGCCTGGTGAGAGCTGCAGCTTCCTTGGAGTAGCGCAAGGAGCAAAGGATGGGGAGCAACTATCCAAATGGTTTTTACCACAATTAACTGACTCTGGTTAAGGTCTTCTGTTTCCTTTCCGTAAGAGTTCTTGTGCCTCTGTGATGCCTTCTACTGGCAGTTTTTTCAGCTCATACCCATCACCTTCCTGCCCTTGCCAGCTGGGGTCCTGCCATGACCCCAGAGATCAGCTTTTATTCCTATTTTCCTTTCTGACACAGAAAACCAAAAGCTGTCATTTGGCATGGGGAACACATGCTCTTTGTGCATAAGGGGAGAAAGGAATTGTTGCATTAAAGATAGCAACTATAAGATACCACAAGAAGCATGGAAAAATTCCCTGCTTGGTCCAGTTCACTATTAATTTCCTGTCTGCATCCTGTATGCAGGTACACAGTGGATATTCAGAAAGAGTGTACCTCACTTTGCATGCTGTCCTCTCTGCACTAACCTGATGCTGGATTGGCATTTCTGTGTGAAGGCACTACTGGATTCAGAAATTCCATAGGAGCTGCTTGTACTTTCCATCAGTGTTGTCTAAGCCCTTGCAGAGAAGTATGGCCCGTGATACTGTTCTTCTCTGCCTTGGTAATCAGGGAAGCTGACTTTGTTGTGTTGAAGGGTTAAGCCATTCTCATAAGTGGATTTTGCTGATTGGATTGTCCTTCATGCTGATGCTGTGAGCGAAGTGTAATCACATGAGTAATGTTAAAAATCTGCCTGACAGTGGAGGCCACAAGCTGGTACTGCAGCTGGTGTGGCCCAGCCAGTTTCTGTAGCCACAGGGTGATGGGTGTGTGTCACCAGCATTGTCTGATTGCCTCTGGTGGCCCTGCCCAAAAGGTGAGGTGTGGCAGACAAGCATCTGTCATCTCTTTGATGTGAGCCAAGGCATCCACACCTCTGGACACACAGCAAGATCCGTGCTGCCAGAGTGTCCTTTGTGCTACACACCTCACCAGTGCCAGTGTGCTTGCCTTTGAAAAGGACTTCTGTTTCTAAGATGCACGGTGCATTTGTTTGAGAAGTTCTCCATGATATATTTCATTTTCTTGTTTGTTGTTTACAGAAACCTGTTTCCTGCAAATCTTGTTGCTGCAGCTTTCCGAACGGTAAGATCTGTGTGGACTTTGGACGTGAGCTGCAGTGCACAGGCTCTTTTATTGGAAGAGGACTAGAAAGATGGTGTAGGAAACACCAGAAGTTAGTTTACTTAGAGAAGGTGGGGTATTTAGAAGCACATGATGTAGTCAGACGTACAACTACCATGGCAAATGACTTGAAAAGTGTTTCTCAAACAAAGGCATATTCAAAGCCCATCTTTTCTACCTTCACCAAAAATATTCTTAAAACTTTGGGTGCCTTGTTGGGCAGCAGTGGCAATCCTGCTTTGTGCCAGGCTGCTTACCATTTTGCAGGAGCTAGCTGGGAATCCCTTGGCTACATAGTTTAGAGCTGGGCTCAGAGCAGATGAGGCTGAAGACTTTTAAGCTCCCATGTGTGTAAGCATTACCTGTTGCCTGATGATTTTATTCAGTACTTTCCATTGTATCCCATGCTGGATTAATTACACAGCCTGGCTTCTCTTCCAACAGAGACTATGCGTGGTGGGATGATAACCAGAACACAGTGTGGTTTAAACGGATGGATTTGGAGCTGTAGGGCTCCAAAGAGGTTTTTATTTAGTTCTTATTGCTAATTTTAGATGTTAGGATAAAGAGTGTTGAGAATCTTGTCACGGGGCAGAGTGATTCTTTATGATACAGGAGCAGAATAATAGCTTTTGCCTTCATGGTGTTCTGTGGGTTTGCTTTTGTATTAAGACCTAGGACAAACTCTTAAAATCAAGTTCCGTTTTGCGTGAATATGTAATACGGTACAAGTCAATATTCCATGAGTAAAAACAGAAGCAGGACAAAAATAACACCATGAAAAGGATATTCTGTGATGCCTCGAGTGTCAGGGTTCTGTGTGTTCAGAGATGAAATAAAGTAGTCCTCTTCTCATGTATGCTGCTGTCACAGGTAATTGACAAGGACAGAAGCTTTTCCTTCCCTCATTTTATATTTAAAGAAAACAAGCCCAGAGAAGTGCCCTGCTTTTGTGAGGTGTCTAGTTTATTTATCAAAGTAAACTGTTGCCCTAGATTTTAGATATTTTGCTGACAATTTTAATGCCTGCCTCACCATTTTTGTTTGGTTGTGGTTTTTTTCTTACCTGCAGTATGCGACAGATTATAAGATGCTGCTCAGAAACACTACCTCTGGAAATGCCACATTGGAAAAGGTAAGGTCACTTCTTAGGTTTTGAAACAAATAGTCAAGTAGTCAAGTATTTGACTACTTCACAGCCTTTCACCCTTTCTAGCAGTCTTGGGAAAGATTCAAGTACTTTCTTTGCCTGGAAGTGAGACACACACAAGCTGGATGAGTTATCCACAGCCAGAACAGAAAGCTGTAATGGAGAGGAGAGTTGAGCTCAACTCAAAGTGACCCTTGACGCTTTATTTTTTTAGGCCATGCTTTCTTAGACTTGGTCTCACTTGATCTAAATTTTAGTCAGTCTGCCTAATGTTTCCAAATAACTTTCTATAGACTTGGAATTAAAGAGCCATCAGGCTGGCTGGCTATGTCCCTTAAGCCTTACTCTTCATTAAGAGTTTGGAGAGAATGAATTTTTTCCCTTCTACCCAAGGCTCTTTAAAAAACCAGAGGTTTGTTGGGTTGAGGATTTTTTCTCATTGCTGAAATTTTTTTTGAAGCAGTAACAAGTGGTCTGAAGGAATAAAAATTACAGACAGAGCATTACAAATAGGCTATTGTGGCAATTTTGTCAAAAAGGGAACTGATGTATTGGTGTAGACAAAGCAGAGATTGGTATCTTCCATATGTAGCTGGTGGGACTTCCAGAGGTGCTCTGTATCCCTCTGAGTGTCATTTCTCCTGCAGACAGGGCTATCAAACATGTTTGTTGTTGGCTGGAGCCAACATGTTGCAGGCCCAGCAATAAGTACCATTGTCTTACAGGCAGCATGCTGTGAAACAGACCCAGGGTCCCAGCCTGCAAGGTGTCCAAATAAAGTGTCTCATGTTCTGCCATGGGATTTTGGGGAAACTGGTCCGGGAAATTACTTTTAAGGTGATTTTTGTCTTCCTCATGCTCTTTCTGGCCATCAGTATCAGATGTTGGGTTACTATGTTTTTAATAGGATTTCAATTTCCCTAGGGCAAGAGACTTGCAATGTTTGCATTTGTCATGGAAGGGCTCACCTGAGGTTTGCCCACCAGTTTGTAAAACCATCAAGGAAAAAGCAGTTTATACTCACCCAGGGAGCTCTGGAGCCTATCCCCGAGCACAGGAAGCATTGGCTTCATTGCCTTCTCCCTGTGCATGGTGTGTGAGCAGATGATGCAGAACAGAGTGTTTGCAAGCTCTGCTTCCCACCCTGGCCTGAACTTTGACCAGCCCTGGAGACAGGGTGCAGGTGACTGGGATGACATATGAACTGAGCAGGGCCAAAGCTGTGCCTTGCCTGAGAGCCTGGCATCACAGGGTGGGCAGTTCCACTGGGGAGGGAGGCAACTCCCTCTGCCCGTGCCTGTTGGATCGCATTAGCGCAGATCCGCAGTCACCCCGCGTGACACGGATGCAGTCAGTGACTGCAGCATCCCCAAAGAGCACTTTCTCTCTCCGTGCCCTCGTGTCCTGGGGCAGTGCATGTCCCTGCAGCTGCGTGCTGCTGGAAGCACGTTCGGTATGAAAGGCTGTGGCAGCGTGCGCTTAGGTTTGTGTGCTTGCCGCAGGGTGCGGAGTTATTCAACATTTAAGCAAGGGTAAATGAAAGGAGAATAATTCTTTTATTTATCTTCAATGTCAGCTTTGATATGGGCTCCTTAGCAACCAAGCACAGATTAAGGATAACCATATCCATTGGACAGAGTGCTGCCTGTCAAGTATTTTTTTTAATGCTTGTTCAACACCATCTCTTTTCCTTAAGAGATAGGAATTAATATTTTGGCCCTTTAAAATGCAAGATTTTTGTTTCATTTTTCCTCTCTCTTTTTCCTACTTATCTGTCTCCTGTTTGGTGTAACATCAGAAAAATGCCACTGAAGATGGCATCTGAATATGCCACTGGTGTCTGTTTTTGCCAACAGTTATGATGTTGTAAAAGTTATTTCCGCTATTTCTTTTCCAAACCCTTTCTTAAGTTGTTGGAGCAAAACCAGAGCTTCTTTAATTCCAGAAGACGCCCTACTGTCTCTAGGGAAGAAGAGACCAAATGAAAAGAGAGCATCATCTCAGTTTTGTTAGCTCAGTTTCAGGACTGGTCTGACCATAGTATTTATGGATAGATGAGGATTAAGTTAGGAAAAAAGAGTATGATTTTTGGATATCATAGTGACAGAAGTTTGGTTCCAGAGGAATAAGATCATATTCCTATCTACTTTTTTCTTTCATCAGCAGAATATTTGAGTGGAGAAATGTTTTCCTTCAGCTTTCCATGTGAATAGTGTAGAGCAAAATTTTCCATTGATTATATTCCACCCCCCCCGGTTAATATGCCCTGTCTTCTCTGGCTGATGAAATGAATAGTGGAACATGTAGATGTTTGCTCAGCCGTGTCCTTTTTTTGTTGTTTCACACGCTCACCTCATATTTACCCAGCTTTTATGGCTACATCCTCTCTGTTGCTTTGGCAGCAAGACTTCCTGGGGCACAGACTATCTCACTTTACCATCTGCAGGACAAGGAGCCTGGGAGGGCTCAGTTCCTCTTCTGTCAGGAGTAAAAATACACAAACCAGTGGTTGCTCTTCTTTCTCACATCACATAGCTGCATTTTCTTTTCAGCCACCTACTACTCCTGGGACAGTTCAATGTCAGCAGTTGTTTCCTTGATAAGCATTTTGTTTCAAGAGCTAAAAAACAATGGGATCTTCAGAGAGATTCAAGGACCAGAAGAGCACCATGAATCTTCCTAAGAGAATGCATAATTTTAGGCAAACAATAACATGTCCCATAGTTTGTCCAGGAACAAAGTTCTTAATAAAGCTGTTTTTGTTTGGTGTCCACAATGCTGCTTGGTTTGGCAGCCCCTTTGGGATGATGCACTCTTGTGTTAGAGTACAAAAAGGCTGTTCAGCATCTGCCAGTTTTAGAGGCCGGGATTGTGAGGATCTTCCGCTGAAGATTTACTGCTGGACTCGTTCCACGTTGTGTCGCAACGAGGTGGAATTCCCTGAATGCTGCAGATCATCCCCTTGATTTGCAGGGAGAAATTTCTTGCAATAAGTTGCTACTCTGCGCAAGTCGTGCATCTTCTGCCTCCATCTGCAGTGGCAGGAGGTGATGGTAAATGTCATGTGTTGTAAAGAAATTGGTGGAGGGAGAGCAAGACCTGAAAGTGAGGACAGGACGACAACGAACAGAGGGAGGCAGCTCACAAGGTTTGGCAGCAGCACACACAATCATCCTCCGGTCACCAAGAGGTCAGGGGGTCCCCAGCTGATAAAATTAGGCTTGAAAGGCTGGTGAGTGTGAGCAGTTGGGAGAACAGCAGCAGTTACCACAGTGCTGGCAGCTAGGTGGAGAGACACCTCTCCGAGGGTGAAAGAAGACCATGTACTGTTGTTCTGGAGAGTACAGAGCTTCTCTCCCATCAACACCCAGGTCAGAATGCTGGGCTCTTGCAGCACTGAAACACTGAAGTTCCACAGCAAAGTTTTATATAATTTTTTTTTTTTTTTCAGAATGAGAACCGAAAGAGTATTCAATGTTTTTAGGACTTTTTTTTTGTAGGAAAGGTTTGGGCACATTATGGTGAAATTCTGTTCCAGCCGACCTTTTCATATTAACCCTGTATCAAATGAACCTAGTATAAAATGATATGTATTATAAAATAACATCCCATGTACACAGACGGTTTGTTTTCTTAATGGGAGGCTGTCATCTTTTTGGTCTTAACTTTTCTAACCACAGAAAAGTTTAGAGCTTTCAGTCACAAAAAAACAGAATATAGCCAAAACTGTCCAGACAGAGAAGTGTTACTGTGTGTAACAGCATATTTCTTCAGACATCTCTGGAGATACACTGTGCCTCATGTTTAATATCTGTCCATGTTCTCAGTGCTTTCAATCAGAAATCAAATAAATAGTGGCTGCTTAGCCCTGAACAAGCAACTGCCATAAAAAATTGCAGATTCTATATCTAGTTATTTTTTACCTAGCAAATAAAAAAAAAAAGCCAGCACCTTCACTGTTTGTAAACCCTTCTGTTAACAGCAGTTTAGCCTTCCTGCTTTTGTGTATAATTTATATTTTATCCCTTTCCCTGCAGGACTTTGTTTCCACCTGCCATTGAGATACAGTCCAGTTCAGCAGTGTACTTCCAGCAAAAACATCATCTTAAGCAGTCTGGTTTTATCAGATTTAGCAGATCAGTATCCTGAGTTCTTTAGTCAATATTCATTTCAAGCTTTTAGCTCAGAATGTATTTTTCTTTCCTAATGTTGATCTAGTATCCACTTAAACTAGCCAAAAGGCCAAAACTTGTACACAACCCTCATCTGTTACAGAAGTTCTTCCTAATAAAACAACAATTTGACATGTTGAGTTTGTACTGCCAAGTTGGGGAGAAAAAAACCCTGAGTTAGTCAAAACAATTATATTTCTACATAGCCACAAGAGCACTCATTTAGTTCATATGATACTACTCTGCCAAAGAGAGCTCCAGCTTTCTTTGAGAAGCAAACAATGAAGGACTAACTGAGCAGACCTGTGGGATGACTAATTTTTGTCAATAGGTGGATCCTGTTTTTATCCTCTCACTTTTCCCAGGCAGTGACATGATTTCTGAGAAGGGAAACAGGTATCTCTTCTGTTCTCTATCTCTCCCAGCTGACATGGACAGATGAAGGAGTAGGTTGCCACAGCTGCCTTCCTCTGCCTTTCTCCCCTCTTTCTGCTTCATAATGTCGGTTCTTTTTTCATGTTTTTCACTTTGATATCATCATTGCACTAGTCTTGAGTAAACTGGGGAGTTTTCATGTTCAGGTCACTGAGAACACGAGTATTATACTGAAGGGCACAAGAGGAGGTAGCAGCAGCCCTTTCCTTCTCCCATGAATCCATGCTGGCTCATAGCTAGGGAGGTTTGTATCTGAACTGTATTCAGATCTGTTTGATTCCCTCCAACAAAATAGGTTCTTCCTTTCCAGAATAGGTTCTGCTTGTTGATTTCAGATCAATCAGGCAGCAACAAAACGAGGTGACCCTTTTGTTAGGTTTTGTTCCATTCTCACATGTAACAAGCCTTCTTTTTTTGTCTCTGCAGATCCCTGTCGGTACTGAGATCGAAGGGATGAACATCCTGGGACTGGTGCTGTTCGCTCTGGTTTTAGGAGTGGCACTGAAAAAGCTTGGCCAGGAGGGGGAAGATCTGATTCGCTTCTTCAACTCGTTCAATGAGGCAACAATGGTCTTGGTTACCTGGATTATGTGGTGAGTGTGTGACTGCAGCTACATCTGTCCAGCTTTTCCCTGTGAGAGCCCCCATCACAGAAAAAGTGAATGGTGTGGTGTCATACAATGGGGTCTTTTCTCCTTGCTTGTGCCCTGTAATGAGACAGTCACTCATAGCTTAAGGTATCAGTCTGGAAAACTTCAAAGAGTTGCCTATAAATATTTTCCAGGACTCCTTTTTGATTATTTATTGGACAGAAAACTTTCACTATTTCCTAAGGCTGATTGTTTTTTTTTTCTTCTGACTATTAATGAGCAAATACATTATTTCACTTACCTCCCTGGAGTCTAGAAAAGTTTATGGGGTGAGTGTTGCTCTGATCAGTCGCACAAAGTTTTTGACACCAGGAAGGTCTTTTAGGGACTGGAGCACACTGAACTTTCTCATTAGGCAAGAAACCAGCATTGGAGGAGGCAGGCACCTCTAGAGAGTGGTTGAGGCCACCTAAGCTGGGGGTAGGAGCAGCCTCTTGGCTGGGTTTTCCACTGGGCAGGATGAACCTGGGCCCCAGAGCAGTATCATGGCTGTCCTTGTATAGCTGTATGGGTTTAGGGTGCTCCTGTGAAACCAACAGTACTAATACCTCACATACAAAATTTAAAATATTCATAAGGATAGCTAGCAAGCAAATCAACAGGGAGACATTCCTCACTCCCTTTCAAAAGCTGGTGAAAAAGCTGTAAATGTACCTTAGCAGAGGTATTTTTTTCTTCCTTCATTCTGCATTTTTCGTTCCTGCTGTTTTCCTCTCCCTAAGAAGCAGACGGGTTTTAACAAAACACCTGATTTTACACAGGGAGATCTCTGTGTTAGTTGCTATCATAAGGGATTGAAAAATTCAGTCTCCAAGCAGCTTAAGATTTTTGCTCTTGAGTGTAATTCCTTGGACACTGAATACTGATAAGAGGCATGTATTCAGCTTATTACAGTGCTAGCACTTCAAGCCAATCAGTTGGTATGTAATCCTTTATTTTGTGGATTATGGGGACCACTGCTGACCCTTAACAGTGTAGCCCTTACTTGTTCTCTTTCCTTCCTTTAAAGCTCTTGTGTAGTCCTGATACTTATTCAAAATCTGTCAAGCTTCATGTGCTTCCTAAGGGATACTTCGGAATGATGAAATCATACAAAAAGGAGCAAAGGCAGCTTGAGCTCGAATCTGGCCCCATTCAACAGCCACTCTAATGTTTAGCAGCACTTTGGTCTCAACTTTCAGTTCTTTCCTCTCTGGCCTCCCTCTTCAAGGGGAGGAATTTAGTGTTGATGTTTGCAGGGCTTGGGCAGGACCAGGCTCAGCTGGATCTGGCTAATCAGGGTCCTCAGAAACACAGTTCAAAGGCAGAATTGCAGAGGCTGAATGGGGAGTGTTCTGCTGACCCCCCTAGAGGTTTGGCCAAGGGAGGACAGAGGATGCTCGTGTGGATCTGGGACATAGGGAGGTGCTCTCTGCATGGAACAGGGGAGCTGCAGAACCACTGAGGGAAAGGCAGGCCAGGAAGGAGTGAGTGATCTGAGCAGCCTTAAGGCTTGCCCGCCTTCCTACACCGTTGCGTGCTTAACCAAACCTTCTAAAGTTTGTCGTGACTCCACTAACCAGCTTTTCTGAAAATGGGCATTGTATTCTTTATTCCTGAGACGTACAGGGAAATCTTTTGTAGTCACATGTTTTCCTGGGGCAGGATTTTGGGGAGCTGGGTGATCTTTTAGAATTCCTTAATCTTAGAAGCAGAAAGGGATGGAGCGTGGACAGCATCAGCAGAGGTACTTGGACACAAACATCCCAGTAAAGCTTAGGAGGGAGCTGGCCCTGGGCCTGCAGTGATTCACACAGTTTGTTTAGAGCTGCTGTGCTGTTGGTGCAAGGGCAGTTCAGTCTTTTCAGGGCTGATCCCAGCTACATTACTGGGACCAGAGGTGTGGCTGTGGCCTGCAGGTGGCCCTTCCCCTGGAGCAGCTCCAGGTGCTCTTGACAAAGGAAACTTCAAACAAATGCTGATGTGGCATGTTTCTAGATGGGAGGCATGGACGTGTGTGTGTGTGTATGTATGTGTGTGTGTGTCCCTGGCTGTTGGCTTTGAGGGGAGCTCTGGAAGCCTGATCACTTAAATTAGTCCTTTTTAGGCAAATAACAGAGTTAATTGCTGTCTTTGGCACATGCATCAGCAGTCTTTAGCTGAGCTGTCTGGTATGTGCACAGCTTTTTCTTAACCTCTACTGTGTTGGCACACAGTATGTCTGTGATTTCAATGACCTGACTCTGTACTCGTGCTGGGAGTTTCTGCATGTATAAGACCCAACATTTTCATCCCTCTCTACTTCAGTGATGTGATACTGCTCACTTCCCCTCCCCTTCCCTCTCCTCCCCGCTGATGTCTTGTCCAGGTAGCTCCTGGCAGCATTTCTGCTTTCTGCTCACCTTCCCTTTGTTACTCTCCTAGCTCTGTCTCTGATGGCATAAATGAACAGACCTTTTAAAACTTGACTGCTTACCATCCACCAAACAAGAGTCTTAGAAAAGCCTTCAAAATTTGCCTAACCTGAGCATGTGGTGAATAAGGAACCACCCTTCAGTAGGAGCAGCAGATACTTTAGCAGAATGTTCTCTCCAGGACAGAAAATGTCGTGTTTTCCAAGCCTTCTTGCTTGCACTTAATGACAGCCAATATTTCATTTACACAGGTATGTACCTATTGGCATTATGTTCCTTGTTGGGAGCAAGATTGTGGAAATGGAAGATATTATGCTTCTGGTGACCAGTCTGGGAAAATACATCTTCGCCTCTATCCTGGGCCACGTCATCCACGGAGGAATCATTCTGCCGCTTATTTATTTTGCAGCCACACGACAAAATCCATACCGTTTTCTCTTAGGACTTATCACACCACTTGCCACTGCCTTTGCCACTTGCTCCAGGTGGGTTTCTGTGCCACTTCTTGGATTATAGCCTGGTTGTGTTTGTCACCCTAAACTGGCTGTATCCAATTTTTTTTAGGTGTGAATATTGTTCCTGAGATTGCAGAAAGAGACTTCTGAGTACAGAGAGCCTCACTGCAGTCAGCAGCCTGCTACAGAGCACATGCTGATATTGGCTGTTGAAAACAATCCCACAAAATATTGGGACTGAAGCATGAGGCTGATTTGGAAATACCTTGGAGAAAAAAAATAAATTATTGTCTTTAAATGATCCTACCAGCTGTCCTTTCAATTTTAAGTAAAGTGAGGGTCAGTAGTGAGGGACTTTGTCCTCAGAAGTTTACTTATTAAATTCAGAAAGACCTGGAACAAATTTAGACTAAATTTTGTAGCAGCAAAGCAGACTTGCTTGCTAGTGTAAAGGAATTTAACATTATTGATTTCAGAGATCTGGCCTGATCAGGTTTTATTTCTCATAACCAAATTATTGAGCATGTCATTTACACTTCTCTCGAGTACAAACACTCGATGAAATAACATATTTATAACACCTGAACAAACAACATTTCTATATAAAATCATTAAATCTATATAAAATCATTTTGGTCATTTGCAGAAGTAGATGCATGTGTGTCAAAGGAGCTGAAATACTATTCATAAACTCTTCCCTTCTGCATAGTAGGAGAGGGTTTATGAATAAAACCATGTGATTTATAATGCAAGAAATAAATCCAAGAGTGATGTTTTATTTTTAATTATTTTTCTGTTCATTTGAGAAGGTATTTAGACAGCATTAACAGAGATTGCTGTTGCATCTGTTGTATTTATATTATCATAGAACCATAGAATGGTTTGGGTTGGAAGGAACTTTAAAGATCATCTAGTTCCAACCTCCCCTGCTATATTTGCATCTGTTATTGTATTTTTGTAGTTTGAGACTTGTTCATTCCACAGACATGTAATGCTGCACACTGTGTTAAGTCATGAGTTCTTGCTTCTGGGAGATTAAAGTCCTTATCAGCTATTTCTGGATGAAAGCAGATTATTAAATACCTCTGCTCAAAACTCAAGGAGGAGGGTCCCTCATGGCCATGATGACAGAGAGGCAGCATTACAAAATGGCATTGTTGTCTTGCATGTTAGAAACATGAAAGCCATGAGATGGCAATGGGGCAGTCAGAGCACTCTGATGCTCTGTGTTTCATTTCTCCCTGTTCTATCTCCAGCTCAGCCACGCTCCCGTCCATGATCAAGTGTATTGAGGAGAACAACAAAGTTGACAAGAGGATCAGCAGGTTTATCCTTCCCATTGGGGCCACTGTAAACATGGATGGAGCTGCTATTTTCCAGTGCATGGCAGCTGTGTTTATTGCTCAGCTGAACAACGTCGACCTCAACCCTGGGCAGATCTTCACGATTCTGTAAGTTGCTTGCCACCACATCCTTCTGGCCCCCAGACACATTCAAGCTGTGGTCTCTCCATTAATAACTAGCAGTTTGCATTCCACATCTCTGACCTAAAGCTTACAAACTGCTATGTAACATAATTATAGGGTGATTAAAGGATGGAGTCGTTAAAGCTTTACAAGATTTGCCAGAGTCTCGATTTAATAAAGGGTAGAACCTGGGAGGGATAATTGAATTCTGAAACAGACTTTGAGCTGTTTAAAGCTCTTTCTCACATGAAATTCCTCTCCTTCCTTAAGCCACTTGCTTTCTTAAGCCACTTGCTTCCTTAAGCCACTTGCTTTCTTAAGCCACTGCCTTTGCCACTTGCTCCAGGTGGGTTTCTGTGCCACTTCTGGGATTATAGCCTGGTTGTGTTTGTCACCCTAAACTGGCTGTATCCAGGTTTTTTTAGGTGTGAATATTGTTCCTGAGATTGCAGAGACTTCTGAGCACAGAGTCTCACTGCAGTCAGCAGCCTGCTACAGAGCACATGCTGATAATTAGCTGTTGATTCCTTAAGCATCTCACTCTTCCATCCTTCAGTCACCATTAGACTGGGTAATTGAGGCATTCTGCTCTGCCCAGAATTCCCCCTCTGGATGTCTTAGAAAATTCTCCTGCCAGCTCCTCGGTTCCCTATGCATCTATTTCATACTAAAGACTCTGTTACTGCTTACCTCTCTTCTCCCTGCCATCACACTGCTGGCTTTCCTGATCAAATCTCTTGTTCCTCCTAACTGCTTTGCTCCATTATCCCCTCCACAACCTCAATCCTACCTCCTTCTCTAAGACTCTTTACCCGCTATGCTTGGAATATCCTCCGATGTCCCATATCCCATAAGGTGTCATTATTTTAATTTCTCTCCTCAAAATCCCTTAAATGAGAATGCTGCAAGCAGTTCTGGCTCCTCACTATGCCCAGCAGCCACAGCTGCTTCCACCAGATGCCTCCTAGGGCTGGTTCCTGGCCTTTTTTTACCCTCCCTGGCCAGGTTTTATTTCCTTTCTGATTCCCAGTATGTTGTTTGTCTATTTAAGGCAGGGTTGGGGCATTGGGTTTTGTTTTTTTTTTGCAGCCAAATTAGCTTCTCAGGTACTCTCAGTGAATCAGGTGTGAAGACAGGCCTGAGGATGGTGCAGTGATAGCCCAAGGAGGGCTTAGTTGCAGACATCTGCACACAAAAAGGTGTATTGAGCACATGTACTGCAGGTTTCCAGCTCCTGGTTTAGGGTCTGTGTTGGAATGCAAACGAGACACAGAGAAGAAGATGCTGTGCCCTGCACAGCACAGTTTGCCTTTGTACATGTGAGGTCAGAAGGTGTAAGTCTCTCAGCGTGCTGCAGCTGGGAATGTTAGTGAGGATACAGTCGTGTTGGTTGTTTTTTATCCTGAAAAGGCAGTCCGGGTGTTGAACCCAGAGCCATCACCATGGTAACTGCTGCAGATCCCTGCTGAGCCCCTGTCCTCTGTACCCATTCCTTTGCATCAGGAGGCAGGAAGGGGTTTGCCTGGGAAGCAAATACTCCGTGTGTCCCATGCTGGAGCGTTTGTTTACAATTCCCATGGCGGGGAAACACGTGACAGAGTGCAGCAGAGGAGAGCTGGGAGCTCCTCTAACCGGGCATGGGCATTGATTTGCAGCGTGACAGCCACAGCGTCCAGCGTGGGAGCCGCCGGGGTCCCTGCCGGAGGCGTCCTCACCATCGCCATCATCCTGGAGGCCATCGGGCTGCCCACCAACGACCTGTCCCTCATCCTGGCCGTGGACTGGATCGTGTGAGTACTGCAAGCCTTGCATACCCGCTGTTGCAAGGCATAGAAAGATGGAATTACAGAATGGCTAAGGTTGGAAAAAAGCATTCAGGTTGTCATGTCCAGCCGTCAATGTAGCACTACCACCGTGCTCACCATTAAGCCATGTCATGGGGACTCCACCGCGTCCCTAGGCAGTCTGTTCAAATGCTTTACAACCCTTCCCATGGAAAAGATTTTTGTAATATGCAATCTAAACCTCTCCTGTTGCAACTTGAGGCCGTTTCTGTCCAGCCTGTCACTTGTTACATGGGAGAAGAGAGTGACATCCACCTCACTATAGCATCCTTGTAGCATATTCAGCTGGAAACGTGGTCAAAGTACAGAATATAACTCAGTAGAAAATAAAACCCAGTAGAAAATAAGACCCTACAAGATGTCTGCCTACAGGACAGGTAACTCGTCATGGGGAATGGAAGAGGTGGTGCCTTCCCAGTTACAGCAGTCAATATGTAAAATCCCTCTTTACCTTTTTTATTCAGCCTTTACAGAAATATATTTCTTCTTGGCTTCAGTTTCCTTCAGAAGGGTTGTTAAAAGTCTGTTTAGAAAGTGTCGATATTGCAGGAAATTATTTGGATGGTAGAAGGGAGGGACAAAGGGCATGGGAGGACAAAGAAAATTGAGTCTGAATATCAGTTGTGGAAAGCTTCCTTGGTCACATATGGGAAGCAGTTTCCATCAGAAGCTCTTGTCAGCTATTGTTTGAATTTTTTTGTAGTTTCTAGACTGGTTAAAGCACCAACACAAGTGTCACAGAGAGGTGCTGTCCATTGGCAGGACAAGGACACAGAGGATTTGGGGCAGTTGTGACTGCTGTGGACAGTGTGTCATGGCTGGAACATGCTGCTGAGAGTCACACGTTTAGTAGACAGTATTACCACCTTTCCTTTCCATCTTCTGGGAAAGAAGTAAGAGGTCGGTGTAGGACAAGCGATCTGAATCCCACTTAGGTAATTTGTTTCCAGTTGGTGGGTTATTGGGCAGTTCCTGGTTTAGACTGCACATAATCCCTCAGCATTGCTTTTTGGAAACACCAACCTCTCTGTATAGATGGTGCATTCCCACAGCAGATGTGGAAATTATGATGCCTGAGGACACCATTAAATTTCAGAGACTGGAAAGGGTGGCAGCTGTATTACCTTCCCTTCCCACACAACGTGTGTCTGTGGGGCTTAATCACATTCCTACAGCTTCCTTAGGGTCATCAGACTCTTTATTACTGTAACCTCCTGGGGGCCAGCCACCTCCAAAGGGCAGGAGAGACTAGCAGTGGCTAGCCCTCTTTATCCTGTCTTCCTGAGGAGGTACAGTAGTAGCTGTGCGTTCCACACTTGTACTTGAAAGTGCTTGGAGGCAAGAGTGGAAAACTTGCCCTGCCTTTCACTCTGGGCTGCTCTCGGCCTGTTGTGCTGGCTGCCTTCATTGTAAAATGTGTGGCATCCCTCTGTGGGCAACACTCTTCTAGTCAAGGAGCTCAACCTCACGGTAACAAAAGGAGAAGGAGAGGGGAAGGAGTCCCATGTCTTGCTTTAATGCCTGTTTAATTACCGGAGAGGACCACAATTACAAGTTGAACCTCTGTTAAACTGCAGAATGACTAGCAAGTCTCAAAAGGCACACGAAAACATTGTTCTTCTTTATGACCCATAAATCTCCTCCATTACACACTGGCACACTAGTTTTGTGTTGTAGGACCAGAGATTAGGTGCTATGGGCAACAAATGCAGAGAACACAAGTCATTCTGCCTGCTTTTGGAAGGATCCCTTAAGTAGGTGCTTGGATTAAGGTACCAGTCACTGTAGTTAAAAAAGAGAGCTGGGTGCTCTGAGTCACTTTCTGGATAAGCCCAAAATAAGTTCCTGCTCTGAACTTGTATTTGAAAAATGCTGGCCTGGGGAAAGGGAAGAGGAAGGCTGTGAAAAGCAGGTTGGCTGAGAAATAGTAGTACCATTTCTACAACCCACAGAGAGACCAGAACCAGCTGATAGTATCTGTTTGACTGACCTGCTCTGGTGCACATTTTCAGTTCGGAAATAGTGATGATACTTCTGCGGAAAACACCAATGATAACTTACATCTCCCTGGTCTAGCTCCACTGATGCGTTAGTGGTTCATCAGGGATGAATCAGCTCCCCTTATTGTGTTGTAACTCTTTAAACTAAAATCCTACTGCTTTGGTTTTTGTTTCTGATCTTCACCAGGGACCGAACCACCACAGTTGTGAATGTGGAAGGGGATGCCCTGGGAGCGGGCATCCTTAACTACCTGAATGAAAAAGAAAAGAAAGAGAGAGAGCAGGAGCTGAAGGAAGTCACCGTAGAAGCAGTTGCTAACAGCAAGTCTGAAGCGGAAACATCACCTTTGGTAACCCACAAAAACCCAGTCTACAACACAACCAGCACAGCAGAGCCTGAATCCAAGGAATCAGTATTGTGAACTCAAGGCTGCTCATCGAGACCAGTCCTACAAGTGGCCCAGGGACTTGTCAATGCACCCAGACATTTGCAGTGCAACCAGGGGCTGGATGGCTCTTGGAAGTGCTCAGCTCCAGTCTGTTTTGAAAAAATGCTGGCCTGGGGAGGGGGAGGGAGGTGGGGTGGGCAGAGAAGGGATGTTGAGAAGGAACACTCACTTTATAATAGTATTTTGATAGTTTATATGTGTACATGTGTACGTGTTGCACGTGCACACTTGTGTACATGTACGTGAGAACTGCCACTGAGGTTTCTGGTGTAACAAGACTTCCATTAGTGAAGGCTCAGATGGGTTGGAGATAGGGAGGTAGACAAACCCAGTATGTGCTTATTGTAGGGGAAAATTAGTAAGCTTATTTTTGCTGCTGTTTGAATGGAGAAGCAGTCTAGAAACTCCAGAGTGGTCGAACATGTTGCTTAAATTTGTTTTCTAGCCTGGAAACAATTATCAACCATTACAGCCATGATATGAAGCAACATGTTTCTCCCACTCCCCTTCCTCTCATGTTCTCCGATCCATTAAAAACGTCTATTATGTTCTTAAAACTAGCTGTTCTCTATTTTTAATTTCTTCTTTTCATTTCATTCCTAAATTAATAATTTATAGGACCTTGTTTCATTCTCCTGCTGCATTGCAGCTCATAGTAGCTTTCCTGCCTTTTGGTAACTCCCAAACTGTGGGACCAAACATAGATCTTCATGCAGATCAAGGATTGGTTTCCTCCTTTCCTCTAACCAAGTTGTTGAGAAAAAATCCAGAGGAAGCACAAATTTTGTTAAAGTAATCGCTTTGGGGTTGAAAAAAAATGTAGTCTGTTCCAGTGTTAGTATATCTGAAAAAAGCTTGCCTGTGACAACATCCCTAAATCCAGAAGTCAGTTCCCTTGATGAAAACACACATGATCCTCTGCTAGCACACTACGTCCTGCTCATGTTTGTTTAATGGGTCAATCCAAACAACTTTAGTCATGCTCCTCTTCCAGCAAAATTGAATAGGGGAGGAAAAATTCTGAACACACGTCATGTGGAAACTGATGACAGGCAAGTCTGAGTCTTGGCTTGAAAGGGGAAGAGGTGAGTTTATAACCCAAGTAGTTCAGTGATCTCTGTGTGGAATCTGGCTACCTGTTCCTGCTAGGAGTTTGGTCCTGCTGTAAATGTTTTTCTGGCAGCAGTTTACTTTTAGTAATTCTGGGTGGTGCTGGGCCAGGATAGTGCTTTAATGGCAGGTGGTAACCTTTGCTTGAGGCTCAGCCAAATGCTTCTGGATCCTTACTCTTCCTTTTTACCTTGACAGTGTCTTTCCTGAATTTGCCTCCCAAACCTGAACAAAGTCTGGCAAACTCATTGCAAAAATCCCGTTGATTTATCTTGGCTCTTTGGATGCTAATAGTTAAAAAATTATGACTCTACACGTGCCAAGATTTGCCTGGACTTGGGATGTTTTCCCTTGGCAACTTCATCAGGAGATTACCGGTGGTCAATCTCCACACTCCACACTCCACACACAGCAACATATATTTACACTTAGCTTTGATATAAAGTAATGCTAAGTCTCCCTTTTTCTTTCTCCTCTCCTGCTTCAGAGGAATCTATCTTGGAAAGATAGCAGCATTAGGAAGAGGCAACTCCAATTCCATAGCAGCAGCTGCCTTCCTTTGCAAAGCATCCCTCCTGGTAAAGGGACACAATGAATTTTGCAGAAGGACGTTCAGAGTGAGATGTGGCCACCCCTGAGGGAGAGCGCAGTGAGTGCATCATGACTGGCTGGTTAATCCTGTGCACTGGAGCCACACAGACAATCCAAGTAGGAAAGGATTAGTCAGCCCACTGGGAAGCTGCAGGTGGAGTTTCTTTTTAACCAGTTTATTTATAACCACATCCACAAAATTTGGTCATTCCTTGGCTTATCTTCAAAATGGAAGGAGACAAACATTCTGTAGATCAATTTTGCATTTCTTCCTGTTAGAGTCATCCTGACTCCTTTCAACTCAGGAAACCGAAAGCACACTTCTAAGTCTAAGTATCTCTTTGAAAAATCTGAATGCACCAGAACCTCAAATACTTCTTTTTTGAAGCAGTATATGGATGTCTCAAGGAAGCTGAAAATTCTGACTGTCCCGTGTGCGCTAGGTTCTTGTCATGGTTTGATGCTGGCTAAGTGCCAGGCACCCATGAAAAAACCCATCTACTTATTTTCTTCTGCTGTAGCTGAGCAGAGGAGGGGGAATTGAAAACTTCATTTTCATGAGTTGAGGTAAGGATTATTGAAAAAAAACCACTTTAAGGCAAAACAGTTTTAAAACTGAAACAGTTTATAAATAAATATAAAGAAGATTTATTATTAACAGAATTAAAAGTAAAAAGGGTAATGAGAACCAAAGCAAACTTCCAGAACACCTTTTTTCCCAGTCCCTCCCTCTTTCCACCAACCAGACAAGGCAACAAAACATGGGATTTTGGTCTGTATTTCACTTCTTAAAAAATTTTCTACAATACACTTAAGGAAAAGAGTTTCTCCTTCTGTGCCATGGGATCCCTTCCATGGGAGATAGTTCTCTGTGAACTTTTCTAGTGTGGTTTTAACTTCCACAAGCGGCAGTCCTGCCCAAACCTGCTGCAGTGTGAGTCCCTCCCATGGGTCAAGCACCTTCCCACAGCTGTCCTGCGTGGGTCATTCTAGTTCATGGGGTTTAGTCTTTTAAGGATGAGCTGTTCTAGTTTGGAAGTGAAGGCTCTCTTCCTCTATCTCTAAAAGCAAGAGTCTTCTCTCTATGTTCAAGTTCCTCGCTAGATGACAGCTTTTCAGTATCCATGCACTCCAGTGTCCTGTACTCTTCTTCATGGGCTGCATGTGGATCTCTGCACCCCCCATGCACCTCAAGAATTATAGGGAAACAGTTTGTATTATAGTCCTCACCATGGGTTGCAGGAGAACCTCAGCTCCAGAGCTTGGAGCGCCTCCTCCCTCTCTTTTTTCCACTGACCTCGGTGCCACCATGTTGGTTTTCCTCACCAGTGAGTGTCCTCACTTTTCCTTTTTCTCTGACTTGGAAGAAAGTTGATGTCTGTAAGTCGCAGTTGAGAGGTTGATCTCATCTGGGCTTCGCCTCGGGGCATCGTTTGCCATGTTTTCGTCGCTGGCCACGTGGTCTCTTGCCAGCAGCGCACGGCCCCAGCTGCGTGGTCCTCACCAGCACCACACAGGCAGTCCTGGCCTTGGGAAGGCCCCGGCTGCGTGGTCCTCACCAGCACCACACAGGTAGTCCTGGCCTTGGGAAGGCCCCAGCCATGCAGCCCCTGGCAGCCCCCACCTGGATGGGCCCCAATGGTCCCCTCCGGAATGGGCCTCACCACCCCTCTGGAGAAGAGAGAGAGCTTCCCGCCATTTTTCCTTTCTTAAATGTGTCATCACAGAGGCCTTGCCAACTTGTGTAATCGGGCTAGTAACCTGGCCATCGTCAGAGCCTTCAGCGATTGGCTCTGTGCTGGACATAGAAGTTTCGAGCAGCTTTTCTCCTGCCCCCACTAAAAAAACCAGGCTGTGTTAAGCCAACACAGTTCTGTAGTTGCATTTTATCTCCCATCAGACATTTAGCTCCTGGGCTTTTGTGAGACCCCCTGGAGTTCCCAATATAAGAAGGACATGGGACTGTTGGAGCAAGTCCAGAGGAGGGCCACAAAGAGGATGGGAGCATATCCCTTGTGAAGACAGGCTGACAAAGTTGGGATTGTTCAGCCCAGAGAAAAGAAGGATGCATTGCAGTCTTCTGGTATCTGAAGGAGGCCTACAGGGAAGCCAGAGAGCGACTCTTTCAGCAACTGTTGTGGTAGGACAAGGACCAATGGGTGCAAACTGAAAGGGGAAATTTGGTGAGATACTGGAACCGGTTGCCCAGGGAAGTTGTGGATGCCCCAGCCCTAATAGTTCAAAGCTGGGCTGAATAAGATCTTGAGTAACCTGGTGTAGCAGGAGGTGTCCCTGCACATGTCAGGGGGGTTGAGAATGAGTGATCTTTAAGGTCCTTTCCAACCCCTTAATATTCTGTGTTTCTATGATGCTCTCCCTCACCATGACACATGGATCAGGTGTAGGAGGGCAGCTAGGATCAGGACATGAGGGCAGCACTAAAATGACATTTCATGAAGCATCCCAGCACCATTTCAGAGTAGAACACATCTCAATTTTTTTTTTTTTTCACCCTGAAGCTGTTGTTGCCTACAGGTAAAAGTATTGACTTGGGCAAACCCAAAGGTTGGGCTTCCTTGTAGGCAGAACCTAGCCATTGCCATATGATCCTTCTTCCCTATGGTGCTGCAGCTGGAGTGTGCTTCATCTTTGTCAGCATGCCATAGGCTGTGGCACATTGTTCCTGACAGGGGATCCCAGGAAATAGAAAATTAAAGCAACTAGCCCAGTATTAGTATTTTCCAATAGCAATGCAGATGCTCAGAGTCTTTGCTGAGCACCTCTCTCAGTCCTCATTAGTGAATTGCCATGTTTTGCATCAGTATGAATGTCTAGTCCCATGTAAAGCTTGTTAGAGCAGTTGGGTTTAAGGAAGTCAATTCATTCTCATAGCAGGAATTTAATCAAGGAAATCTGACATTCCTTCTCTTGGAAACATATTGTAGGATTTATATGAACCATGAGTATTGAGCTCTTTACCTGCCAGAAATCTGTTAGTCTTACAGAAGCCCTACTTTAGACTTAAAAATGTGCCAGTTCTTTTGTTGTTTGTGCAGAACAAGAGGGATCTATGGAAGCAGGAGTGATGGGTAACTACTCCTTGTCAGAACATCTTCTTGGTAATTTTTTTATCGTTTGCGTCAGAATTTACATTTCTTGTTTTTCTGTGATATTCCCATTCCTCACGATGTGATGCATTCTAGAACTCTCTACCTGGATTGTTTTCTTAAGGCAGGAATATGACAGATCCAGTATTGCCCTCTTGGACTGTAAAAAATGTGACACATTCCAACAACTGCCACTGTAATGATGTGGATCCTGGTGGAAAGCCTGATGAGATAGAAGACTTGCCATTTTCTTTTAGTGGTCAGGGTCTTCAGGGGACACCACTGGGAGGAAAATGAAAGGGCTGTTGAGGGATGTGCATTTTAGATGCTGCTTTTGACCTGCAGTGTAATATGTTACACTGGGAGCTTCCTGTTCTGGGAGGCTGTGAGCTGAGAAGGTGCTCAGGAGCCTTGCAGGTGCAGCCAGGGACACCTGCTCTGCTCTGCTCTCACCCAGGCACTCCACAAATCTGGTACCAGTGTGGTACTTAACTCCAGTGTCTCTTGACTGGACATATATTTCTGTTCTCCTAACATAACTGTAAATGAGAAATCTTCAGTCGATTTTTTTTTTTAAAGAATAAATAAATTCAATTTAGAAAACATTAATTTTCTCTTTGATTTTAGGTTGGGTTTTTTGTTGTTTTGGTTTTTTTTCTGGGAGGTACAAGTTCTCTCCTCAGCTCGTGTCCTACCCTCTAGTACAAGAATTGCTTTTTGAGAGAAAGATGTGGAAATTACAGTATGGTGTGTTTCTTGGGGTGTCCTGTGCAAGGCCAGGAGTTGGGCTTGGTAATCCTTATGGGTCCCTTCTAACTCAGTGGATTCTGTGATTCTATGAAATATTGAAGTCTTCAAGCCTTTGGTTTATGTAATCCCACTTTGTCTCTGATGCCATTTATTCTTCCACTTTTACCTCTTTCAATGAAGTTTCTTTGACCATTTTGCACCATCTTCTATTTCTTCTCTAGCACTGACTTTTCATGTTTTATCTCTCACTGCCTGATCTCATCCTGTTTTCTGAAATAACCTATGTTCTTTTTATGTTTCAGTGGCTCAAGAATAAATGTGAGAATGGACAAAGTTTTGAGGGCTCTAGTTTGCATTCTGCCTTGCTCCTGTCCTGTGCTCAGCAGAGGTTTGTGAGCCTTGGTAATTTAAAGTTGCTCTTAGAGTGCAGAGCAGTATGTGTCTCTCACACTGAGAAAGATGCTTGTTCTGTGCTGTGAGATGTGGCTGTAGATGCATGAAAAGCTGTAGTGAGCAGTGGAGGGCGCCAGGACTTGACTACTTTTAGGATATTTTCAGTAAGGATCCTGTATTCCTAAGAACTGAGTTTCAGCTGAGTCTTGGTGTTGGTAATTGCACTACGAGACTCGGTATTTGCAAAGGGCTTTAAACCCTTCTGGGGATTGCAAGAGACATCTGGGGATGTCTCTTGCAATCAGGATGGCTTTTGTGTTGAGAGCAGACTAGAGCCAATCCCAGGGCGTCCCCTGCAGGGATGTGACAAACAGGACTGTGTCCTTTGCACATAACAGAGATGTGGAGCCAGCCAAAGTACCACATCAGTTGGTGAAACAATCTCTGCTTTGTCTTCTCTGGGCAGCCCTGAGGAGGCAATGTCCTGAGCTGGAGGTGGTGAGAGACTGGGGGGATGGTATGAAGGGCAGGAAGGTTTCATGGTGCCTGCTCTGTTCCCGTCCTCTTCCCTGGGCATTTGCTGTGGCCAGTGCCAGAGATGGACATTACCCAGTGTCACCATTCTTATTCTCCTGAGGTTCCTCCTTATATTGCAGGAAGATTGGGGAAATCTGAGGAGTTAAGGCAGTTCCTCTTTCAGACAAGTCAAAGTCCCTGGTCATCTCTGTGACTGACCACCCAGCCATGTGTTGTAGGTTGTGTCCTCAAGAGCTTGCAAAAGGGACATAACTACCCCCTCTTCTGCAAAGATATGCAGTGTTGGTCAACAGTCTTGGCTAAATCTTCACTCTAGTCCTCTGCCTAGCACAGTGTGTTTCTGCAGCCACTGTAAAACATCATCCTGTTGGAAATGATAATTTTTAATCCTGACCCTCCCACAGGCGGTGAGCACTGGGCCTCAGGTGCCAAGTCAAGAGACCAAAAGACAAACTCTCAGCGAAGGAAAATTGTCACATTTTCACTGATTCTAACAGAGCCTTGGCAGTTTGTAATCACAGAGCTGCCTGTAATGACTGATCCAGTGACAGATGAACAGCACAGAATTAGGCAGGTTGCATAAGTCCTATACCTGTGCCTCTTTTTCTGTAAATTAGGTTTACAGATATTTACATGTCTCTCACAGGCAATAGTGTGGAAGATAGTGAGTTGCAATGTTTGGAAAGCCCTCTTAAGACACAGACCAGTAAATCTTGAATAATGAACTTTTCAAAAATATGAAAGGAATCAAATAAAAAAGTATGCACTGTGCTAGAGGAGGAATGACTGATGGAAAGGAGATCAGGTGGATGCATTTGCTGGGCTAATTCGGGGGAAGCAGGGGAGCTGCAGTTCAGAAAAGGGATGTGACTTAGTCAAGGACGACACAGTGCCCTCTTCTATCTCCACCTGACATGCTGTGAAAGCTTAGGCTCAGGTAAATTAATAGACATCACCATGGATTCAACATCTAAATTGGGAGTCTTGACAGCTTAGTTCCTGACTGGTTTCAGTGGGAAAAGGAGCTTTTCAACTCAAAGAACAAGTTGTCTTGTCAGTGTGGGTGACAAAGGTGGAGAAAAAGAAGGAAGAGCTGGAAGGCTGCAGGGGCACCGTCACAGAAAACAGGGTAAGCAAGAGGATAAAGAAGTATCTTTTCCTGGGCGTTTTGATACAGATAGAATCAAAAAGACTGCAGGCATTTGTCCGGCATGTGGCAGAGACAATGCAAATCCCTGCCTGCTGCTTGGGCAGGATTGGCAGGGAGAGGCAAGAGTGCTGAAGTTTCTGAAATGCATCGTCACTGAGTATCAAGGCAGCACGCAGAGGGCCAGCATGGAGCTCTGATAAGCTGCTCCTGGCTGCTGGCCATGACCAGAGGAATAGTGGTACAGCTCTGGATCAGGGATTGACCCACATTCCTCCTTGCAGGATAGCTGGGACAAATGCTCCTCAGATAAATGCATGGAGATCATTATTCTCTGAGGACAAAGACCAACTTGTTATCTATGGGAGCATATTGATGAAAGCCATGTTCACTTGCTGCTTCAGTTTCTGGCAGGAGGGAAAAGGGTTTGATGAATGATCTAAAACTTTTTCCAGACTTTGGGCAATGCATTGAGACAGTTGCCCCTGAATATTTTAACTCTGACAATAAGTGATCAAGAGCCTTATTTGGCTCCCATAGGTCTTCACATCTGAGCACTGTCTTGGGAAGTTAATGTTAACACAGAATTCGTTCTCTGCATGGGCTCTTTACTGACATTTGTGACCAGCAGGCATCAGTTCACAGCTACACAAGTGAATGAATACAGAAAAAGGTGAAAGAACTCTCTCTTGAGTCACATGAAGAGTTGCCAAGCAGGCCAGGAACAGACCCTGAGTCCCGAAGCCAGGTTCATTGTTAGCTAGCAACTATCACCTCCTTAAAAAAATCCACACCTGAGGGTTTAGAAATTTATTTGACTCTGTACAGAGTTTTTAATAGAAGAGGAAAAAGAAAATCTCTTTCATTCAAGAGTTCACAGTGTGGTTACTTATCAAATTATATCTTGGTGTCAGCAGATCCTTAACAGTTACAGAATCTCATTTGGATTTAACCTCAGCTCTCAGTGCCAGCAGGAGGTGAGGACTCTGGACATTTCAGCAGGCCAACAGCTCTTATGTAAAATCCTCCTCAAGAAACATTTATACTTGTCTCCCAAGGCCACAGATGCTCCTTGCAAGGCAAGCAGGGCTACCAACAGGAGCCAGCTTGAGGAGGTGGATTTTGAGCCAACTGTGTTGCAATGCAAAGTTAACGGTGTGGTTTTAAGCCACAGAGACCACGAAATTTGGTCTTAGATGTTCCTTAGGATAGCTTTCATCTGCTCCTTCTGGTAAAACAACACGGAGAAAGTAATAGTCTTCCTTGCCAAGGTATTTAGTAATTGAAACTAAACTGCATGTGGCATGTGCGTGCAACTTAATTGCAGTTACATGTTGCAGAAGGAAATTACTAAGGGAACTCTTCTCTCAAGGAACTGTTTACAGGTCTGAATCCCCCAGATTACATTCCCACAGAAAGAATTTGCTTGACCATAAAAAATACTCAGATATTAACTGGTTTGGGTTGCACATTTTTTAAGAACCAGAAGGAATGCCACAAAAAGGACAGACCTGGGCCTTCACTGATGTGCATTGATGTAATTTCCTGAGTTTTCCAGGGCTTCTGGATTTCTGATGGAGATACCTCCTTAGCAGCATAGGGGATTGGTCTGGGCCTTTTAAGATGATCCTCATCAACAAAGCAGCAGTAAAGCAATGTTTTTAAAACTTCTTGGCTGTAACTAGAGGCATTTTACATGCTCAGAATATTCTTATGATATGGTGCCTCTAATAAGGAAAAAGTGTTTTCCTAGTGGTCAGTGTTGATGCAAAAGGAAACTTCCTCATGTTTTGTTCAGTTTGCCTTTTCTGTATCCCTCCTGCAGAGTCTGTTGTGTTCCTTGGAGTCTGCCCAGATCCCAGCAGGATCAGGCTCCAATAGTATAGGGTAGATCAAACTTAAAGATATTCTGGCCTCATGTGAGGACATGGACTGTTTCACATCCTGTTCGGAGGGGACAAAGACATGGTTTCAGCTTTGGAGAGTGTCTGGACTGAACAAACCCTGCTTCATTAAGGCAATACCTTAATGACATTTTACACTTAATTAGTCAAATAATTGTGACCAAGGTGGCCCAGCCCTTGCTGCCTCCCTGCTCTGCTCCACAACAGATGCTCTGTTGACATGTCTTCTCTGAGGGCCACTGTGGAGGTGATGTGTTTGCCATTCATGAGCATTTTATTCTTTTAAGAACACAATCTTATTTAGACTTCCTCAGTTGTTATCCTGGCTGCACTCTTGTATAAGGTTGTGCTGTATGGGATGGAGTCCACACGTAGCACTGCAAATAGCTGAGCAGACCTCTGCTCTTGGGAGATGGATGGGCCTCTGCTCCTGAACTGCTTCTGGTTACAGCAGATTGAGACTGACTCACTCACACTTTGTGAGGGTGAAGATTTTGATTAGATTTTGATTAATCCCTCAAATTCAGGGATAGCAGGACCACCCCTGCACATGAGGAGTCCCCTTCTGCCTTATTATCCTTAAAGGTGCCTTGTCCTGGTTCCCTTCAGGACAAATTCCAAGTTGCTGTTTGGCTTTCAAATATAACTATGCACCAAAGCTGAAAGACTCCATTATCCCTGGAGACAGGAAGGGAGAATATGATGTCCTGGTGTGAGACAAGGAAAGCGGTTTTCTTTTCTTTATCCTGTGAGCTCTCTGACAGCAATCCTGGGGTGTGTATGTGTGTGTGTGCTTTTATTTCTACCTGAATACAAATTGCTCTAATTAGGAGGGAGGAGTATTGTATTTTTATATGCTAAACCATTTGATTAATTACATTAATAGACAACTGAACTCTGAAATTCACTGCCATCCGCTCCAGTACAATTCAGTATCACTGATACAAATGTATCTGCCTTCAGGTTAAAAGAGTAACCACTCCATTGAGGAAGTGTTTGTGCCATGTGGGTGTGTTGATCCTTGTGAACATCCGTAGCTGTTCCTCTTTTAAAGCTGTTCGTTTCATCCTTGTGACTCTGTATCAGCCTTTTCATTGTCTACCGAGAACAGATGTACATGCACATATGCAAATAAAGACCATACTGCTGTGTCTGGGGGTGTGTGACCCTGGGGCAGATGTTACAGATGTTTGTTGTGTAAGAACTCCCTGCCTACCTGGGGAGCAACCAGTCCTGTGGCTCAGGTTGGGATGGTTTGTTGTATTAGGAAGGTGACACAATGTGATACTCTCTTTCTCCCTTCTTATGGAAATGTATATTTGTTCTCTCTTTGTGTAGCTTCTCAATCTAAAATAAAAACCACCCCCAAACAGAATTCATGTTTCCGTCTTTGTTAGGAGAAGACCTAGCCTTTTAGTTGGGTCAGCCTTGCACAGGCAGTGGGACATCCTGCTGGACCAGGCTCTCAGGCTCTGTCACCTGAGCAAAGACTCCTTTGGAAATGCCCCTGCGTGAGAATTGTGCAGCTTGGTGTTTGGTTCTGCTTTCCCAGACCCTGCCCTTTTTTGGCACGCTGGTGTCACTGATTGCCAGCGTTTAACCCTTTCCCTGCTGGCATTTCTCCAAGCCCTCTGGATGGGTACTGGGATCTGAAGGGGCTTTGGGAGAGCCTGGATTAGCAGTTCTGCAGTGGTGGGGTAAAAGGGCTGACAGACAAACCTGCTGCCCTTCTGCCACGTCAACTGACATTGTTCCTTGGAGAAGGATTGAGGAGTGGGACTAATCAATAGGAAATGCTTTTCAGTAGGCAGCCAGGCTGTTAAGTTTAGGGTCATTTAGATTTGCCACACAGACCATCCAAGCAGTGTGCTGGTCTCAGAACTGAGGGCTTGGGTTTGCCATCTAAGTGGGTTTGATACAGCTTTTCCATTAAAAGCTTATATATGTCCAAAGGATGGATTCTGTCCTGAGATGCACACACGTAACTTCACAAATCCAGGAAAAAACATCTACTATGTAAGTATAGGTCGGTTAGTTTTAAGCATTAAACTCCCAGAACAAATAAACAAGGGGGCAAAATTTGCAAGAATTGCAAGCACCAAAAGAAAGAAGCATAATTTGAAGGACCTGCCCATTTATAACTTACAAATTGTGACTGGTGTTATGCCCTGGTATGTGAATCTTACAAAACCATCGATGTGGTGGTTTCCCAAAAACCTATCTGACCCCCCATGGTTGTGTCTGGCTTCTCACTTCCTGAGGAGATACCTGGAGGACTGCTAGAGCAGGGAGATGTCCTCTGGAACCAGAACCTGGAGCCATTCACACGTCAGCTTTGCATACAGGTTTTCTGAAGTCTTCTGAGGAGGTTGTCAGAGCCACAGTGACTTGTCATTTGAAACCCATGAAGTTTATGAGACTCATGGAAAAGGTGAAATGATTGCTTGTCTTTAATGAGAACAGAGCCAAGCCTTAAACTGAGTCCCAGCTGCCTCCAGCCACACATTATTAGCACTTGTTAGGCATTATTGTGGATAAAGAGATAAAATTTCCTATGATGTTTCAACAAAGAGATAAAAGTTGGATAAATTCTAATTAAAGTTTAATGATTTTATTCTGGTTTTCTACCCCCACCAACAAATCTGGCCACCTGCTTTCCAATTTCTTTTTTTTTTCTTTTTTTTTTTGTAAGAGGAAAAAAGTATTTTTGGGAAAATGCTCCTCACTTCTTTCCTCTAAGAAGCTCTAGGCAGGCAACACACATTTCTCTCATTCACATAAAGAAAAGCACTTAAAAGTAAACTTATTACCAAAACCACTGCTATTGTTCTAACTTAATATTTGCAGAGGAAATCTAATTATGGCAAACGATCAGATTAGTCCTTTTTTTTAATCCCCAGTTTGTCTGATTAAGGTAGATAGAATTGTAAGGAAGTGCTTTGTGACTTAAACAGAAGACAATGCCATTTGTTCTGCCCCGAAATGAATGGTTTTGATTCCCACAGGTTGTGTGGTACAGCTACACTACCTGGTCACCTTTAGAATTTGTGGGTTTGTTGGAAGTGAGATCTCTGCTATGTCCCCATTATGAGCATTGAAGTATCATTGAATCATTGTAGGGCATCTTACAAAAGGGGAATATGGTATTTATTTACATTTTAAGCTCATTTTAGCCACCTGCACTACAGATTTCATTCACTCTCAAGCAACAAGTTAGTCCAGCTCCAATCACTTGTGTGCAACATAACCACAAGGGATGATGCCTGTGAATTCTTCACTAAACCTCCCAGTTTTGGGGCAGTTGTTTAACAATCGATAGTTGTTTTGTGATAATCCTTTGCAGAAGCCTCTCTTCCTGCCTGGCTGCAAGAAAGGGGAATGGGAGATGTGATGTGCTGCCATCCTCCTGCTGCCGGAGAGGAGGCTCTCCCTCAAGTGAGTTGGGTGTGCTGTGGTCTTAGCAGTGGCTCAAATGATCAGTTCCAAATTCTTTTCAGGTGTCATTTGGTATAAATTCNCCCCCCCCGCCGCCCTGCTATTTCTTCTGGAATTTATATAAACAGATATTAATTTGTACCAATCCCAATATTTCTTTTACAAATCTCTGTGGTGACGACTGCTTCCTGCAGATCCCAGTTCTGGTTTTGAAGAGCTCCTTGGTTCTGCTCAGACAAAGGGCTTCAACACCCCAGCAATTGGAATAAAAAAGAAGTTGCTCACATTTCCCCACCAAAAGCAGAAGTAAAATCTCACATTTAATAAGAAAACTTAATTCCAATTATTCACTCTCCATTATAATTCCCATTCAGGAAAACCTGCCACTACCTCTTGACCACTTGGCTCCTATTTCTTTCACAGCAACTTGTCACCTTCCTCAAAGGCAAAGAATCTGGATCTCACCAACTCCACCTCATTCCCCTGCTCTGCTCCACGGTCTGCAGCTGTGTGTTTTAGAGGGCCTGGGTAGAGGTAAGGATGTGCTGCGAGGGAATACAAACCCAGAACCTCGCCTTTGTGGCTACGTCTGCTGTCGCTGGCGGGCTGGCCAGGCTGTTCGTGGTGTGATGGGCACATCGTGTGGCCAGAAAGGAGAAGTGCAGTTTCTGTGCGACCTCTTCCCCGGGCTAAACGCTGCCACTCTGTCCAGCTGTGCAAACAAGTGGTAAAAGGACTCAAATTGCCCAGCTGCTAGCACTTGGGACAACACACCCAACTCCGCACTTCTATGCTGACGCTAAAATACTTGTCACTCTGGTTTTCCCTCTGTTCTTCCTTAATCCTACCTTACGTTTCATTTGTCAGCTGCCATGGGTGTGCTTAGGTCTTTTTTTCAGGTGCTTCTCCGAAATCAGGAAGAAAAAGCATCAGCTACCTTTTTTAGGAAGTATTCAGTAACAGTGCAGTGATGATGAAGAGGAGTGATGGGAAGTGTGTAGGCTTTGGGCAAGTCTTCTCATGGCTTTGTAAAGAAGCTAAAGCAATATGGCTGAGCCTGAACTTGCTTATTTAGGCATTACCAGAGCAGCTGTCCAGCTGAATGACTGGATTCCTCGGGAGCCTGCTGTAGTTCAGGACCATAAGTAGGTGTTTAGTGACTTCAAATATCAGAACAGAGAAAATCTGCAGGCACTACCTGGAGAAGAAGGTCTGGGAAAATGGAAAAGTGTAGGGCTGAAATTCACAGCAACATCAGAAAAATTGAGTGAGTGTCTGGGAAACAGAAGCTGGAAAAAATTAACCTAGATAAGGGTAATTACCTGCACTAATACTGGTGGGAAATGGTAGGTTAAGGAGCAGGATCAGGAAGTTATGGGCAGTCAGGAGCAGGACTCCTGCGCTGTGAATAAGGCAGATCCTGTTCCAGGGTGTGTAAGCAGGATCACAGCCTGGACTGCCCCACCGGTTCTGCCTAATCACAGCCAAGCCCATGCTGGAGCCTTGGGCCAGTGTTGAGCTTCAAAGAAATGTGGCCTGAAGAATGAGAATCAAGATGAGAACACAGAGAACGGTCCAAGGTGTGGAAATCCTGACCTCTGGGGAAAGGAAAAGAGTTGTTAGCCTCGAGAAGAGAAGGACAAACATCTGCAAACACCTTTCAGAGAAGGGTTAGGCAAAGCAGAGTCCCGAGCAGTTTATACAAAGACTAACTAATATTGTTATCAATGTTCTGGGAACAGATAAGTTAGGTCAAAACCCTGCATTTGCTGACGTCTCATCCATCCCAAACATTTGCATTGCAAGACTGAAATTTGATGCTGAAGATAGTGCAGATGCTATGCAAGAACATATGGTGCACCTCCAGGCTTCAGGTTTCATCCCAGAGAGCTGGCTGGCTGGCTTGTAGTGTGAAGCCATTCAGGGTATAAAGAAATAACAAACTGATGTGCCAAAGACTCTGGATAACTGCAGGTCGCTGCAGTTAGGGGCGTATTAAAACTCTGAATACATACAGCTGGTGTTCATCATGGATCCAGTTCTGTACAAAAAGCATGGATATTCCCACCAAAAAGGTAGCTTCTCGTATATCAGAAACACTCTGCTTTCAAATCTGATCATCACGAGGAAGCTCTACTTCATGTCATAGATATGGAGATTACTGCTGAATTGTCACATCCACAGGTGCAGAGAAATGATTTGTCTTTGATAGAAAGAAAACAAGTTTGAAAGAATCCTGAGGTCTCAAATCAGCAAGAAAATATCCTTGTTAATCTTTGAGTGATTTATATCCTTGTTAGCCTTGAGTGACTTCGGGTGGGAGTTTGGCTGGGTTGACCCTGGATTACAGATCAAATAAGCCAGTTTCTCTTCAGCAAAGTTCCTAACAAAAAGGGCCAGATGCCAGCAGAAGAAAATCGATATTTTGCCCCTGAATTTCTTAAATAATCTCTCCTTTAGATCACCAGTTGATTCCCGCGTTGTTTATTGACACCCACTCAGCCCAAGCCCAAAGGGGAGGGGAAAGATTTCTGGGCGCTTTGGCTGTTCCCGCAGACATCCTGGCACTCGTTTGATCGGGGGCGGAACAGGACCTTTCCTGCCGGGGCCGAGGCCGCAGCCCGGTGCTATTCAGCTCCCAGAACAATGCCTGGCAGCTCCCGAGTAATTTAAACCGGCTAAAAACAGCCCAGCCTGGCGATGAATCATGGCCCATCCGTGTTTGCTTCCGCCTTTCCACTCGCCTGAAATCAGCACGGCCTCTACTGGCAGGCAGGAGGTTCCCTAGAGAATGAGCAATAAACAACATTTTAAAGGGATATGCTTTCACAAGGGGATTTGCCTGTGTGAATTCTAATAAAAAGCCAGCTCTCGAAAGTGTGCATCCGGGGCAGAGGAGTGTGCAGCCTGACGCAAGACTTGCTGTAACATTCATCAAAGAAATCGCAAATACAGAAATATTACTCAGGAAAAGAGATGATCTGGGATTTTTTCTGGCTGTGAATGCTTCTGAGAGCACTCACCATCTTATACTGCAGCGTTACAGCTCCGCTTCTTGAAGCATCCCTGGAAAATATATTCCTGCTGTGTTTCTCTAGGGAGAAAAAGCAAGATCCTCCAGGATGTTAATGGGCCAGTTCATTAATGGTCCAGTTACACTGGACTGTAACACTAGGATGGCAGAGCTGGAGCAGGCTGCAGGGCCAAGGAGTGTGGCCAGCACCAAAGCACTGGCCAGGGACTTGGGATACCTGTGCTGTTCCCCTCATCCTGCTGCCAAATTGATAAGCAAACCCAGGGTGTCTCTTTGGTACTTCCTGGCCTACAGCTGGGAACACTGTTGTCCATAAAGCACTCTATCGGATACCTGAGCTCTAGAAAATCTCAGCATAATCTAAGAAATAATCTCCAGGAGCAGGTGACATGGACAAGAACCAGAGTCAGCCAATGGACAGCAACAAGGGGAAAGGTCTGTATTTCTACATGATCTGGGAATTTGTCCGGATTTGTCCACTCCAGCCACCAAGGAAGCATCTGCCCAGGCACAAACCCCAGAGCAGCCTGCTTTAAAGCGTGGCATGGGGATCTTCCCAGAAAGCTGCCCCGAGGGCAGGGCACGGCATCCCGCAGGGATCACCCCTAGGACAGACCACCGGAGGCAGGTCTAGTACCGGGACCGCCTCCTGCAGCCGTGCCTGGAGGATAGCAGGATCCCTCCGGCACGGCGCGGGCAGGGCCGGCTTCAGCGGGTTTGCAGCGCGGTAACGCTGCCAGGGCACAGCTCAGCCCCGGGAAGGTCAATATAGGGGTACAAGGAAACACCCTGTTGTTGACACAGGCTCCTCAAGAGCGTCCCGGGACGCTCCTCAGGTTCCCGGTGCCCAGCGGGAGCCGGACCGGGAGAGGCCAGGGCGGATCCGGGACCGGGACCAGGGCCGCTCAGGGGGCGGGGCGAGGGCGGCTCAGGGGGC
>VZRF01009571.1:196322-208508 GCA_013396875.1 Vireo altiloquus | reverse complement strand
TTATCCTCCTCTGATTCTGTTACTAATAAATGCACTTGGCAACTTAAGTTGTTGAGCCTGTTTAGCCCTTGAAGTGTTTCTCCTGGTCCTTATCTCACTCATGAAGCCTTCGTTAATTTTTTTCCTTTTCCCTCCTCTGCCCAGCTGTGCCAGGGGAGGGTGAGCGAGTGGCTCTTGTGGGTGCCTGGCATTGGGTCAGTGTCAAACCATGACACCCACTTCATAGCAAAAGTCAAAGAGCCTTACTGAGTTATTTCTGCATCAACTTGCCATGAAAAATGTAGAGATTTCCTTTTTTGTTCTTGAAAATAAATCAACAATACAAAAGGATTAATAAAATCTTTTTCCACTCATTAATGCCTCAGCCTGAAATTTCAGGTTTCTTCTGTGATGATGTGCTTCTTGGTGATGTGGTTTGGAGCACAGGTGGTCCCCATGAAGAAACATCTAGCTACAGATAAAACAGTAGAGATTGCCTGTACAGGTCACCTGAACACAGCTCAATCACTAGGTCGTGATGATCTTCTGTATTTAATCATCTGTGTGATTCCTGCAGAGTTTTCACCTGTGCCAGTTGAAGCAGGAGTTCTGGAAATTACCCATCACAAAGAAACACCACCTGAGTGTGGGGAAAGATAGGATGGAATTGAGCTGAGGGCTCTGAGATACGCCTGTAGAACACCATGGCAGCACAGAGAAACTAGTCTCCACTTGGGGGAAGGAGATGCCACATGGCAGAGCCCTGCGGAGCCTGCCGGAAACTAACAGACACCTGAAGGGTTCGTGATGACCCCCATAGAAGGATATTATAAAGTGTGTTACTGACATGGAAATGTGTGAGAGGTTGCTTAGTGAAAAATACCATACAAGGATATACTGGGTCTTGAAAAAGTGTATAAAACCAGCTCATTTCTTTGAATAAACAGTCTGGGTCCATGCCCTAGTTACCACATCACCTGAGTAAAAAGAGCAAGAAAAGATGAACGGTTCAATACAAGCTTCATAATGACTACGTATTTCGAGATCCAAAAGGCTGCTGCCTGGTCTGTGCAGGAAAATGACAAATGAATGCTATTTAACATTTTGCTTGAACAGTTTTTCCATTCAGAAAATTATTTGCAATACAATAATGAGAAAAGCAGAACTGTGAAGCATTTTATAAGGCTGATTACCTTTCTAGGATATGTAATTTTACACACGCTTTGTTTATCCAGAGTAAATTCAGTGGTTGAAAAGATTAATTGAACCTATTTTATGCTACTTGTACATGCTCTCACAGAGGAAGTAACTTACATTTTTTTTATTGACTTTTGCACAAGAGCCTGCAATACACCAGCAAGAGAAAAATGACTTCTTGTCTTGGTTTGAAAGACAGGTGTCTGCTAAGGAAGGCAGAAGCCTCCCTTTGGAATAGAAGATGTAACCCCCTTCCCTCCGAATTATTATAATTTTGAAATCAAGGGGCTTTCAGGCAAAGATATAGGAAACATGAATAACAGTTCTTTACTAACAGATATATAAAAACAAAGCAGGAGAAAAGACTGGTTTAAACTGACAGAGTCAGATATGACCTGACGCCCTGATAGTCAGGGCAGCAGTGGCAGTCCGATAGATGGTGGCTGCAGTCCTCCTGAAGTTATGGATGTGGTTTTCCTGGAGCAGTGATCCTGTAGAAAGGTCTGGTCTTCCTCAGAAGGTTCAGTGGTAGGCGTGTAGCACCCATCCTTTGGATATCGAGTGGAAGAAGGCTGCTTATGGTTTTCAAAATCCCGGTTTATATCCAGGATGAACTGCCTGGTCCCTCCCTCTGGGTCAAATGTCTCACAATGGGATGATGAATTCTGAGATAAGCCACTGATGGGCCCATTAACAGAAGATAACCCAGGGGAGCACTGCCCCACCTGGTTTCATGAAGAAGACAATAGAATACATGCTTTTGGTCACATCCTATTTTACAACCTAGGACACTTCAAAATTTAGCAATTCATAAATCTTACAAGATACCGGTTCATCCAGTGGTTTGATGTTTTGTTTTTTTATCCTTCTTTCATGTCTTTTTTGCATCACCCAAAAAAACAGGAGTGTGTGCAGGAGACGCACTGTATTTGCTTTTGCTTTTCTCCTCTCCCAGGGTACAAGAAGCATCCGTCAGCTTACTTGTGCTCTGCCCCCTAGTCTCTCTCCCTATGAACATATAATGCATACAGGTGTGCACACACACACATATGCACACATATTCATTTCTGACTCTTCAGCTAATGGATAAGAAATTACTATGACTTCAGGCCCAAAGCCCTCTATTTTGGAGGAGCTGTGTGACCTGGTTCATGTAATTCTCTGAGGATTACCATTCCAGTTGCACTCACCAGGTGAATGATCTTAAAAAAAGTTATGCTCTGTATGTCTCCTCGCCATGCACCTGATGTTTATCTCAATGCCTTGGACAGCAGCTTGTCATTTAATTGTGACTTGTTCTGTACATAATACACTGGATGGATGCCTGATCTCTAAGGGCTACAGAACAGTACTATTGCTACACACAGTTTCACACGTTATTTATCAGGACTAAAGACTAACTTAGATGTGCAGTTGTTCATACCCTGGGCAAAAAATTCTTCAGGACTCAGCATTCTAGAGCATCCTAAGAGGGGACTTTTCCTCTACTTTCCATCAGCCCTCGCTAATACAAAAGGTTTGCTTCAGTTAATTTTGTTTCCCTTTTGGAGACCACTGAAAATGTACTTAGATGAGCAGGTCGCCTAGCTAGGCCTGGGACATTTCCAGGTCTTCTGCCACTCCATGGCAAAGGCCATGAAACCTGTTTAACTGCAGACAGTCCCAGGCTGCTGGAAACTGACACTGGAAGCTTCTTAAAACTGAGGCACAAAGCATCTGTGATGCTGATGATCTATCTACCAATAAAATGTTCAATAGAAATGCATGACAGCAGCAGCAGCAGCATTTTCTGCAGCTGCCTTTTGGATTCTGGTTCAGCTTGGAGACGTAAACATGCTTCATCCCCATAGTTTCACTACAATGTGATTAACCTGTAAACTCTTTTGAAGCACAGTAGGTGGGTACGGAAGGAGGAGCCCCATGCAGTGCACCCTGGGTTATTATGTATTTCTGACAGGCTGAGCTGCAAACAAGATCCCAGTCCTACACGAACAGGCTCTGCCCGCATGTAGAGCAAGATGACTCTGGTGGGTTTATCTGCCCTCATGTCTCTCCTGAGATTTCAAGTTATCCCAGTGTGAGAGACTGGAGAAAACCATTACTTGCTCAAAACAACCAAAGTGTGTGTGTGTGGCAGGGTGGCAAGGCAAGCTCTGCAAAAAGCGGGACAACGCACTTCTCCATATCCCACCCCCCCAGAGCCTTGAGTCCAGCTCCAGAATGGTAATCAGCCACTGGCACACTGGAAACCCCACGTAGAGGGGACAGTCCCAGGAGACCAAAGAAGATAAAAACAGTTGCACAAAGACACACCCTCTCCAACTTCCTCTTCTTGAAATCTGGGTAACTTAAAGTTGGTTGGGTTACAGTTCACTAAGTCAATGCCTCGTGAAATGCTTTATTTCGATTGAATGTTTTAAAATTTGCCAAGTACCCTTATTTTCTAAAGTTTGTCTGTAAAAGTTGGTTTAACCTCCTAAGAATGTTGTGTTTCTCCCACATGCCTGTCTCAGGGTATAAAAAAACTTAAGTCCATTTAAGAAACACCTCAGGTGAGTCCAGGCCTTTACACCCCAGGTCTGGTAGATAAGACACTTTCTTCACAAAAGGCACCTGGAAACCAGGCATAATATCCAGGGTAAGTGAAGTAGCACCAGATAAGGTTATGTGGGTTGGTAAATCCAACACCACTGCTGACTGAAGTCTTGTCTAAGCTTACAAAATTATGCCAGGGGAACTCTGGAAGAGGTTTGATGCATCTCATTTCCTACCCTGAGCTGATTAATGCAGCTCAGACCTTGTCCTGGGATAGGGTTGATTTTTTTAGAAGCAGGTACAGCACTGTTTCAGATTCAGTATGAGAATAATGCTGGTAACAGCTGATGGTTTGGGTGTTGCTAAGAGTGCTTACTCTGAGACAAGGACTGTTCAGTGGCTCATGCTCTGCCAGTAAGGAAGTGAACAAAAGGTGGAGGGCAGCATGGCCAGGGCAGGGGACCTGAACTGGTCAAAGGGATATTCCACAAAATAGACTTGTATTTAAACTGGGGGAGTTACTCAGAAGAGGGCCTATCTGGGTTTGGCATTGGCCAGCAGGTGGTGAGCAATTGTATTGTACATGACTTATTTTTCTTTGGTTCTCTCTCCTTTATTACTATTACTAACACTATTACTATTATATTTTACTTAATTTCAATTATTAAGCTGTTAACCAACAAGTTTCACTTTTCCCCCCCATATCAGTGAGGTAGGGTGTTGTGAGCAGCTGCATGCAAGCTAGTTGCCAGCTGAGGTTAAACCACAGCACTTTCTCTTCACAACAATAATTCTTAGTAGCAGCTGACACCAAGTCACATTGCTTACTCACATGCTGCAGGGAGGTGCAGCGGGAGTGATGAGCTGGTTTATACAAAGCAGCACTGGAAAGCAATGGCTGCCTGTGGCAGACTTGTTTTCCTTAGTTGTGCTCACTGCCCTAGACACCCTTCACATTTTAATGACAATTTCCTAGTAATGCGTGTCATGAAAAAAGCCAGATGATGTAACCAACCACAGTGTAAATGTCTCTTTGAAGTACTGAGAACATTTTCTGACATCTTGCTCTTTTCCAGTGTTTGCAGCAGATTCCATGCAGCATGCAGCTCCTGAGCCTCAAGAGCAGATTCCCAGAGGACTCCTGGGTGGTATAATGTTTGCTCTCTCAAAATAGAGAAGCAACCCTGCAGTTCTTTTTTCTCATTGCACTGACATTTTTAAGCTGAACCATTTCATTATCACTGTGACCAAGACCATGCTATCTCCCACCAGGCCTTGTTCATTCCCAAACAGCAAACTAGGACATCTTTCCTAGTGCTTTCTCTGCATACTTGTGATAAAAATTTCTCTCCCACAAACTTTAGTAATCTTTCAAATCTGTTCACCACAGCAGGATGGCATTTCCAGCTGATCTCTAGAAAATTGAAATCTGCCATAAGGACAAACGCTGCTGAACGAGACATTTTTTCCTAATTACCTGTCAAATTAACTTCTCACCACTGGCATCCTGGCTGGGCAACTGATAGAAGACACTCACCACATCTGCTCTGTTTTCCATCCCTTCATCCTCACTCAGAGGCTCCCAACCACATCACTGCCAACTGCAAGGGCTATACCATCAAACCTCTCTCTCCTGTTGAGTGCAAAACCTCCACCTTTCCCTGCCCTCTCCTCAGTAGCCTGTACCCTCCATCCCAGGCCCCTGGGCATAGGACAACTCCCACTAATGCCAAGGACACCCCAGCTCTGGGAATGGACCAAGGCTTCCAGTCAAAGGCACTTGTACTGACAATCCCCAAGCCATTTGCCAGAGACACCCCAGTCCCCGAGCCCCTGCACAGCTCAAAGAGAATTTGGAGGCCATTGGGGCTAAACAGAACAAAGCCACCACTTTCATTCCTAGAAGATGCCAGAGAGCTCTTAGCAGCCAACAGCCAGAATGGACCACGGCCACCACTATGGCTCATACCACGTGGCCCCTGGGCCTGCCAATGCCCTGGCTCCTTCAAATGTTTTTGCTCCCCGAAACCTTCTAATCCCAAGGTAGGGACCAACCTGATCCCTGCAGCCCAGAGATGTTCTCAGGGGCAAGGGTGGAGGTGACTGACTGTCATGGCTCCCGACTCTCGGTCAGGCTCAGCAAACCCATGCCGACTAGTTGGCCAGGAGCAGCCCTTCTCCACAGCCTGGGAATTTCCAGGTGATGAAGACCATGGTGAGACAAGCTGCTCCCTTCTGCCCCTAGGTGACCTCAGTGGAGTAGAGACCCACCTGCAGCTTGTAGAAAAGCCCCACTCTGGAGCAGGTAGAGATGCCCTGATGGAAGCTACAGCCCATGGAGATCTCACACAGGAGCAGGCTCCTGTCAGGAGCCGCAGCCTGTGCTTGGGAGCACACAAAGGTGCAGGTTTTCTGGCAGCTGGAGCAATCTGTTCCACAAGTACTGCACACCTGTAGAAAGGGCCCATGTTAGAGCAGAGGAACAGTGTAAGGAGTAAGAAGCACCAAGACTGCATGCTATGGACTGACCACCACACATCCATTCCCCATCCTTCTGCACAGCTGAAGAGAAGGAGGTAGAAGAGCCTGTAATGGAAGAGTGAAATTGAGAAGGGAGGAGAAACTCGTTTTAGTTTTGTGTTTGTTTCTTATCCCCCTACTGAATTTTTCATTGGCAACAGAAGACATTAATTGTCCCTGTATCTGGCTAATGAGAGCACTCTCCCTTGTCCTTATCTCAACCCAGCTTTCCTATCTTACTTTCTCCCCCACCCTGTGGAGAAAGAAAAGTAACAGAGCAGCATGGAGAGTATCTGGCAAGCAACCAGCCAAGGGCAAACCCATCAAACTCAGGGAGGGAACGCAGGAGAGAGAAGGTATCCTCCTGATTCAGCACTCAGAACTACTGCTGTGCACATAGAGAAGGGGCAAACCTGGAAAACAAAACCCTGCCAGAGCCCTCTGCCTTGCACATACCTGCAGCAGGACATCCAGGATGTGCTGAGCTCGGTGAATGTTGGCTACTGCAAGGGAGTCAGGTGGAAGTGTTTTATTGCCAAGGCTAGACATGACAGATGCTTTTATGCAGCTGTAGGGTATAAAGAAGAGAAAAAGACTCCTAGCACTCCTTGAAGCTGTAGAACACAAGGCAGACTGCACAGGCTCCAATAAGGGAAATAAAAAGAAGAAATCTGAAAAAAAAATGTTTCCCATGGGAATACTCCTATGTTACAAGGGGTAGGACAGAGGGCCACCCAGCTTTTGGGAAAAGTCAAAACTGAACAAATCTGACACAATCTGATAAAAGTTTCTGTTTTCACTGAAGGCTTGTACCAGATGATCACCAGACAATCCTTTCAACCTGGAGTACTCCTGACTGCACAAATATCCAACGGTCTGGATAAGTGAGACACCCAAAACCGAAAGAAAATACTCCATTTGAAAAACACACAGTACCTATGTAAATATATTTAAACAAACAACAACAAAAATCTTATTGCTTTATTCAGATTTTGACATAGGTTACCTTAAAATTACTGAAAGTCCTTTGAGGATCTCTGTAGAAATCACTAACTACTTTTCAGCAGAGATCAGCTTAAAACAAAGATAGTGAAATGATGCTGGAATTCAGACTGAATAATTTTTTATGAACTAAACAATTTTTCCCTTGTCTAACAAGAGCAATCCCCATAAAATGCATTTCCTGGCTTTTGTTTTGAGCTCCTTTTCTGTTGTTTGGTTTACACAAAACTCTGAAATACTCTGTGGATGGCTTTATGAAATTAACCTCCAAACAGTCTTCCAACAAACTTTTAGAATTACATACTAGCAATATTCTATCTTGACTTAAAAGTGCATACACATTCAAAAATTTTATACATTTCCTAGACATCTTTTAAACAGACAGAAAGCCTATCAGACATTTTAGTTCTCAAGGGGAAAAAAACCATAGTTAAATTCACAATTTTAACAAGTGTTCCATGGAAAGCCTACTACATTTTTTCTTCTGGGAAATCAAACCACGACGATCTGTTGACAAGTCTCTTTGGCAGTCTTAGTATCAATGGCTCTCTCTCTGGACACTCTAGGAAGGAAGTCCTGGGGGAAGGCAGTTGACTGGAAGGCGCTGCTGGTGCTTCCTGAACATAACTGGTTACAGTTTCTGTGTGAGAGGTGTTACTGCTGGTATTCGATGTGGTAACACTCAGATCCGCTGCTATTTCTTGAAGTTTGACATCAGCGTTTTTAACATCACCATCTAAGTTTTCTCTTGTGGCAGGGATACCATACTTTTTTTCTACCCCAATTTCCTCAGGTCCCATTCTCCTCAGAAAAGAAGATGGAGACTCATTTTCCCTCTCATTTACCTGAGTTGTGCCTGTCCATGTAATACTGCTGTCCCATTCGGTATTTTCTGGTTCTTTGCTACTATCACTATCAATTGTAATCACCACCGGAGAAGACTGTACCGAGTTACTCATGTGATGTTTCCGGTGTTTCTTCTTATGCTTTTTCTTTTTCTTTTTAAGATGCCTTGTTGTGTCTGTTGCTTTTCCTTCGTAGACAATCTCCACACTTGGACTCCTCATTTTCTTCTTCCTTTTCTTACGCTTTGTCTCACTGCTTGCCCGATTGTCTGACAGGCTATCTTCATTTTTGCAGCAGTCACCAAATTTTGAGGAAGTTTTCTTGGAGTCATTTTCTCTTTCTAGACTTGAGCTCTCCACAAATGTATTCTCCAGGTGGCGAGTTTTGTACTTCCTTTTTCCACCAGGCTTTTCACTTTTCATTCTGTCAGTTCCTCCAGAAGGAGTCCTTGATCTGTTGCTTGACCGACTCCTTGACCTGCACCTTTCATAACAGTAATAGTGTCTTTCATGAAGTCCCCTCTGGCTATGCAGATCTGTCCTCTCAATAAATGATCGTATCCTGTATTCTGGACTAGCAGATTGCCTTGAGTAAAGAGTGTTAGACCGGGTCCTCCTTCTGCTGGAGGATTCATAGCTGTCTCCAAACACCTTTCGACTACAGAAAGCAGAACCCCACTGGTGCCTACTTTGATAAGTGTCTCTTACATAATAGCGATCACTGTCTCTACTTCTGGATCTCCTTTTACTGTGGCCTTTGCTACGTGATCGTGATCTGCTCACTTCCCTCGATGGAGTGCTCTCACCACTCAGAGAGCCCCTCTGGCTTTTGAGAGAGGCTCTGGTGTCATGAGCCCTGGACCTTCTGCTGCTTCTTTTGCTCCTATGTTTGCTACTTTCTCTGCTTCTCGATCGTCTCCTTTTAAGTTGGCTTTTGCTACGGTGCTCCCTTCTAGACCGATGGCCATGACTGCCTCGACTGTCCCGTGAACAGGACTGTGGGCTTCTGGACTTCCCTTTTTTACTCAACCTGTGATTCCAAGGGGAGCATACTGTGTCACTCCCTGGAGAGGGGCTCCAACTCAAGTCCTGTGGATCTTTTCTTTTACATTTGTTCTTCTCATCCTCTTTTGATTCCATCTTCTCAACTGCAGGAGATAAACAGCTTCTACAGCTTCCTACATCCTCCCTATATGTTGGGGAATGTGGTGAGAAGCTCCTGCTTGGTTCACTGTCACTCCAACTGTGACACTGGACCGGTCGCTGTTTCTTGACATCTTCCCTTTTCTCCTCCCTGATGGACTCCTCAGAGTCAGAGGACAGCTCAACCACTTCTGGCGTCCTCTCAGCTAACGGCTTAACATAGCCAACAATGACACAATTGTCTGAGGAAGAGCCACTGTCGTTTGAGTCAGCATTAGCCTGTAACTCAGTCTGCAGCTTGGTTCTTCGACTCCCTGTAGCAGAGTCCTCATCAGAACTTTCTGATGACTCCAGAGGAGAAGCTATGCTTGCACGAACCTCTTCTGAGATGGAATAGGAAGGGCCTGGAGTTTCATCATCCCAGGGGGCCTGAGCAAGACCAGGTACAGACAAACTATTATCTGGCCCTTGGGAGTATGCCACGTCTGGAGAGATCGTAATAATTGATGAGTCTGAGTGGCTTCCTTCCTCGTACGATGGTGCGGGGCAGTCGTAATTGGCATGTTGATCATATGCTTCTAAGTTGAAAGGACAGCGAGCAAAACTGATGAATTCGTGCAGGAAGTGTTCTGTCCGATTCAGCAGAAACGGCTTCAAGTCATCAGCAAAGGCCTGACTCTCCAGATCGTATCTAGTGACGTTGCTCATGATAATGTGCTGCACGATATTGATCAAAGACCCGTGGGCACCAAACAGGACGGTCAGTTCTCGCTTCAGCCAAGGAACCAAGCGGTGAAGGCAGGCGGGGTTGCGGCGGAAGAACTCTGCCGACACGTCTCGGTACCGGCCGCCGTCCTGAATGCTGCGGATGCGCACACCGGTGCGGTACAGAGCCCTGCGGAAGCTGATCATCTCCTCCTCCTCAATCTGCCGCAGGGATCTGCCCTCCGCGCTAGCCTTCCTCCTGGAGGCCAGCCTCCTGATCATCTGCTGAATCTCTCTGTGTCTGTGGCGCGTCGGCTCACTCGACAGGCCTTCGAACAACATCCCGTTATCCGGAGGGGACGGCATCCTTCGGGAAGGGGAACTGCGCGCGCGGCGTTCCCTCGTTAGGGTAGTGCGGTAGCGGAATCTCCGCCCGTCAGGGCTGGCAAAAGAGCTGGTTTCCAAAGGGCTCAGTATGTACTCCTTAAAGTCATCTTCAGCACGGATTGTATGGAAAATGGAAAAAAAGGGTTGCTTGCAGAGGGGGCATTCTGCTTTGTTTTTCGACCATTCTTGGACACAGCGGAAGCAGAACCTGTGCAAGCAGCGATCCAGATAGGCGACATTGTCAAATCTGTCCAGGCAGATGGGGCATTTGGAGTCGGGAGACGCATCTGTCGGCAGCTTACTTGTGCTGGCTTTTGGCGAAAAATTGCTGCCTTCTGCAAACTCTTTATCTGAAGTCATGTTCTAGAAAAGACAGAGACAAAGATTATTGCCATCACAGAGAGGCAAAAATCGCACAGTCTAGATGAAGAAACGCACAGCAATTGCTTTTAAGGTTGCAAAACTCAGCAGAATCTCTGATGGAATGCTGAACAAAGAGGCAGCATGACCAAAGTATTTTGTTTCTCTTCTCTTCACAGTGAGATCTAGCTCTTCAAGTTTTACACAGCACTTGAATCATGCTAGCGTAGATGAAGGTAACAGGCAAGCCTGTCTTCTGCCCCACTCTTAAATAACTCCTTTGATGCAGTCAGTAAATTCATGATTTACATGGTATCTTCCAAAACATAGCTTAAAAAATCTAGCATTTATGCATGAAAAGTATGAGAACAGTTAGCTCTGTACTTTAAGACAAACCAGCCAAAAGTAATTGAACTTGAACTATATTATCACCTTCCAAGTTCTGCTGGACCTGTTCTGTTCCTGCACGCTCTGCCCCTCTTTTTTGGGCATTCATGCTGGACCACACACAGCTTGTTGGATTAGACAATCTCCAGGGACGTGTTCCTGCCAAAATAAGTATTTTTTTTTTAAGACTGAAGCAGAAACAACCAGACGCCATTCCTACATCCATCCTCAAGTACACACTGCCTTTTGAGCTAGTCAGGTTGTTTTGCTGGTTTTGCATGACATCGTAAATTTTCTTCACAGTGACTAGTCTGGGGCTGACTTTCAAATTTGTGTTGAACACAGTGTTGACAACACAGAGATGTTTTTGTTACTGGTGAGCAGGGCTTACACAGAGCCAAGGCCTTCTCTGCTTTTCATACTGCCACTCTGGTGAGGAAGTTGGGAGGTTGGGAGGAGACACAGCAAGGACAGGTAACCCAAACTGACCAAAGGGGTATTCCAGATGATATGACATCATGTTCAATATATAAAATGGGGGCAAGAAGCGGGAAAGGCGGAACATTTGGAGTAATGATGTTTGTCTGCCCAAATCAGTGTCACACGCGAATGGGCTCTGCTCTCCTGGAGATGGCAGAATACCTGCGTGCCCATCAGAAGCAGTGGGTGAATTCCTTGATTTGCTTTGCTTGCGTGCGTGGATTTTGGCGTCCCTATTTAACTGCCTTTATCTCAACTGATGAGTTTTTCAGCTTTTACCCTTTCGTTTTTCTTCCTGATCTCACAGGTCAGGGAGTGTGCGAGTGGATGCCTGGTGCTTGGCAGCTGGCTGGGATGAACTCCCAGAAACGACAGATGTCAAACATGGTCAACAATAAAATCCATCTATTTAAAAATTATTTTAGGTTTTGACGTTGCCCTAAGGCGCTACAATTCAGTAGAAATAAGTTATCACGCTACTTCAAAAGCCATTAGCCCATGTTTCGCAGCCGGCCTGGCAGCAGGCCTTCCCCGCCGGCAGGACACCGGGCACCACGCGGGGAACGGGGCAGCACCAGGGCTCCGGTGCCATGGGCGCAGCCCGGGCTCACAGAATTGTCCGCGGACCCGCGGGGCTGAGCGGGCC
>VZRF01009571.1:159058-195886 GCA_013396875.1 Vireo altiloquus | reverse complement strand
GGGGAACGTGCTTTGTTCGCAGGTGGGGCTGTCGCGGTGGTGCGCACCCGTGACGTGAGGCTCTAGGGCCGCGGGCGGCCTCGCTGTCGAGCTGGAGCCGCTGCCTGAGCCAGGGCCTGCACCAGGCCGTGGCAGAGCCCCCCGGGGACGCCACCGGGAGCTTGGCATTGTCTCCCAGGGTGCGGAGCAATCCATCGAAGGCTGGAGAAGCCGTGTGGTTTGTTGGGCAAATAAAACATAAATAGCACGTAGGAAAGAATAGATAGATAAAGCATTAATCGTTCTTAGGAAAAATAGCGCCTTACTGGTTTTTACTAGCACATACCTGCAAGAGACAGGTGTGTAGAGGACAGAGACAAGGCCAGCTGCGCGGGCTGCCGCAGGTGGGGCACAGCCGGCCACAGTACCTGTATGTATTATATCAGGACTCGTGTAAAACACGGACACAGCCAGACCTGTCCCTTTTCTTAACCCACAGTGAGTATGGACTAGCGTTTGCAAAAGCACATGTGAATTCACAGATCCCTGGAGTACCAACACAGCCCTTCTGTTCGTGTGATAACCCTGCCCCAAATCCTGAGCTGTTTTACTCATTCCCACGCACCAGCTGGTCCTGCTTCCTGCTCAGGAGCAAACACGTGCACTGGTGCTTCCCAACAGGCGCTCCACTTCTGAAGATCTCCCCAGGTGGCAGCACGGGCCTATCCTTCATGCCCTGCTTGGACCCAGGGCCTGCTTCTCACCAGGTAGCCCACCTTGGAGTTTGCTCAGGAGTTACATCCCTGCCCCCAGTACTTTTCCCTGGTGTTCAGGGCAGATGCAGCTTCTCTTGTGTCCACAGCACGCAGCACCAGGCATGTGGGCTGTGACCTGCAATTCTCCTTTGTGTGTGGGTGCCAAGACTCACTCATTTTACTCGCCTCTGTTCCCCAGTTAGGTGCACCTGGGGCACACGTACCCATCCTGCCCCAGTGGCTAGAGCTGTGACCCTTGCTGTCACCTGCACCCTTTGCTGGCATCAGGAGGGATTCTTACCCACTTCCATTTCTGGCATGATAGGAGGGATTTGTATCCTGCATAATTGTACTCTGACAACCTCCTAAATGCCCTGTGCATGTGTCAGCTCTTAGGCAGAGTGGGACCCACTTGGACAGTTCATCTCTGGGTCATGGAAATATAAAGGTATACTTAAAAGGCGTTTCAGGCTTTTCACAGGGGTTTATAATTTCTGAACTGAAAAGAAGCAATTCTGGAAGTAAAATGGATGTGTTTTCAGGTGCTGGTTTTCTCTATAGCTGTGAAGAGCAGAACTCATGGCTTCTCTCCCACTGCCCACACAGATTGGCAGCACCTCATCCCACAGACCTCTTGAAGCTGGGGAACAACCTTTTCTTGGGGATCCTGGTCCTCCTTCCTCTGCCATCAGGTCCTCTGGGGTCCTTTGGTCAGCAACAGGAATTTTCCCTGCCAGCAGCTTTGTGGGAATAAGAGTGTGGAGAGGTCTCATGTCTTCCTGAGCAGCAGCCACAGCACTGGCAGTGCCCACGCTGTTGACAGTGGGATCTGCAGCCCCTGAACAGTGACAACCCCCAGCCCTCTTTCATGCCCTGGCACCATGGACGATGTCCCCTCAGGGACAGCAGCAACAGCTGCCCTGGGAAAGGTCAGTGGGAGGTTCAGACTGTTCAATTCCTGAGTTTGTTTAGCATCTCCCGTCTTAGCTGCATCAACCTGCAAATACATGAAAATTGTTACAGGCCCATAGCATTGCTCCTCCAAAGGTTTCTGTGCTGACAGGCTCTCTGCCTCTCCACTGACTTTCTCTGAGCCAAAGCTGACTGGCTGGATCATTCTTCACTGTCCACAACATGAGAGCTCAGCTTCAGTGTGCTCTTGTCCTCACTGTCGTGTTGAAGCCTTTGCCTGCTTGCAGTTATCCACTCCTTGCCCGGGCTAGCTGGGAATCTCCAGCAGCATGACACCAAGAGCAGGAGTTAGAAATAGTCTCTGACCACTAGCCTGCCCTAGGCTGGGTCCTCTTTAGTGTTACCTTCTCGACCCTTGTTCCAGGTTTCGCCACTGGCATGCACCTGGGGCTGCATGTGGGCGGGTATCGGTCAGTTCAGGGTGTCGGCCTGCTCTGCTGCAGACCTTCTAAGTGCCACTTTGCAGCCAGCTCAATGGAAATCTCTCTTTTTGGCTTTGCTCCTTCTGGGCAAGGGAATGTGATCACATAGAGATGCCTTACTTCCAAGCTGCCACGAGATGGCAAAATACTCCCCGGCATCCCCTCCAAGCTGGCTTGCCTGCACGGCAAACGAGCCGTGCAGAACTATGGGGAAGCAGCAGCAGCAACAGCAGCTGAATTTCGCTCCCTTCATCTTAGCTGCTGCTCGGTGTGCATGCTCAGGGATGCTTCTGCAACAGTCTCCAGACGACCAAGACCCATCTGTTTTCTCTTTCCCTGAAGTCCAAGGCAGAGACTATGATTGCTCGCAGGAGAGGTGAAACATTTGATAATGTCCCTGCTGATGACAAGGACCTTGCACAGTGACAGCAAGAAGGCAGGAGACCTTCCTCTTTTTTTTGACGTGGCCCTTAGTTAACTGAGAAACCTGGGTGATGTTTCTGCATATATTAAATGAACTGAGAGCCTCAAGAGCTTTTTCTTCTCTACCCTGTCTTGACCATTCTGTGTTCTCTCTCCTGTACTGCTGTCACAGCTCAATGCTAAAGTAAATGTCAAAGATCCTAGGAACATCTTCAGCTCCACATACTGATGCTGACTTGAAGTCATGTCAGGATGCTGGCAAAAGCAAGAAGCCACTTTTATCGCCCCCGTAACATGGAAGTGGGATTAAAGACCCCAAAGAGATTCAGAAAATACCTCCTTCTAGTCTAATGGGAAGGTGCTAGGTTTGGCTGGGGTAGAGCTAATTTTCTTCACACTGTGGGGCTGTGATTTGAATTTATGCTGAAAACGGGGTTGACAACAGGGATTTTTTTTTTTTCTGCTGAACCAAGGCCTTTGCTGCTCCTCAACCATGCCACCAGTGAGGCAGCTGAGAATGTACAAGGAATTCTGAGGCGACACAGCTGGGACAGCTGTCTCCAAATGACCCAAGGGATATCCCATACCATATGGTTCCAAGCTTAGCATATAAATCTCTAGGAAGAGGAAGGAAAAGGAGGACGTTCAGAGGCATGGTATTTGTCTTCCCAAGTCATCCTTACACATTATGGGGCCCTGCTCTCCTGGAGATGAGTGAACACCTGCCTGTCTATTATGGTATTTGTCTTCCCAAGTCATCCTTACACATTATGGGGCCCTGCTCTCCTGGAGATGAGTGAACACCTGCCTGTCTATTTGAAGCAGTGAATTAATTCCTTGTTTTGCTTTACTTGTGTGTGTGACTTTTACTTTCCCTATTAAACTATCTTTATCTCGACCCATGAATTATTTCACTCTTACTCTTCCAGTGCTCTTCCCCACCCCACCACGAGGGAGTGAGTGAGTAGTTACGGGGTGCTTAGTTGCTGGCTGGGGTTAAACCACAACCACAGTCCTTCTTTGGACCCAGTGTGGGGCTCAATAAAATCAGATTATGACAGTCTAGATAGGAATGTACTAGATTAAATTTTCAGATGTTATGCTGTTTAATTATTAATCAGCAAGCTCCAGTGCTTGCCACAGGGCTCACTCGCCTGATTGTGTATTACAATCCAGTGCTTGGTGGTGGCTTTTGGCTGTAGTGCTGTGCTTCTTATCACCTCACTCTGCTGTGCCTGGGAACGTTTTGATAACAGCCACGGTGTGCCTGGGCTGGCAGGTGGCCAGGGCATTGCTGCTGTCAGCTGCTATGCTGGACAGGCTGCAAATCCAATATGAGCTTAAGTCAAAGGGACTGTGACCTGTGGATGAGGTGCACAGTGGATGATGGTTCCAGAGTGCAAGGGAAGAGTGTGAGGAGTCCTTCCCCTGAAGAAGAAGGAGGGGCAGGAGGCAGTCCAGGTACCAAAGCAGAGATTCCCCTGCAGCACACAGTGAAGCCATGGTCAGTCAGGCTGTCCCTCTGCATCCCATGGAGGTCTGTGGTGGACCCTCTAATTCCTATAGGAGGAACCCATTGTTGCTAGTCAGACTAGAAGCAAGGGGAGGAATTTATTACACTCTTAAACCCCTTGATCTGGCACAAAATGGCCACAGGTCGAGATTGCAATGGATGTGCCTTTAAATTATTGTAATTTATTATGTGAGTTTTGCTTACAGGAATTACTGTAATAGGAATCACATGAACCAATGGAGGACACATCTTATTATAAGCCGTGCAAATGCAGCAGTGACTTGACCTGAGCTGGCTCAAGGCCACAGTACTACACCACCTCTCCTGTTCCTGAGTGACCAGCAGAACAGAGTCCCAGCTCATGGGCCCTGAAATTAATTCAGTTGACATTCTATGGAGATATGCTGGCATTTGATGGGCTTTTGCAGGGGGTGTCTGTAGAGTAAGGGAATGATATCTGCGTACTATATCAACGGGTGGAGAGGGGATGGGGGTGTCCATGAGATTCAATTAAATCATGTAGGACTACAGCATGATGTAAATTGTATGAAGTAAGGAATAGAGAATGTACTGGGTTTGGTTGGGGTAATTTTCTTCACAGTGGCTAGTATGAGGCAGTGTTTTGGAATTGCACTGAAAACAGTAATGGTAACATAAAGCACTTTCTGTTACTGCTGAGCAGGGCTTCCACAGAGCCAAGGCCTTTATGGCTCCTCACCCACACCACCAGGGAGGAGGCTGGGGGTACACAAGGAGTTGGGAGAAGATGGGACACTGCCAGGACAGCTGGCCTCAGTGGACTCAAGGGGTATCCCACACCCTGTGACATCATGCTCAATATATAAAGCTGGGTGAAGAAGAAGGAAGCAAGGGGGATGGTATTTGTCTTTTGAAGTCACTTTTGAAGTTATGCGTGATAGAATCCCGCTTTCTTGGAGATGGATGAACACCTGCTGGCCCATGGGAAGTGGTGAAGGAATTCTTTGTTTTATTTTGCTTGTGTGTGTCTTTTGCTTTACCTATTAAGCTGTTATTATATCAGTCCGGAAGGTTTTTCCCTTCTACTCTTCTGATTTTCCCTGATCCTGCTGTGGAGGGGGGAGTGAACAAGCAGCTGCATAGTACTTAGTTGCCTGCTGGGCTTAAACCACACCATTGAAGTTTTAAAGCCAGTTGTCTCATTTTTAATACACTGATCCACCTCTCTGAAGAAGCTGTCTATGAAGCTGCTCACTGACCGTGTTATGTATTCCACCTCGCCTTCTTTTTTAAACCTTCTGTTCAGCTTCTGCTCATGTACTTGCTCACAGAAGTCATAAAGCACACAGAAACCCCCTCAGCCTGCTTCTGGGATTTAATGAGAAGGGCTTTGGCTCAGTATTCAGCATCCACTGTCTTCTCCTCACCCATGAAGACGCAGTTCAGAGCAGAAAACCTGTGTTCCCTGTCACATTCAAAATGATACAGTAAATAACTATGTTTAGGCAGCATTAACTATTCAGATGATATCACCAGAGATGGCTAAAGGAATATATGCATAATGCTGATGAAACCTCCCTCAGATCTTTTATTTCTTTTTAATCCTTTTTAATAAAGCATAGCTTATATATCAGAGCAAGACTGGTTTATTAGTCTTGAAGTGGTTTGTTTGTTTAGGTTTCAGGGGGTTGTTTGGAAAAATTGTGATCAGCATGCTTTTGATTAGCATAGCTAAGAGGACTTTTGTTTAATGAAATGATTAGTTGATTCACCCAGGTATGCAGCCACATTAACAGCTGCTTCAATGGAGACAAAAGATTCTCCTTCAAATACAACCTTATCTCATTAACACGAAGCAGTACCCATGGATACATGTTAATTATAAGGTTGATAAGAATATGTAAGGATAGCTAGCCCTGGTGCCAGTGAAAGTTATGGAACAGATTATCTTGAGTGTGCTCCCATGGCATGTACAGGACAAGCAGGGGAACAGGCCCAGCCAGATGCGTTTAGGAAAGGCAGGTCTTGCTTGATCAGCCTAATCTCCTTCAATGACAAGGTTCATCCACCTAGAGGATGAGGGAAAGGCTGTGGATGTTTTCTACCTGGACTTCAGGAAAGCCTTTGACATTGTCTCCCACAGCATTCTCCTGGAAAAGCTGGCAGCCCACAGCCTGGACAGGTGCATCTTTGCTGGAACTGGCTGGACAGCCGGACCCAGAGACTGGAAGTGAATGGTGCTGCATCCAGGTGGTGGCTGCTCACCAGAGGTCTTCCCCAGGGATCAGGGTTGGGCCCAATCCTGTTTAACATTTTTAAATGATCTGGATGAAGGGATCAAGGACACTCTCAGTCACTTTGCAAATGACACCAAGTTGATCTGCTGTAGGGCAGGAAGGCTCTGCAGAGGAATCTGGACAGCCTGGATCCATGTGCCAAGGCCAATTGTGTGAGGTTAAACAAGGCCAAGTGCTAGGTCCTGCACTTGGGTCACAACAGCCCTGTGCAAAGCTGCAGGCTGGAGAAGGAGTGGCTGGAAATCAGCCCAGAGGTAAAGGGACCTGGGAGTGCTGGTCAACAGTAGCTGANCAGAGAAGGGCAACACAGCTGGTGGAGGGTGCATAGAGTAAGTTCTATAGGACAGGCTGAGGGAGCTGGGATTTTTAGTCTGGAGAAAAGGAGGCTTAGGGGTGACCTTATTACTCTCTACAACTGCCTTAAAGTGGAGGTCAGCCTGTTTTCCTGGGCAGCTACTGATGGGAGGAGAGGACATAGCCTCAAGTTGTGCCAGGGCAGGTCCATGTTGGACATCAGGATGGATTTCTTCACTGAAAGGATGGTCAGGTATTGGAACAGGCAGCCCAGGGAAGTGGTGGAGTCACCATCCCTGGAAGTGTTCAAGAAATGTCTGGATTTGGCAATTACAGTAGTGGTCTAAATTCCAGAGTGGTGATTGATCAAAGGTTGCACTTGATGATCTTGAAGGTCTTTTCCAACCTCAATGAGTCTGTGATTGATGTTGTAGCTGAATTATTTAATGAAGGCTATTGAAAGCAAGGGAAAACAAGAAACAAAATCATTAGTCAGGCCACTCTGGGCTAAATACAGCTTTAAATCACTTTAATATATGATGATGACCAGTTTCTCACAAGTTACACCACCAAGAAAGCTCTAACATAATTGCTTCGTTCCTTCATTACATGCTATTTGAAAATGGAGGAATTGTACAGTTTCAAACTAGAGCCCTAACAGGGGCTTCAGCCTCCTTAAAAATAATTATATGCTTTCATTATCCTCTCTGTTGTTTATGCAATACCAGCTGTAACCTAAAGGCTATATAAAAGATTTTGGTAAACAAACGCAAGTTCATGGTAAATGGAAACCATACAATCTTTTAAAATCCCAAGATGACCAGACATAAAATGCATATAAAACCTAAACACAGACTGCAGGTAGCTCCCAGGTCACCACAGACCAAGAAGCAAAAGCTACAATTTCTGTGGTGAAAGAGTAAAAAAGATGTATTTGTGGTATGAGACAGGGAAGGATAAGAGAGAGAGAGACAGGAAAGCAGGATTCAACACTGAGCCCAAAGGACATATTGGGGGTGATATGTCAGGAGACCCTGTTCAATGACATTGCAAATGCTTTGTCACTGGAAACACTGAACAGACCTGGAGTTGGTTTTTCTGCCTTGTTGTGCTGCCAGATATCTTGTAAGAGTTTGGACAGATGGGTTTCATTTCTGTTTCTGCAAACACAGACAGTGAGTTTTCTTGATGCATTGCCACTTCAGATCTCCTCTACAGTTTGCTGCTGCCATCTTCCATCCCTCATCTAGTGCTGTGACCACTTCAAACGATTCTGTGCTTCCGAACAGAAGTCAATATCACTGACAGAGGCTCAACAAAGCTGTGTTTACACATGAACGCGAGCATCCAGGAAGCAAAAGTGCACAAAGCGTTTGCGGAAGCTAGACGGCAGTGTTGGCACGTGTGCGAAGGCACAAGCAGGCTGCTGCTCGGGATTTGCACAGTGGGCTCTAACCGTGGAAACTCCGTTTACGGGAATCAGGTTTCCACTTCCCTTTTTCGTCATCTGAAGAAAAAATGGTTTAGCATCTCTGAAACTTGCGCCACAAAAACAACAACCACAAAAACAACAACCACAAAAAGGGGCGCTCAGGGCATAGGGCAAAGCAACAGCCAAAAAGACTCAAGGGAAGTTCCCAAAGCAGAAAGAACACACCATTTCCCTTAACAGTAAAAGGTGCTTTCTCCCTTTAGTTCAAATTTCCACATGTCAGTAGATGGTCGAATTGAGCAGTGGCACGTCACTAAATGAGCTTGTCACTAAGAGGAAGTTACAGTTTTCGAAATGGCTCTTTACATTCAAATGAAAGAGAGGTGGAGGGCTCTGCCACAGACACTGGAAGAGACAAATGGTTAAAAAGATAAAGACCTTCAAAGACCATATGTTGCCCCAAGCAGCCGTTAATCAATTTTACTGTGGTTCAGCGAGTCTGGCTTGCTTTTAATGGTTCATTTGGCAAGTTGTTGCTGCAGCCATTTCTAATAATAATATTGTCATAAAAATCTTTTAACTGGGTACAGCTGTGTGGCTATTCAGGATTGCTCTAAAAGCGATTTCTGGACTCAGCAAGATGGAAAAACATAGCCAGTAACTTCCTTTAGTTCCTTACTCTGTGGCACACATCACACTTAAGAACAGAAGGACAGCAGTCACTCTAAGGAAAAGGAGAAAGCATTTTCTTCCATGCATTTTGAAATAATTGCAGCAGCTAAGAGCACGGCATGGTCAGCAGATAAAGACAGCATTTACTTCATTCACACTTTGTGTGTTACTGATTACAGTCACAAGACAACATATTTTTTCTCAACATTTTTTGGTAGATTTGTTTTCATAGTCTGCCATTGCAAATGATAAATGATATTTTGACTCTATCCTTGTGCTGATTCAAATAGCAAAGTAATCAAAATTGCTAAAGTGATGAACTGTGATTAAGACTATATATTGGTTTTTATCATGAACCAAAAGCTCAGTGCCAGCATTAGAGCACAAAAGGAAAAAAAAATTTAAACGCAAACAAGTTAAGTAATTTGCTGGTTATGCAGCTTGATAAACATAGCTTATATTTTTTCATCAGCCACAGCCATCCTGCTGTCACTCCACATTACTACAAAGACTCTCAAACACAGGAAAACACACTCTGTGTTCTCTGTTGTCGTTTTTCAGATGTAATTGTGAGTGGGCAATACATCCTGCAGCAGGTAGAAGTGCCTATTGCAAGAAGGAGAAATTCATAGCACAGTCTCCTTTTCAATTCCTTCCCCTTTTCCTTTCTTTAGAACATTAAATCCCAAATCCATACGAATTACTCACCTGACATGGGGCAAATAATCCTATCAATGTAAATAAAAGTATGCAATTTTAAAAATCATGCTCTGCGTAAACATCTGCAGTAGGCTTCAGATCCATGGCAGACATGAAGCTCTCTACAACTCATAGTTGTTCCCAGTGATTTCAAGGTGACTATTCACATATAAAAACCATGTGCTGAACTTCCATGTTCAGGACTTAAAGCCAATTAATTCAGTTTGAGCTACAAGGAAGCACGGAACTAAAATCCTTGCAGGGCTGCTGTTCATTCATCAGTATTTATGTATCACTGTGTGGTACCTTCTAAATCATAAATTCACATACTAGAGAGGGACCAATCTAATTTTTCACTTATGCCTCAACAAACGTTACACATGAGGAGAAGGATTTCTGTAGGGACCATACACGTGATGAATGGGGAGCTCTATCCCCAGGGAGACTTTGCCTGACAGCCGATCTGGGCAGAGAAAGCTTCCACAACCTGCGAGCGACCACCCACTCGCTGGTGGGGCAGATGCATCCGGACAAAATCCCCGGGAAATCGAGCTGTGGGAGGAGCCTTGACACAGAGAAGCAGTTAACTGTGACACAACCAGCGCCGTTTGCTTCGGGTTTCTTGGAGGGATCAGGGGCTCGCCTGGAGGGTCAGCTTGGCCCTCCCCCCGCTCGCCTTTGTCACCTTGTGGTCCTGCTTCCCTGTCCGCACCTGCCCGGCCGTGCTCTGCCGCTTCCCCGAGGCAGCTCGTCGCCGCGGCAACCTGGTGCTCCGCTCTTTTCTCTGACGGAGCGGACACGGCACGCACTCAGCCTGTGGCCGCCGCCGCCTCTCCCGCCTTGCCCGCATCCCCCATCCCGCATCCCGCAGCCGCATCCCACATCCCGCAGCCGCATCGCGCAGCCGCATCCCGCAGCCGCATCCCGCCTTGCCCGCATCCCGCAGCAGCCGCAGCCCGCAGCCGTGGTTCGCGGACCCCAGGGACACGCTGCTGCTGCCGCTCGGGAATCGCTCCCGGCCGCTCACAAGCGCGGCGTAGGCTGGCCGCAGCTCGCAGCAGCCGAGCTCCGTGTGCCGAGTTGACGCTGACCGGGCGGCCGAGGCACAGCGGTAACAATCTGTCCCTGTCTCCTGTTTCTTTCTCCGTCTCTCTTTCTCCCTCTCTGCTCTCTTTTCTATGGCCCTTCGGTAGGAACACTTACCCTTCTTTATTAATAAACGGTTCTGAGATATAATATTGCTATGGTTGCGCTTTATTTTCGTTCGAGAAATCTATTAAAAAAATATGCTCCCCGACTCCCCTTTTACAGCGGGACGGTATGGGACATCACCATACTGTCTTTGCAAGATCAGACTACAGGGATTATATTTACCCAAGTACTGTATCTCTCCAAGAAGGACTCATATTCTAATGTACGGTATGGCACACGAAAGTGGATGCCAAGGTCTTGATAGCATGCAGAGTTCAGCTGATCTCTCCATGGAGCTAACCCCCTTCCAACTGGATTTTTATATTATTTGCATTCCATAGGCTTGTGTACTACATTTTATGTGAAATTTGCAGCTATTTGTCCATTATCATCTCATCACCTATTACAAGAAGTCCATGACTTCATCAACTCCTACCTTCGTTAAGCTGGGCTCTCTTCTTCACAGAGAGAAGCTGTTCGGGTGTTTCTCCTCAAGAGAATTAACTAAACAATGTTAACATTTCAGTCTTTGTTTCCATTCCTGGGTTGATAGATTGCGTCTATTAGGAGTTACCTATTCAAAATACACCAGTTCAAAAGGCAGTCAATTAAGCGAATATGCCTTGCTTAAGGCAATGCAACATCAGGCCACAGCCTACAGATTTACTGCAACCAGAAGGGTATTGCCTCAGAAAAAGTGAAGTCATTTAGCCTAGTGACAAAGGTGTCAGCAATAAACCCCTCTTCAAATAACTGCAGCTCATTAGGCTTGATCTCAGGTTTCAAGGAGGTCTCTTAAAACTGTTGTTAGAGCCATGTGTAAATGTAACACTGAGATGGCCAAATTTTTGTGAGGGTGCAAAAGATAGCATACACCCCATGGAGTTTTCAGTCTTACGCAGAACTACTGCAAAAAGAGGACGTGAAGGGAAGTACAGTCCTGCCTGTTTCCCTGAGCAGAAGCTGAGGAGATGAGCTGGTAAGAAAGTTATCTGTGCTCACAGGCAAGGTGAGAGCCAGTGATTGACCACAGTCCTCCTGTGATGACACAGCATCTCCCAAGCCAGAGAGGGTTTTAAAGAGCCTTTAAAAACACAGCTAACATATCATTTTTATTAAAGACTTCTGAAACTGTACTGAAACACAGCCACAGCTGTGATGGGAAGTGTGGGCTACAAATGGATGACAGTAGGGATTAACAGAAAATAAAACCTTTGGTGTCACAGTGCACCATCCCAGACTGAAAGACAATGAGTCTGATATTTAAAAATCTGAGCAAGATGGACAGTGGACAGCCCTGGTCTGAGGGGTAGGATAGGAAGGGAGACAGCTCCACTGGGCAGGAAATGGCAAACTGCCCTCCTCAAGATGAAGCAACAGGGCGAGTATTTTTCCATCCCCCTTAGCCTGTCCAGTACAAGAGACCACATGGGGACATCAGCCACTCATAGATGATTGGTTTGTATTTTTCCTGACAGATTGTTTCTTTCTGAATGGTCCATTAATTTTGATTTCCATAAAAAAAATCCAGTGCAAAACCAAACAACAACAACAAACCAAACCTACATGGGGCATTTTGATTTTGGATAAATATAAATGTTTACAATAAATAGTAGGACAGACCCACAAATTCCAAAACAAGTTTTGTTACTATTCCAGATATGATGGGATATATTAATATGTATTAAGATGAAATCTGTGTACAAATATGTAATTTAATATGCTTTATAAAGAGATTGTATCTCAAATCCCTAACTTCACATTTGAACAGATAATAAAGATAATTTGCAATTTCTTGAAATAGTAAAAGCTCAAAAAACCACAATTTCTTAAGACAGATCTCAGTAGACTAGAATAAACTGGCTGTGTTTTCTGTGCAAGATTCACCCACAGATAGTCTATAAGTAAGTCAATACCACTGTCAATTTTTCTTAATTAGGAGGCCTTTACCCATGAGGAAGGAAGAAACATAACTACATCTCAAAACTACTTCGCTCATGCTTCAGCCTGTTTTTGGCCAATTTATCTTTTTCAGCCACAGTTCTAAATTGCTTCTGGGAAAAGAGCTCATTTGAACAGTGCATACTTCTAGTTTTGGAAGCAATTGTAAAAATAGCTTAGTAGGATTCTTATTAATAAGCACATGTTCTTTTATTGTTTCCTTAGGGTCAAGCATAAGTCACCTATGTTGGTTTCTGCTATTTAAGTCAGGTAATGAAACTGTAAGTGATGCTTTAGAAACCTGTATAAAACTTCTGTGCTGAATTAAATGGGCAACGTCAGTTGCCATATAGAACTGAGTTACTATTAGTTTTAGAAGACAGAAAGCTGTGCCTGCAGCCTGCTGATAATTTACATTTTCACAGTCATATATTTCACTAAAAGAAATTCTTCTTTCCCTGCTATGTTGTGTGAAAAACTCAAATGGAAAAAAAAGAAAAAAAGATTGATGGTATGCATGTGGATGTAGAGAACTGTCAAAATTACATCAGGTACACACCTCCATCCCTCCCAGGAGACAAAATACAAACTAGAGACTTCTGAAACCATTTGCCCTTTAGGAAACGAGGCCATATCCATCACTAAAGTTTGACTCGCTTTCCTGGCACAATCAGCTCAGCAGACACTAAGTCAAGCCTTTGAAAAAAAAAAGTAGAAAAAAGCCTGTGTCTTTCTTTGCTACATTTATAGTAAGTTTAAGCACAACTTGCCACAAGTTTAAAATTAAACAGTCAAATTGAAGTCAGTTTTTTGCTAAGTTCACACAATGTTCCTTTGACAACAGTAAAGTAAAAGTTTTGAAGAGCAAGTTAGAAAGACAAAGGCAATAGACTCTTACTCTACAGTGTAAAAATTGTACTTTAATGCTATTAAAAGCCTTGAGTGAGACTTTCAGGCAGCATAAAGAACTAACACACAATTAAAAGCCAGGAGATAACACCTATTTTATATTCCATATTTTCAAATCTGTAATTAAGGACTTCATTGTCCTCTCATGGCTGCATGGATAAGTTGTATTACTCTAGTATGAAACTGATTAGGCCAACATATGAGAACCTAGACAGACATTGTGTCTCAACAGCCATCCAAGAACTAGAGATCTAGCTTAAATTGTCCAATGAGGTTTTCATTCTAGGCCATCTAGTTTTTGCTGGAAGATCAGTGTCTAGGTTTTCATCCATGGGCCAGCTGAGTCTAGCCCAATGAATTTATTACTCAATGCTTTGTTCTCAAATTTCTTCTGAGTGCCTTAAAATGTGAATCAGACATAAATCACCACTGCACTTATTGCCTGCAGGAGAACATCCAAGGGGAAGAGCTGTAAGGGGTTTTGCTAGACAAGAGCAACACTAACTCCAAAATACATTAGAGACTTCAGCTTAAGCAGTTTAAGTGACAAAGTATAGGTACCACTGCGTGAATTTGGGACATTATCTGTACTTTTTCTTCCTGAAAGTGCCCCACCTTGCACATACAAAAGCTGTTTGTGACAGGCAAAGATCATGGACTTCTCCTTGCATATACTCAATGTGGAAGTTTTGTCTTCTGAAGCAAAAACTTTTACCAAAAAAGTTACCTGAATTTATGGATTTTTCATAAGGGGCATATGGCAGAGAGATGCCACAGGGATAATGCATCCTCAAAGCCAGTGAGGTTCTCCTGAGCTCATCCATTCGCTGCTCTTCATCTTTCCATGGCTTCCAAAATGTGCAAAACTAATCTAATTAATCTTAAACCATGGCTCTTGTTAAACAGAATGAATAGGAAGAGAACAACATGGAATTAACCTGTGCAAGCAGTGAGAGTAGAAACATTCTTACCATTCATGTATAATGCCTTTTGATTTCCATAACACTGTGTGGCATATGAGATATAACCAGGAAGTTATCTCTATAGCTGGCATTCTTGACTTGTTTCTGATGCCTCACCCTAAGAGTTGTACATCAGTCACATACTTTATATCCTCCTACTGACCTTGAAAATAGCAAATTGCAACAAAGCTGTCTAAATGCTTCAAAATTATCAGGTGAGCTTCAGTGAAGAAGTTCCCAATTACTTACAGTGAGAACAAGGTAACAAAGGAACAAGAAGGTATTTTTTACCACTAACAAAGCCCAACATAATCCAACACTCTTCAGCTACCTATACAGGTATATATTATAAAATATGTTCTGTTTCCCGGACAGAGTCTCAACTAACAGTGCAAAAATCAACACCCTTGCTTTTTTTCCCCCTTTCATCGGGGTCTGCTGCTGCTACAGGATGACTGTAAGTTGCACAGAAAGGCATATTGTTAGCTTTTAAGTCTCATCTCATACCTCTCATCTCATCCCAACACTGACTCTGGATCCCTCCACCCCCAAATCCTCCAGTGCACACAAGAAGTGCCATGTTTTGAGCCAAAGCTGGCTCAAGAAGAAAATGTCAGGAATGTTTATCTGGGGGTGAACTGCACCAGTCACTAACCATTCATAAGGGAAATCTGGCATGTGAATTACATATCTAAATCAAATGCGTGAGGACATAGGAGTGAGGAAATGGCCAAACTTCCTGTGAGGTAGGGTTTTCTGCTCTGTTTTTTCACCCAGAGAAGATCAATACTGTAACAAACTCTGATTTTGTTTGTCCTGAACACTAGGTAGCATCCCCTAACATCCCCACGACCCTAAAGAATTAATAAAATAGTATTTTATTTAGTAAGCAGCAGGTAGAACCATACGCCTGCTTTTAGAAAAGATGCTTTCCAATGTCTTAGCCTTACTTGTTGAGCTGATGTTCCAGGCTGCACTGTCTGCCAGACTAGGCAACTTGATTTCGAACAATGAGATCCAGTCACGCAGTGAGGAGATTAACTCACATCCCTTATAACACCTTTTGAGGTAACTCATTAAATCAGTCTGGCTGTGAAGTCCAGCACACCTGATGGCATTAATCTAATGTCTCATCCTGGCCCTGAGGTTATCAGTGGACAGCTGTAATTACAATTGATTGAAAAGACATTTTCACAGAGGAGTTTCTGTTTCCTGGAATTCAGGCATTTCTGAATATTTTTCCTGTGTTGCCCAGTCCAGTCATTCCAATTTTATTATTTCCTAGCAGGCATATGCAGCTTTTTAGTAACTTGAAATCAAGGTATGAAATTGGCAATATTCTGATGACTGGCAAGCTCAAAAGTTAAGCTTCAAAGACAAGCTCATATGGTCTTTTAATGGCACTGTATCTATCCTCTGCAAACTCCTACATCCTCCCTATATGTTGGGGAATGTGGTGAGAAGCTCCTGCTTGGTTCACTGTCACTCCAACTGTGACACTGGACCGGTCGCTGTTTCTTGACATCTTCCCTTTTCTCCTCCCTGATGGACTCCTCAGAGTCAGAGGACAGCTCAACCACTTCTGGCGTCCTCTCAGCTAACGGCTTAACATAGCCAACAATGACACAATTGTCTGAGGAAGAGCCACTGTCGTTTGAGTCAGCATTAGCCTGTAACTCAGTCTGCAGCTTGGTTCTTCGACTCCCTGTAGCAGAGTCCTCATCAGAACTTTCTGATGACTCCAGAGGAGAAGCTATGCTTGCACGAACCTCTTCTGAGATGGAATAGGAAGGGCCTGGAGTTTCATCATCCCAGGGGGCCTGAGCAAGACCAGGTACAGACAAACTATTATCTGGCCCTTGGGAGTATGCCACGTCTGGAGAGATCGTAATAATTGATGAGTCTGAGTGGCTTCCTTCCTCGTACGATGGTGCGGGGCAGTCGTAATTGGCATGTTGATCATATGCTTCTAAGTTGAAAGGACAGCGAGCAAAACTGATGAATTCGTGCAGGAAGTGTTCTGTCCGATTCAGCAGAAACGGCTTCAAGTCATCAGCAAAGGCCTGACTCTCCAGATCGTATCTAGTGACGTTGCTCATGATAATGTGCTGCACGATATTGATCAAAGACCCGTGGGCACCAAACAGGACGGTCAGTTCTCGCTTCAGCCAAGGAACCAAGCGGTGAAGGCAGGCGGGGTTGCGGCGGAAGAACTCTGCCGACACGTCTCGGTACCGGCCGCCGTCCTGAATGCTGCGGATGCGCACACCGGTGCGGTACAGAGCCCTGCGGAAGCTGATCATCTCCTCCTCCTCAATCTGCCGCAGGGATCTGCCCTCCGCGCTAGCCTTCCTCCTGGAGGCCAGCCTCCTGATCATCTGCTGAATCTCTCTGTGTCTGTGGCGCGTCGGCTCACTCGACAGGCCTTCGAACAACATCCCGTTATCCGGAGGGGACGGCATCCTTCGGGAAGGGGAACTGCGCGCGCGGCGTTCCCTCGTTAGGGTAGTGCGGTAGCGGAATCTCCGCCCGTCAGGGCTGGCAAAAGAGCTGGTTTCCAAAGGGCTCAGTATGTACTCCTTAAAGTCATCTTCAGCACGGATTGTATGGAAAATGGAAAAAAAGGGTTGCTTGCAGAGGGGGCATTCTGCTTTGTTTTTCGACCATTCTTGGACACAGCGGAAGCAGAACCTGTGCAAGCAGCGATCCAGATAGGCGACATTGTCAAATCTGTCCAGGCAGATGGGGCATTTGGAGTCGGGAGACGCATCTGTCGGCAGCTTACTTGTGCTGGCTTTTGGTGAAAAATTGCTGCCTTCGGCAAACTCTCAGCTTACAGAAAGCTCCAAGTATCTCCCACATTTTAAGATTACCATTTGGTTAGTCAGGTCATCCCTGCTGCAAAGCACCTTGGAGCCATGAGTCACATCCTGACCTGTGAAGGATGGGCTGAGTTTACTCACTGAGATAAGGATTTTTTCCAAGCAGATGCTGTTTGTGCATCTTCCCTTCTCTTTTCTTGGCTCTTAGCCAAAGAGTGCCCACAGGGTCCCAACTCACAGCAGAGTTTAGAGGGTCTTTCTTTTTTTTTTTCTTTTCTTTAGTTCCCTGTCAGCCTCAAGGACTGGTCCTAAGCAATTACCTCATCTTGATGTGAGCAGGCAGCTGTTGGATGGCAGCATTTCTCACTAATATGTGAATGGGAATTGAGCCAGAAACTTGGAAAGCATAGGTTTAGCTTCAACAACTGCTCTTTTAAGCCACCCAGTTCTCACAACCTAGTGAGCTATTTTACTTTTAAAAATAATCATGTTCTTAGAGGAAAAAAAAATTGTTTCAAAAGAAAATTAATTATTATCGTCTAAGCAAAAACACAGACTCAGTCTCCTGGGCATGAGAGAACATATACAGTCTAAACCAGCATCATAACCAAAAAGACAAAGTAGGTACACCATGCAGCCACTTACCAAAGGGACTGAATTATTTGCAAAACTGCAAGCTGCACTTGAGGAGTTCTCTGAGTAACAATTGCAAGGCAAGATACAAAGAAATTCAGCATGATCCGCAGATTTTTATTTCTGGACATGTAATAGTATTTAATATTCCCTGGCCCAGGCTTTCCTATGCAAATCCTTCAAGCTCTGAAATGCACTGCCTTCTACCAGCAAGCTGTGCATCCTCCCATCATTCCCCATGCTCCTGCAGAGACACACATCCACTGGCCAAGCAGTGCCCACATTAGCAACCTGACACCTTAAACATATTCAGCGCCTGCCCTTTGCTTGGCTGATGGCAAAGAAGCAAGTTAAACTGGAAAGGTCAAGAGGAAATCACTGAACAGAGTGTGCCATATTGCAGACGCCAAGTAAAGCAGGCAATGAGTTCTCAAGCTATGTGAAAATTGGGTCAAAAGGGTCTGAAACAGAAGCTGTTAAGCAAAGTGAGAAACCAAGGTTGTTATTTCAAAGATGGTCCATGCGGCAGTATTGGTCTGTGTCCAGGATGTGCTTTGCTTTTGGCTCTGCTCAGGACCAAAGGCAGTTTTGAACTGTAAGACAGCAGAGGTTGTATGAAGCAGATGCAAGCTGCATTGGGAGCAGCAGCCACGTACAAAAGCAGGAAGGTGAGCAGGAAAAAGCAAAACCAGCAATCCTGATAAAGGGAAGAAATTATATCACATGCTTTCACATATAGGCAAGACAGCCTTGGAAACCTTCCACACTGACTATTATGTAAAACCACACACACAGAACTTTTAACCTTCCAAGGATTCCATGCATGTTATCCTCTTAGATCCCATCATCTGAGCTTGCAGCCTGTCCACATAATGACTAAAGCTAATGCCTCAAAAGAAGAGAGCAATAAAACCAGCAGTGACTCCAGCCTCTCCTCAGAGAAGGATGCTAGCAGGACAGTACTTACAAGGATCCCTGTAATACCCTTGGTACGCATTTCAAGACTTTCAAAGGTGCTGCTTTGTGATCCTGGGCAGCTTCTGGTCCTTCACTGTAATGTATTCAGAGCACACAGCACTTGAGTGTAGAAACAGGGAACCTTAGAAAAAGAGATGCATGGCAGGTGTGAAGACTACTAAGACAACCCATGCTTTTCTTGGTGGGATGAAGTCAGAAAAAGCATTCCAACCCAGGATTGCAGGAATTGGAGTAAGACAATAGCAGAATCTTGCACTGAAAATTTACCTGGAAATTTGTACAGAAATACAAAGGGCACAGTGGTTTTACTAGAAGCCTTATCCAGTTACCCCAAAATTATCTGTCCTTACGTCTTGGGAAAAAACCAACCATCACTTGTGAACAGGGCCTGAAGTGACATCCTACTGTAATAGCAGCTTCTGATAGTGAGGATGAGCCAGGTCGAGCAGAGACCGTAAGGGAGAGAATAACAAAGGTAATTCACATCCTGTCTTGCTCCCATGACAGCTGAGCCCTATGCACAGAAAGGCTTCTGGGGCTTCCTCCTCTGCTCCTTGTACACAGTGGAAATGCTGCTTTTGTTGTATGCCACATCATTATGTTGCAGCTGGAGAAAAAAAAAAAAAAAAAAAAGCCCTTTTTGTACTTGCCTATAAATGGTCAGGTCATGAAAGAAATAAATTGCAATAAATTATGAGGTCCCACTCAAACTGCAGCTCTCTGTAAGCACAGAGTATTCCCAAGTAAGCAGCCACTTGCCCATTTAATTAATTTTGTTTGGTTTTTTTTTTAATTAAATATACTTTAGACATTTCAACAGCCAATATGGAACAGCCTGATTTTGGGAGCCAGCATGTTCTGTAACCGTGGCAAGTTCTCAGAGTCAGGCTGATGCTGCAAGGCATGAACTGCACGTTTAAGTTATATAAGCAACTTTCACTAGAGAATATATAAAATGTCCAAATCTGGTACTACGCCTTATGTTCCTCTGCTTCAGTGTTTGAAAGTTAAAAACTGCTGCAAACCCCCCAAAGGTTTTCCGTCACAAAGGTACAATCTACATTCTTTGAGCTTTGGATATTTGAGAAGCCCTTTAAGCTAAAACTTGGTGATTTGAGAAGGTTTAAAGATTTGTTTTTTTATTTAATTGATTTGATTTTAGCCTTTCTGGGGTTTTGAAAGTTAGGTGTCCAGCTGGATTCCACAGTTTAAATACCTTTTTTTTTTTTTTAATTCTGAGGTAAAATAACTTATCTTGACATTCACAACAAGGCAGTTTACAAATATAATCACATGTGCTTTCCTTTACCATGGGCATGTGATTAAACTGGCTGCCAGCAAAACGGCTGCTAAATGCTGAGAAGGTTTGCAATCAGTCTGCAATGTAAAAATCTACACCCCCTCCATCCAAATTTACATGGCATAACACTACAAGATAACATAATGATTGAGCAGAAAGCAAAGACATGAAATAAATGCAGCAAATATTTGCTTATCCAGCCACTAAATAAGGAAAATACGACCTAGATTGAGTGAGACAAAAATGGAGAGTCCTTATTTTTCATATGATATGAAATATTATCATACTCTTGCTTAAAAAACCATGTGAACAAGTTGAAATTACAGTGTGGTGGAAGGAGAGCACAAGAACACTCGTGCTGAGCAACATCATAGTTGTTGCATCGTAAAGGCAAGTTAGCTCATTTCTTGCAGCACTTGTGAAAGCAGGAGAAAAAATAGATGAGGGTGGGGCAAGAAGGGAATTTGAAATACAGAAACAGAGCAAAACCCCATTCTCCATGTTTCAAAGGCATCCTCATTTGCATATGCATATGCATATCTAAAAACTGAAAATCCAAGTTTATTTCTACCCTTTTAGATATGATATTTTACAAATTCATAATGGGCTGACAGTCTGAAGAGACACAACTTGGAGTCCAAGCCATCTCTCTGAAGCAGCAGCAGAATAAAACTTGTGCAGGGATACAGCAGCCGAGATGAGTACACAGCAGCAGGTCAGCCCCTCAGCTTGGTCTGAGGTGCCTGTACTTCAGAGACTGTAAAAACAGAAAGTGGTAGGTTTTTAAGAAAGCACAAGTATTCTTTAGTGCTGCAGGTTAATGATATTCTGGTAAAGCCATATAGGTCATTGTCATGCAGACACTAAGGAGGAAGGGGACAGGGTCATGAAGAAAATGGAGACAAGAGAGTGGGAAAGCTGAGGAAGAGAAGGAGGTTAGCTGCATCTCCACTGGTCTCTGTGACTATTGCACAGAGGCAGGAGGTCATTCTGAAAATGGCAATTTAATATGCTCACACCCTAGGCCCAGGTGGAAAAACTGGTTCCAGTGTCTCCTCCCCACAGGAATTCCCTATCTGGCACAAGGTAAAGAGCAAATCAAGCTCTGGCTGAGGAGTCCATATCCAAAGCCAATCCCTCAGATATCCCTCTGGGCACCAGCCACCCTTTGTGCCTGATGCCAGACCCTGGGTAATGCAGCAGGAGCTCCTTATGGCCCTTCTCCTTGGCAGGCTGCTGCCTGTGCTGGGGTGGGTGCTGTGCAGGGAGGAGGCTGGCAGGCACAGCTTTGCAGCCCGCCTTTAACCAGAGGCATATCCACACAGAGGCACCAGCACTGGACAGCACTTCGGGCCACGTGAGGCACCCCTCTAAAAAGGTTTCAGGTTATGTGCAAAACTTTGTCATCATTTATGCAGGCATCTGAAAATGAGAAGAGGATGGTCTGTGTACTGTGTACTGTGGCTTCGGCTGGGGAAGAGTTCACTTTCTTCACAGCGCCGGGCTGAGCATATAAATCTGGAGGAAGAAAAAGGAAGGGGAGGAAGTTCAAAGTCATGCCCTTTGTCTTCCCAAGTCATCCTTACTCATGATGGGCCCTGCTCTCCTGGAGATTAGTGAACACCTGCCTGCCTATGGGAAGCAATGAATTAATTCCTTGTTTTGCTTCTTGGACAAAAATAAAGCTCAAGCGCAGCAATACTGTATCAGAGAATTGTTTATTGATAAAGAAAGGTAAGTGTTCCTACCAAAGGGGGATAGGAAAGAGGGTAGAAAGAGAAAAAGAGAGATGGAGAAAGAAACAGAAGACGGGACAGATTGTTACCGCTGTGCCTCACTGTGTCACAGTTAACTGCTTCTCTGTGTGAAAGCTCCTCCCACAGCCTGATTTCCCAGGCATTTTGTCCTGGCCATCCAGGCATCTGCCCTACCAGTAAGTGGGGGTCATTCACAGCCCAATTGTGGAAGCTTTCTCTGCCCTGATCAGCCGTCAGGTGAAGCCTCCTCAGGATAGGGCTCCCCATTCATCATGTGTCCAGTCCCCAGAGTAATTTTTCACCTCATGTATAACACACATTGAGGCATAAATAAAAATCAAATTTGTCCCTCTCACCATGGGTTTTTTCTCTCTTACCCTTCCAATTCTCTTCCCCATCCCATTCTGGAGAATGTCAATTTGCCCAACCACACATGTGAAATGAAACTTTGTTTTCCTAATGCTTTAACTTGCTCTCTACACTCCACAGCATGTCTTGGAAAAGCCAACGGGCGTGGAGGAAGGAATGTTTCAGGGATGACAGCCTTTCCCCAGGAAGGAGGTGTACTGAGTGTGTCCACCTCCAGATTGAACCCACGTGAAATGTGAGCTGGCTGACTCTGGTAGCACACGCAGTAAAGGCAGCCTCATGCCACCTCCCTGCTGCAGCCTTCACCCAGTGCTTCATGTCATGGCCAGAGGATGTCGGTGTCACGATCGGAAGAGGGGTCTGGTACGATGACAGCCGTGCAGGAAGGAAGCTGTAAGTCAGCACTGAGTGAAACCTTGATGGACATCAGAGACAGACTGACGTAGGACACAGACATCACTGAACAACCTCCTTCCCAGAGCTACTCCACCTGCCAACACCAGCTGGACCCGAAGCTGCCAGCTGAAACTCTATCCCTCGAGCAATGCAAGCTGAACTGAGCTCCTTGTGGGCTGAAAGGCAAATGCATCCACAGATGCAGATGAGACAGAGGTGGAGATTATCCCATCTCACAGCAGCTCCACAAAAAAATTTGTCCCTCTTTTATCTTGTAGACCTGGATGCAGGTGCTGGAAGTTGACACAACTGGAAACCCTACAGCATGTCCAAAAGGGTCCCTGAAGTTCAAACAGCAAAGCACATGGTAGAGAAACTGCATCCTTCTAATACTTGTCATTTCAGCTTTCTTTTTGTGAGACCCTCTGTCATTGTGGCTCTGCTGCTGTTAGCTGATGCTCCAGTAGTACTGAGGTCCCTCCAAGAAGATGGTGTAGCCAGAGGTTACTTTTGGGCCTCACACTGCTTTTGAGCTGAACTACAGAAGCAAGAGGCATTGCTTTCAACCCCGGTGTTGAAACATCCTCACTACCACAATGATTATGACCGGGGTAAGATTTCTGAGGCTGGATAAGGCCTGGAGAGCCCTCTATCCAGAAGCTCTGAGACACTGATGTGACAGCTGGCTCCAGCCTGACAACAAGGGTCAGACATGAGCACTGCAGCTGGTTTTGCAGGAGTCACAGCAGATCATTAGAGCTAGGAACTAGTGGGCATCAAAGCAACACGCTCTTAATGCAATGATGGGACTGAGACCTAATCAAAAAACCAGATGTAAGAGCACATTGAAAAGAAAAAGCAGAACAGGCACCACTGCAGCTATGAGCTTTCCACCTCCACTCACTCTCTGAGATTTTAAACTTTTCTTTCACTACAGACAGATGTCAGCCAGCACAGGTGTCACAGGCAATCAGGAAGTAACTAATTACCTCAGTGGGAGTGCCCTCTCAGGTATTCCAAACAACATGTGCCACCTAAGTTTGGCCTGCCAGTGCACCTGGAACATTCCCTGCTCCGAGACCCCAACTCACCTCTGGTAGTTCAAGATCCAGGAGTGAATTTAACCAGCCAAACAAAGAAGGATGGTCAAGATTAGCAGGTCTAGGAAGACCATGATAAAAATATCTATAACCAGTGTGCTTTTTCTTGTGAGCATTGGAATAATTCAGGCACACCACACGGCAGTGGTGTGAGGGAATTAGCTCACGCACCACTGAGATGTATTTGTCTTTGGGGGGAAGCACAACAGCTGTTTAGCCATGTACAGTAGCAGTGTGTAACAGTTTTATGCTAAGATTGCCTGAATTAATTAGGCCTTTGGGGGAATTGGGGAAGGCAAAGTGTAATTACCTAAGCTGGAATTTATCCAACCTGAAAAAACCACAGGTTATTCCTGGAAAAGATTACTATGTGAACTTTCATAGTGAAATCCACTGTTCCAAAGGACACAGAATGCTGGGTTGATATGTCCTACTAAAAGCTATCCAGTGCTGTAAAGAAGTTGGTCAAACACACTTTTCAAATATAAGATAATTGCAAGGGGTCAATCTCATGCAGGCAGGTCTGATCAGTGAAAAATGCAAATCAATGTATACCAATTGACTTTATCAGAGCTCCTTACACTGATTTGTAAATGCTGCATGCCTGGCTAAGGTGTGCTTATCAGTCTGTTTACAACATGAGACAGTTATTTAAAATAAAAAAATAAGATTTTTTTTTTCATTCCTCTGGCCACCCTGAAGACAGCTGTCATGTTCTGGATGCTCAGAAGCCTATTCAGAAGTGACTTTGAGTTAATGTCAGACTGTGAACTACTGAGCACCAAAATTCTCAATCATTCAGCAAATTTTGCACCAGATATGATTGGTTTGTTATTTAAATTGAGTTAGTTAAAGAAATATTGAGGTAATGGTTGAAGTTAAGCTACTATTAGGCTAGTGAGTAATTTAACTAGTACAAACCAGGCACGTGAAGCAAGCTGAACTGACCATGCTTTTGTGTTCAGGCAAAGAGAAATACGTCCAAACTCAGTGCTGAGACTTACTTTCCAGTAGCAGGGTCTCTGCAGACAGCTCACCTGGAGCACATGGTTACTTCAGTTATGGAGCTGTCTGCACAAACCTGTGCGAAACTGCGAGCTCTCCGAGCTCCATGCATTGCTTGAGACCCCTTCAGCTGCCTGGCCCGTGCTGACAGGACAGGCTGGGCTGAGCCTCCTGCCACAAGGCACCTGGGATCTGGTGCACTTTGTGTGCTGCTGACCTGCCAGCCCCGGGGTCTTGCTCAGAAATGAATGCAGTGGCAGAGAGCAGTTTAGGGCATGCCCTCGCTGCAGGAGGCTCTGCTGCTCAGGGAGCAAGAGGACGTCTTCCAGGACACACTGTCCCACATCTAAGGCCAGTGGGACATTTTTATTACTAGAAAGCTACAATATATATTTGCAAGCTTCCATTTACACTTGCTTTGTGGAACTAAAACTATTCATACTGGCTTTTTTGTCACATGCTTTTGACAAATACAAACCTGACAATTAAAATCTTTATTAAACAAAAAAAAAAAAGAGCAAAATTTGCAAAAAGAATACTAAAATTTTTCTTGCTTGTTTCCACATATTCACTCACAGACTGGGTGAGCACAGGACAATCTTTTCGATATCATGGGCCTATGGATAGCTGGAATTCATGGAGTTCTGATATCAGTGAATTACAGTTTTGTTTGTTCAGTGAAAGCTGGGTGTGCCGTTTGACACTTCATGTCTCAGATGTACATTTAAGAATTCGATCCAGCTAATACACACTTAAGCTTTTATCCAGTAAAAATCTCCCTGGGACATACGGATTGACAAAGCTGATGACACTGTCCCAAAATTGGCTCTGAAGTGACGGTGGGCAGCTGTTACACAACTCAATGCTGAAAGCTGATCTGGTTTCATCTGCAGGCAGCCATGGAAAACATTTCAGCAGAAAGAAAGCGGGATCCCAGCCAAAGGAAATGAGAAAGTGATAGGCATAAAAAGTGGAATCAGCTCAAATGCCACAGAGGGTGATGGAGTAAGTCTAAACACAGGCACAGCTTTGCTCTCCTAAGAAGCTTAGCACTGTCTTCCCAGGGCTAGCTTTCACACAAGGGACCTTTTTGGCTCACTCTAAAGAAGAAATGAAGTGTTTAAAGGCATTTCAGGAATACCAGAACAAATTCAGTGCTAACATGACGGGGGAAATAGGTACCACCAGGAAAACATTTGCTCTGCTAGCAGAGACATACTGCTGAATTTCATTCCTTTTCTCCTAAGTACATTTGAGACACGCTCCAGAAATAAGAATTTCAAGGGAAGACAAAGAAATGAGTATCTCAACACCCCTCCACCAAGTCTCCTAGGAAAGAATAAAAAGTAGTGGAAGTTTAACGTTGGGTTCTGCAGCACCAATGGTTACAGAAATGCACAGCTGCAACCATGAAGGTAAACTTAGCTCAGCTCCATCTAGCAGGAGCCATTTTCCACACTCGGGGCTAAATATATGATGGTGAGAGAAACGGCTACAGCACACTCCTCTCTCAGATGATTACCAGTTGTGAGAACAGGCATCATCCAAGCAGTGAGCATAACACACACCTTTTCCCCCCCACCCAAAGAGTGGGGGAAGGGATTTAATTTCTCCTGAAGCTATAATGGTCTTGTCCACTAATCAGGGAGAGTAATACCCTGGTCTTCTGAGGTTATTAGCAAAATTTCCATTAAATTTAACAGGATAAGGACAGGGTCTTTGATCACAGGGGATGAATCTGTCGAGTAAATGTTGCCGAGGATTTTTTATCCAGTCTTTGCCCCTCTGACTGATTATATGTATTGCAGGCAGCACCTGAATAGGAAATGTGGAAAAGATCCTGACAGGGATGCAGGATCTGAATGAATGCTGAAACACCACTAGAAGCTTTATTTGCTGAAAACAGCAACCCTGCAAAAAGCCATGGGATAACATGGCAGCTGGTGGCTCCCCTTGGCAGATTAGGGTGGGATTTAGGGCAGGAATTCACAACAGGAAAACCAATGTCCTTATTAGAGACATAGGATCATACTCCATAGTTCAAGCCCAAGGACTCCACACCTCGTGGGCTGCTCCCAGTATGTTTAACAGGAGACTGCATTACCCTGAGGACAGCCTTGCTCCTGAAGGGAGCCAGGAGTATAGAAGAAACCGAGTGCAATGCCTGGGAGCCAGGGCAAGAGAGCACCTAGGAATTAATGACATGCATTTGGCAAGAGTCTGAAGTCCAAACTGCACAGTCAGGTACAACATGCTCTTCAGTGTTACTGCTGGGGCTGAGCAAGCCTCTGCAAGGAAATGCATAGCACGGTGGGCTGTGGTCACTTGGTGTTCAGATGTAGCTCATCCACAAGACCTTGCCTTAGTCTCAAGGCCCCATAAAGGATTTCTGCTTTGGAAAATTATCAGCAGATACCAGGTCAGCTTAAGAAGCCAGACAGACTTTCAGGTACTGCAGCAATGCCCAAGTACCCTATCTGTTAATACACCAAAGCACAAAGGACATATGAGTTTACACCCTGGGGGCCCTTACACACACTACCCTTAGAAACCACACAGTAATCTTGGAAACAGATATTTAATAGTAAATAAAAGAATACAAAAAATTACCACCTCATAGTTTCAAAAGGAATGACAACTGCAGCTCCTCCAGTTGCATCCAGCACCAGACATGAGCATCCTGGTACACAAAATTATTTTTCTGGCAGGCTGAGCTCTGCCAAAGGAGTAGCATGCCAGGTAGGAGCCAGCAGAGCAGTGCCAGCGACCTCAGGAAGCCACCAACCATGAAATGCTCAGAGGACCAGCCAGAAAAGGACAGCAGTACAAATTTCATCAGTGTGACACAGGCCACTCCTCAGAAAAAAAAATCTCTAGAAGCTTTCTGCTTAATAGGGTCCTTGGAGACTTTTGGCAGGAAGAAATACAAGCTGATAGCACTGAGCCAGTATTCACCTGTGAGGGGTCTGGCCCTGTGACTCAAGAGCACACAGCTGTGGCAGAAGCATCTGTCAGGGGGGAGTGCACAGTGTGCATTTCAGAGGCAATTGCATTCAGTCCTTGCTGCCTTCTGGCTGTCAGCACTCAGCTTCAACAGAGCTGCTGGGCACTGCAGCTACCCTGTGTTCCATGGTGCCTTCATTCTCGGAAAGCAGGTCACCAGCATCCCAGCATTCAGCCATGGGGGAAATCAGCAGCAGCCTGAAGGCTTAGGAGGCAGAGGGCAGATAGCTACAGCAAATGAACTCACCCTTGATATTCACTGTAGCTGCTTGCATCCAAAAAGGGTCAGAAAGGACTGGGAAGGAAGTGCTTACACACCACCAGCCTGCAACAAGGGATAAAAATCATAATGTGTGTGGCTTTGTGGAGCCTCTACAGCATAGCTCTGTTGCCATGAAACAGGGGACATGTTCCAAATTCTGGTCACACAGAATTTCTGGGAATGGGGAAGAGTGAAGCAAGAATTACAAACAATTAGGGGCTGAGAAATGCAAACTGATAATCCCAGTAATGTTTTTAGTTTTCACTTGCTATATGTTAGCCTAGACAAGAATCTAGGGATTTTATTTTGGGACAGAATTTTAGAAAGAAAGACATGGAAACACTCCATCAACAAAACAATAATATCTCTGTGCCTCTAAGCAGGTGGCTCTGAGCAGACAACTTGTAGGGAGGCATTCCCAGTTTCAGCAATTTCTCCAATGAAATTATGTATCCAAATCCAAAAGCCAATTTTAACCAAATTCTGAAGCAAAATTAAACCTCGAGGCTTAAACATAAGTTCCTGATGGTGTTTGAAAACAGGGAGCTGGTTAGTATCCCTCTAGGTAAAATGAAAATATATTAGATTTCAAATATTCATTTCAAATAGACCTTCCCATTTAATTCTAGTGATAATAAAAAACCTGATCTCAGTCATGTGGAGAACTGTGCCCTGCTGAAAATTATGCATTTAGTTGCTGCTGTGGCACCACCCTATGCCCCTGGCAAGGCCTTTCAGCTCCTGTTCTTTGGCCTCTTTCCCTGTCCAGAGCCCCAGTCTTCTTTCCAAGCTGTGCAATCATATGCTATGTAAGGTCCAACCTGCCATCTTTGCTGTCATACACTCACTCTTAATTTGGAGTCAAATATTTCACCCTCACAACTGTAATCTGTAAACATGAAACAGTGCAGAGACAGTAGGGGAAGGTAAAATCCTCCTGCACGTTTTCCCATTAGGACAGATTGTGTGGAGAAAAACCAAGTTGCTTCTGGGTTTATTTTCAGCCCATGTCCCTGCTTTGGTCCAGACTATATCTGGCACTCCTGCAGGTTCCTGAAGACAAACCGTGTTTCAGTGTTAGGTAGGGTCAAGCTTAACATTTGAAAGTTAAGCTAGAAAGGAAGGACACTCCTTCCTGCCATTTGAGGGATTTGTAGGGCACTTTTTTGATCCTCTTGGGCTTTATGGGAGATCCTGTGAAAGCCTTGGAGCTGCACACGTATCAGTGCTTCCCAGAGTCATAGTCCCCATCCTGCTTGGGCTAGCAGGAAGTCTGGTTCCTTGGTCTTCACTGAGATGCTGAAACTGACAACACTGATAATGGGGTGCACTTAGCATGCTTGGTGCTCGGTCTGCAAGCACCTCAGGTGACTCTGATGGGCAAATCACATACAGGGGCATTAATCAAGTCCCTGTATGTGATTAATTAGTCATTGATCAAGCTCCTAAGAACCAGCACTTACAAGATGACCTTCAGTTTTCTAAACTTCCGGACTTAGGTTAAGGTAATAGCCGAGAACAAATGACATGACACAAAATATCAGAAGGAAGCATATGTTTTGCCTTGATAATATTAGTGCATTCTTTGGCAAAATTTTCTTGACTTTTGGTGGCTGGGAACTCAAAATGTCTATTCAAGTTTCTGCTGTTTGCCACACAAATTAATCTAATGAGTTGCCTGTGAAATAAACCATTAGAAAACCCCTTGTTAAATTGTATCAAAGTAAATGGTTAGCTAAAATAGATGCCACAGGGAGGTTCTTAATTAGTCTGTTGTCAGCTGGGACTGGAAATGCTTGTGGCAGCATGAGGCTAATTAATTACTCATCCTGCCACATTGCAGTTCCCTGTCAAAGCACAAGGTACAATTCAAAACACACCAGTGGCTGGTTGCTCCTTTTCAGAGACCATGACAGCAGCAGAGCAGAGTTTCAGATTGTCCTGTGCTTACTTTCCATAGGGAGGTGGGATGAGGGGGTGTCCAAGCCAGGTGAATGTTCCTGGGATAAGCTGTCTGTCTAGATGAGGAGTCTCTTGATGTCCATATTCTATTGCTTCAGCTGAACATTGCCTCCTGGATGGAAAATGAAAATTTGTCTTGGAAGGAGGGCATTTGGAATCAACTGGAAGCCCCAAGGATGTGCTTACCCAAGGGCCTTTATCCTGTGTCAGGGGTGTGGTGCAGCAGTCAGGGAAGCAGGAAGGCTTCTCCTTTAGCAATGTCTTCACCTGCAGGTCTTGGGGCTAGATCTCTGATGGCTGTCCTGCTGTAACAGGGTTTCCAGGAGCAGGCCAGCTAAAGAGACAGTGCCCACACACTCTGGTGACCCAAAATGCTGTCAGAGTCTGAGGAACTGCTTGCACTTTGCACGAAGGAGCAAAAAATTACAAAATTTATACTACCATGTCTTCCCTACCACAATGCCAATGAAAAATGTATTCTTTGGTGGAAGTTATTTAAACACTTTCGCACACACTTTGGACAGCAACCTGCAGAGCAAGAAAAGAACCGGCCAGGTGGCCGCCTTTGTAGGCAGAAGATCCCTTGACAGAGGACATGGAGCACCTGATGGCTGACACGGGATGTAGAGATGGAGCCTCAACCAGGGAATGGCTGTGAAGGGCCAGCAAGAGCAAACACATTGGGTAAGTATTTGCTGGGACCCCCTAAACCCAGCACCTCTGGGATGTGGTAAGGATCATCCCTGCACAAATGAAGCTGCCCCAAGTGGCCTGCGCTGTCTCTGCTCCAGGTAGAGCACAGGGTGGATAGAGGAACAGGTCTGAGCCTGTGCTCAAAGCTCGATTTGCACCAACCCCTCACTCCTGTGGGATGGCTGGAGACCTTCACGTGCTCTGCTCCTCCTGTGAAACATATACATCTTTACCCCTTTCTTCACAGACACAGATCTGTTCTACAGAAAGGGAATGAAAAGCAGTGTACTTACACCCACACTTACAATCAGAAGCCATTTGATATCCCCTGATACCAACATGCAAGGTTTTTACCAAATCTAAGTGTTGCAAGCACTCCAAGTGCACAGTAATAAAAACTTTATTACACCCCTGCCTCAAATGCCTTTGCAGCACAAGAACACCTCACCACACTGCCAGGTGTGTAATGCTGGCAAAGCCCTCCCCCATCACTGTCCTCCACCCTTTGTGGTTACACACCTCCTCACGTGGTAAATACCAGGATCTGGTCTATGCCTACAGCATTCCCAGAGCTCCCAGCACAATGAACACACAACCCTTCCTTTAAGTACTGCTCCCTGACACAGTACAGTACCATGACTGACTCATGGTTGTTGTCATCTCACCATCTGCGACGGCTTAGTGAGACAATGGACACTTAGGGGTGCTGCTTATGGGAAAAGGGAACCAGTCCATAGAAAGGAAATATTACCATCTGTCCCCCATAAGCTGCCCAATTAGTCGGTAGGGCAATAAGGTCAATCAAGTACACATTTAGCCATTCCTGTGAGTAATGTCTGAACAAGTCAGTTCTTAATTTTTAGACGGTGGTGGCATGCAAGGGCCATGATGATGTACATGCAAGTTCTGTTTGGACAACAGAACATCTGATTTTTTCCCACTCCATCAGAGAGGCCTTTTTGCTACTACCACTCCCTACCTGTTCATTTCACTGTCCGTGGAGGAAAACAGCAAAATCTTCCTAAAAAGGATTTCTGCATATTCGTCTCCATAACTCCTCATGGAGGGTACCTGTGGGTACCAACTCAAATAGTGTTTCCTCTGAAGGCAGTCTTCAGCAGCATTTTCAGCGGAAGGAAGGAATTTTCAGGAAGGAAGCCTGGACAGGCTCCTGTCACCCTCTGACCTCGGTCTCTGGTGCACCCAAAAGCCAAATTAAAAATGGAAATTTGTCAGTGTGTACATGCTTTGGTCTGATCCCCAGCTGCTCTTATTGCTAGGTATCGATCACTGGGACAGCAGAGCTGACAGATTACCTATTCTCATAGTTCACCACTCTCCCCTGGGTCTTTAGAGAGGCCCCGAAACGTCTTCACAGCAGCCACCGGCAGCAACTAGCTGGGCTGAGGTGAGGTGTCCCCCGAGGGGCATCTGTGGCCCCACAGCTGCTGGAGGGCATTGGCTGAGAAACCTCCTCTCAGACACTCGGCTTGCGGGGTGGCAGAGCGGGAAGTAGCAGGTAAAGGCAGCAACAAGGGGGGCTGCCAGGGAAATGCCCAAGAGTGATGAGCTACCATGGGAATGCAGCAAGCCACTTCTGGTGCCTCCAGCCATGTGATGGCTGAGGATCTGCTGGAGCAGATGGTGAAGGGAAGCCAAGGTATTGGACAGGCTGCCTCCCGACAAAAGCAGATTTCATGTTATCCAAGAACACAGCTGCCCTGTGACTTACGTGCACACTTTGTGCCCAGTGGCACTTTCCCCCAGAAAAATTCCTGGTGTATCATGCAGATTTCACCCCCTTCAAAGAGAGATGCTTGCATCCCCATCTCTAGTAAAATAATGCTTTGCCTGACTCTCTCCAGTGCTCTTGCACACAGTGATGAGAGACTGCTCAGCACACATGTTCAGACTCGTACATCATTTTCTCTGCCATAAAAGAATCACAGAATGGTGCATGTTGGAAGAAACCTCTAATCAAGCAGGGTCATCTACAGCAGGTTGCCCAGGACCGTGCCCAGATGACTTTTGAGTATTTCCAAGGATGGGGACTGAACTACCTCTGTGGGCAACCTGCCCTAGTGTTTGGTCATCCTCACAAGGAAAAAGTGTATCCTGAAGTTCAGAGGGAACCTCCAATGTTTCAGTTTGTGCCCACTACCTCTGGTCCCGTCACTGGGCATCACTGGAAGGAGCTCTGCTCTGTCCTCTTGGTGACCTCCCTGCATGCACTCCCAGACATTGCTGAGATCCTTCTGAGCCTTCTCCTCTTCAGGCTGAGCAGGCCCAGCTCCCTCAGCCTTTCCTCATAGCAGAGGTGCTCCAGTCCCTGAGTTGTCTTAATGACCCTTCCCTTGAAGGGTCCACTGAAGAACGAATTCCCTGCAATATGTTCACAGCTCTACTGTACTGAGGAGTGCAGAACTGGACAAAGTACTCTAGGGATATCCTCACCAGCTCTGAGTAAAGGAGCAAGACCACCTTCCAGCTGGCTGGCAATACTCCTCCTAATGCAGTCCAGGGCATAATTCACCTTCTTTGCCAAAAAGGCACACTGCTGGCTTATGTTTAACTTGGTGCCCACCAGGACCCCCAGGTCCTATTCTATCAAGCTGCTTTACAGCTAGACAGTACCTAGCATATATATTTTTTTCTCCCCATGTGCAGTATTTGGCATTTCCCCTTGCCGAATTTCATTAGGTTCCTGTCAGCCAATTTCTCAAAGCTGTTGACATCCCTGTGGATGGCAACGTGACCCTCTGATATCAGCCACTCCTCCTAGTTTTATATCCTCTGAAAAATTCCTGATTGTGCGCTCTGCTTCATCATCCAGATCATTAATGAAGATTGTTGAAGGACCCCAGTATTGACCCCTGGGGTACACTGCTAGTCAGCAGCATCCAACTAGATGTTGTGCCACTAATCATCAGCATTCGGGTCTGCCCATTTGAACAGCTTTCAGCCCAGCTCACTGCCTGCTCACCCAAGCCATACCACAACTGCCTGTCTAGGAGGATCTTATGGGAGCCAGTGTGAAAGGACCTACTGAAGTCCAAACAGAGAGTGCCCACTCTCCCCTCCTCTACCAGGCCAGCCATTTCACTGTAGGCTATCAGGCTGATCAAGCATGACTTCCTCCTTTGTGAATCCACGCTGACTGTTTTCTCCTGATTGTTTTCTTGTCATTCATATGCCTGGAAATGTTTTCCAGGATTAGCTGCTACATCTTTGCAAAGGTGCAGATGTGGCATAAAGTAATCAATGGCCAGGCAATCAGGACTGTTATGACAAATATTTCGTTGCTTCTTTCATATCCACAGCACAGGATGATTTTTTTTTTTAAAGACATATTTGCATTGTTTAAATGAGCTATAGACTTTGATGATATCTATCCCCATTTAAATTTGCTTCCAGTTTAATTGGCTTAGGAAGTTCAAATCTTCCAGAGTCTGCAAGGAACATGCATAGCCTTTTGATCAGTTTCCTTAGTTTTATACTAAATTTTCCTAAACAGACAGGAAGGATGCCAGCAAGCTTCACAGAAAGAATTAGTCATTGCAAGTACCCTAATACATGGTCATTTCTACATGATTATGCTTGAAACTGCTTTAAAAGTGTTTCAGCGTATCAAAAATTATTAGCTTCTTCTGCAGAGGTAGGTCAAGACAACCTATTTTCCCTTCCTCTTTCTCCACAGACAAGTAACTCAATTAGAGACCCCCTTAAGAAGTGTTTGCTAAGTTCTCTGGGACAAAGCAAGCCACCCATTATTCAGCATTGTGCATAACACACAGTACTTGTGGGTGACTCCCCTGAGTTTATTGCATCTTTTGTGAGCAATTTTCGATAGAAGAAATAAAGTATATTTAATCAGAAGCTTCCCAAAGGGAAAGAGCACATCAGGCAGAGTGATGCAGATAGACAAAGTTCCCAGTGAATTATATTGGCTAATTTATTGCCTGATGCCGTGACTCATACAGCAGCCTGTACCTCTTCCACAGCAATCCTGCTAAGTCCCCGAGGTCACCTCAAGACGGATGCATGACTCACTACCAGGGTTTCTGAATCCCACTCCTGCTGTGATGGCTCAGTGACAAAACACAAGCCCTTCAGGCCTCTGTTATTTCCTTTTTGCCCCTTGTTTATTGATCAGATGCTCTCATCAGCAGAGTCCTTCCACATCTGGCCAATCGGCCAGCAAGCAGCAGTCAAGCACAAATTATTGTCTACAAAGAGCAAGACCCAGGGGCTTGAGTGAACAGTCAGAGCCAAAAAATCCTCCCTCAGGTGAACTTATTGAGCTTGAGGACATGAAGACACAGAGAACTGCCTGGGGCTTTGAGAGCAGCCCAGAGGCATGGAAGAGGCATCAGAAGTGGTTACACAGGCCCCTAAGAAATATAAATACGGTAATTATGGTACATGAAGCTGGGTAAACAATAAGAGGAAATAGAGGAAAAAATAAAGTGTCTTAACTGAGGTATATGAGGATCACAGCACATAGTTGCACATTACAAAGAAATTGTCAAGTATTTCCTTTTGTATATGTTGCCAAGAAAACACAATGTACAAAAAGGCCTGGAGATGGATGTTGTGCATTCAGCATCCACTTTCAGCAAGGAGTACTTGCTGCAGACAGGAAGGACTTTTGTGAAGCAGCTCTTGAGCAGGTTTGAAGTGCCTGCCAGTGACCTAAGCAGAATGACTGACTGTCTCCTCAAGCTAATGGGGTGGCTTAAATATGTGCACAAGTGCATTAGTGTAAAAGCTTGAAACTTGAGTATCCCAATCCACACAGAACTTGCTAGCAAAACAAGTCCCGTGTTCCATGTCCAAATTATAGATAGGACTCACATGATCCCATACTCAGAAACAGTATCAAGTTTTAGCATTGCCACAGAGCTTGGAAGGTGAAAATTGGAGTCTAATTTTACCTATGATGTTATTAAGGGCTTGTGGAGTCGTTGCATGGTATGGCTGAGATCTTATAGATAAGCCAGCTGCCAATTGTAATGTACCAATTCAAAACTCCATCTGCCAGATCTTGCAACTTTAAGATACTAAAAAATATGACATACACACTTTTCCATGGATTTTGCAGTACTGCCCAGTCAGAGTAAGGCTTTGCTCTTGCAAAAAGCCATTGAAACAGGCAATCATCTGCAAAACAGCAGGTTCAGAGAAGGGTTTAAGAAAGAAGTACCAGGAAAAATTACCTGTCATTCAACTTGTACTCTTTTCACCACATCTGTCTCAGTCCATCCTTTTCTGATCTCTATCCTCAAATCTACATAAAAAACCAAAAAGAATGTAGTACATCTAAAGGTGCTTATCCAAATAGCTGTTTTGGTTGCTCCATGGTAACTATAAAAGGTCAAAGAAAAGGTACTCCTCTGATGACAGGCCTAGAAAACTGGTAACAATGGGTGAGAGAAGACTGATATACTCAGCAATGTTTCTTCGTTGTCAGTGTCTCTTCCCATACCTCTTGAGTGGATGGACAGCAAGGCGGGGACTGGGTGAGAAAAGTCCTTTCTTCCTTAAGAGATCATGCTCACGATCACCTGAAGAACCAGAACATACATGTCTATGGGATCCACTGAGATGCATCCCAGAAAGTCCTGAGAGAACTGGCTGATACAGTTGCCAAACCACTCCACCATATTTGCAAAGCCATGGCAGTCAGGAGAAATCCTCCGTGACTGGAAATACAGAGTGAATAGAGTGACTACATCAGTGGACACGGGAAGGGCTGTGAATGTCATTTATCTCCTGCAAAGCCTTTGACATGGTCCCTCACAGGATCCTGCTCTTTTAATGGGGGGGAGGTGGATTTAATGAGCGGACTGTTAAATGGATAAGAAATTGGCTGGACGGTCACATCCAGAGGGTAGTGGTCAACAGCTCAGAGTCCCAATGGATGTCAGTGACAAGGGATATCCCTTAGGGGTCTGTATTGTCTCCAGCATTATTTAATATCTCATTAATGACACAGATGAAAGGATGGCATGCACCCTCTCCAGATTTGCAGGTGACACCAAGGTGAGTGGAAGGACAGGATGCCATACAGAGGGACATGGACAAGATGGAGAAGTGGGCCCACGGGAA
>VZRF01009571.1:0-157886 GCA_013396875.1 Vireo altiloquus | reverse complement strand
TGGTTTAACTCCAGCCAGCAGCCAAGCCCCAGCAGCCACTCGCTCACCCCTCTACCACTGGAATTTGAGAGATAATCAGAAGGGTAAAAGGTAGAAAAGTCACAGGTTGAGATAAAGGCAGTTTAATAGGGACACTAAAATCCACACACACAGGCAAAGCAAAACAAGGAATTCAATCACTGCTTCCCATGGGCAGGCAGATGTTCAGCCATCTCCAGGAGGGCAGGGCCCTATCACACCTGACAGTGACCTGGGCAGACAAACATCATCACCCACCTTTCCTCCTTCTTGCCCCCACTTTGTTTACTGAGCAGGATGTCACATGCTCTGGAATATCCCTTTGGTCAGTTGGGGTCACCTGTCCCAGCTGTGTCTCCTCCCAGCCTCCCAGGCACCCCCAACTTCCTCACCAGCGTGGAAGTACAAAGAGCAGAGAAGGCCTTGGCTCTGTGTAAGCCCTGCTCAGCAATAACAAAAACATCTCTGTGTTATCAACTCTGTGTTCAGCACAAATTCAAAACACAGTCCCACACCAGACAGAGTGAAGAAAATGAACTCTATTCCAGACAAAACCAGCACAGCATCTCATCAGATCACATGGACATGTTCAGCTTCTTCGGGTGATCACAAACCTGATCTATTACAGTAGAGAGCACTTTTTTCCTTCAGTCCCCATCCTGCTGTCCATCCATTCAAGAGGAGGGACGAGAGGTTGCCATTGAAGACTGAGGTAAAAAAGTTTTTGAGTACCTAGTTTTTGTGTACAGCACCGGAACAGAAACATACTTCCTCTCAAAGGAGTAATTTTTCTTTCTCTAGTTATGAACAGGATAGAAAATTCAACCATTTGCATTGTTGCTCAGTTGTGTTAAGTGCCACTTGCTGATCTCTTGATTCCTAGCTTGGAAAGACAATTTTAACAATTGTGGCATGCTTTCCTGGAACTGGATGATTGTTTTCCCTTTCTATCCCCTCCTACTGGAAGCATACAATCTTGTCTTGAAATCACTCACAAAGGGACAAATTGAAGACATTTAGTTCCACCTTTGTCCTGACATTTTCTGTGTTTTTCTGACCACTAACAGCTTTCTGTTCCAAAGTAGATGTTCCCTCTTCCATCTCAGTAAGCCTGTCGCTTAAATTTGAAGGGCCATTTTTACTCCTGTTAGATATTCTGACATGTACTTCAGCTCTTACAGCAATTTTCCCCTCCACTAATGCCACTAATATTTACATTTCTGTGTCCATTTTCTATCTCTGAAGGACTGTTGATGAATACGGCTTCAGGTAATTGCTTTTCCCAGGCATCATAATTTGTTTTTCAACAAAAGAACAATTTTCAATTTTTTGAAACACTGTTCAAATGCACTAGGGGAGGTGAAGGAAGGTCAGGGAGCAGGAACAGTGACTTTCCCGGCATTAGTTACCAACATATTCATAACTTCATAACGTATGCTTTACAACATTTTAGTTATGTGGGACAGGCTTGCTGAAGGTTAATCAGTTCCTTTCATCCAGAATCTAGCTGATGGATAAAAAAAGGCATTATTCATTCCAATGTGAGAACATAAAAGCTGTGTATCTGAATAACAGCAGATGGAAACAGCAAATTCTGACTCTGGGAAATAGGAGCTGAGACACTATCATTTTTCATACTGCTAAATCCTGCAGAGAGGCAAAAGTAGAAGTTAACTTGTGCTAGCTGGAAGACTTTGATTTTTAAGTCTTTCAGTCAAGAAAGTTATTTCTAACAGAGTCCAAACCATTCCTGTTTCAGCCCACTCTGCAACAGGTGAGAGGTTCAGTGTGAATTTTACTGGACAATTTCCTGGAGAACAAGTTGAAACAATGATCGTGGTCCATTATAAACTTTTAATCTCAAACCCAAGCCATTGCCACAGACTTAAAAACTCTCCCCAGTGTGTACTTCTACTCCCATTTACTCATCCTTCAAATTAAACAGTAAAAACAGCTCGACACTCCATTTCTGAAGAAAGTGTCCTGTAAGGCAGGAGTTGTTCCCACTTATGAAATTATATTCTTGGACTTGCTCTCTGCAACGCAAGTTGGAAATCTCCAACATAGAGGTACTCTGTTGATGTTGTACTGTAGGGAGGATAGATAAAACTTATGCTTTTCATGACTTGAGAAACACTTCAGTGCTTTATAAATTGGCTTCTCTGAGCTTCCCATGTGTGTAATATGAGGAAAATGAACCATGTTAGTGGGAAAACTTAGAGAAACCATGGTTTCACGATTGTTAGTTCAGTGTCCTTTTCTGTTACCCTAATTTTCTTGGAAGTCTTCTGGTATCACTTATTTTATCTCCCACTATCTCTCCTCAGGTGAAAACATTTAGTCCTTCGTATCACTGGCAACCTGCCTGAACATGCTGCTGCCTCTCCACATTCCCACCTATTCGAGATCCTTTTCTATACTCATCCTGCTAGTGGTGCTTACTTCAAATTACCATCACCGACGTGCATCAAATCACAGGGACAGAACGTCACCATCACAGCCGGAGGCCACGGATACCAAGGGAACCCCAACATCTAAGTCCACTCTTGGGGAGGGAATAACATCAGGAGAGGCTTTATCCCTAAGGGCCACCTTCAGGATGAAATCCAGCAGCAGCACAGCATCGCCTGAAGCCTTGCTCTCCACTTGTGCCTAACTCGGGAGAAGACTCGAGGCAGGACTGCTGTCTGTCCGGGACAGGATTTACTTCGCAAGCCCTGTCCTCACCAAGAAGAGGCTTTAAGTGCGGGCGTCTGTGCGGAGGATGCACATCCCGGCTTCCCGAGGAAGGACGCCCGTCGGGGGTCCGCTGCCCTTCGCCCGAGAGGGAGAGGCCGCCCGGGGTGGCGGCGGCGGCCGGCCAAGCAGCGGTGGCCATCAGGTAGGGGCAACCCCGCCGAGCCCCCGCGCCGGCCCCGCAGCATCCCGCGCCGGGCGGTGCGCGTACTCACGGCTGTGCGGGGCTCCGGTGGGGCCGGGCGAGGACGAGGAGGAGGAGAAGGAGGCCGGGCAGGTGAACCCTCGCGGCAGCTGCCTCCCCGGCCGCTGCTGCTGGCAGCCGCCCGGTCTCTCTACCCCCGGCCTTGGGCAGGGTTTGAGCCCCCTGCGCCCGCCGCCAGCGTGGGAGGGCGCGGCGGGGCTGCAAGCGGGGGAGCCGCTCCGATCGGCTCTCAGGAGCGAGGGAGCGAGCGAGGGAGGGAGGGAGCGAGGGAGGAGGCAGGAGGCAGGACAGCTCCCGGCCCCGGCCCGCCCTCCGTCTGCGGCTCCGCCGAGGGAAAGCCGAGCGGTGCCGGCTGTCGAGGTCCTCCGCTCCTCACTGCCCGGGAAACTTCGGAAGCTTGCCGGGGAGCGTCTGTCCCCTGCCCCGAGGGGCGCTCCGGTGGAGGGAAGTGTCCCCGTGCGCACCAGCTGGATGGCGCGGACCCTGAGACCCGACGACATCAACCCCCGAACAGGGCTGGTGGTGGCTCTGGTCAGCGTCTTTCTGGTGTTCGGCTTCATGTTCACCGTGTCTGGCATCAAGGGAGAGACCCTGGGAGACATCCCGCTGCTGGCCATCGGGCCGGCCATCTGCCTGCCGGGCATCGCCGCCATTGCCCTCACCAGAAAGACCGACGGCTGCACCAAATGCCCCGAGAACATGCGTCCGTGCTGTAAGGAAGTCAAGGACCGGGATGTCATGGAGCTGCTCAGGACCCCCTCGGACCTGGAGTGTGGCAAGGGAAGTTGTGACGAGCTGGCCAGGAAGGCTTACCGCAAGGACAGGAGAGGGCTGAGGGGAGAGGACACCGTGTTCATCTGCACCACCAGCACCACCGCCGCTGCCACGGGAGAGTGCAAGAGCCTCACCAAAAAGGTGGAGCAGGAGGAGATGCTGAAATACCTGGAGAGCTGTTACCCAGAGATGCCGGAGAATGTGTTCGTGGGAGATGGCTCCACATACAGTGCCTTGGAGAAGAAGAGCTCTTCTCCCAGCAGGGACAGCACTCCTTGCCCTGACATTGAAGACAACATTTTTGTGGCTCCTAAAGACAGTATCATTGTGTGCTCTTACAAGGATAACAGCCCTTATGACAGGTACTGTTGTTACATAAACCCCACTGGAGTCAATTCAGACCAGGAGACCATTGTGTGAAAGATGCACACTTTATAAATATGTACGTATACAGAAACTGCAACTTCAACTTCTTGATAGGGGATAATATAGCTGACTGCATGGGACAATCCCGATACTATTTCAATTTAATGCGGTATGTGACTGATACCCAAACCTTTTGTGCCTGAAGTACGCTTTCTGTAAGTAAACAAGCATGTTTAAAGTTAAAGAATTCAATTTTTCATTTTGGAAAAAAAGAAATTACATTTTATTTTCTCCCTTTCCCTCCCTTTTGTTTTTGTGCTGCCTATTGTACCCAAGCCTGTAGGCACACTGGCAGGAGGGCAGCAGTGGCTGTCAGCTGAGATCAAGAGCTGAATGAAACTCTGGAGCTGTCTGTAGGGAAAAAATGTGGTGCTCTATGGCTGAATAAGTGTTTGAAACACTGTCACTTCCTTTTGGGAGGGATTGAGAGATGTCAGCATAAACTCCAATAGCTGGCTGATGTTAGGGAGTGTAAGTCATTTGCCTCCCTTCATCCTGGCAGGATTTTATTTTCCTTTGTGTCAAGGAATAGATCTCCTAACCCCATGGGCTCTTCTGAAAGTCTCCTAAGAACCAGATAGGCTTGGGAGAGTTTTCAAGGACTAACCCATCATCAGTAGCATGAACATAGAGGTGTTAACTTAATTTTCCACTGGTCTTGAGTTCACTGGAATGTTTCTAACACTTTTGGATTTTAGAGGCATACTTGACAAGGAGAATGCAACATGAAAATGACACAGTTCTTGCAGAGACTAGGAGCAGATGTCAGTGAACTCAGGTCTTTAAAATATATTTCAGTACCTCAAAAATTGCTTCAGGAATAGACTTGTGTGAGTTATGTTCAGAGTGGGATCTGACTCTTCTGAAAATGCCATTTTCTTGTGCCTTTTCTAAAATGCCAGATGTTTCTGTATGGAGAATGCATGGTGACAGTCCACTCAGGGTCTCAAAGCCATGCTTTGCTGGGAGAAGGGAACAGAAGGCCTGACTGATAGATGTTTTTTACACAGCTTATGGATACATAGCAAGATAATGTGAAGTGAGTAATGAGGATTAACCATTCAAACTCAGAGCCTGCAGTTTACACACTGAAATACAAATCCTGGCTGTTCTGTCCAACACTAAATTGCATGTTCCGTGCTGTGCATAAGCATCTTACCTAACCTCTGTGGGGTAGGTAACAGAGATGTGGTGTAACACAATTCGCATGCTAAGCAGCTACTCTAAGTGTTAATGACTTAGGGTAATGGTTGCTAAAGCATAGAATAATTTGTTAGCATCTCACAAAGCCCCAGTTCCTATAAGTAAACTCCCAGAACTCCAAAAAGTTCTTGTGTGATGAAAGTCTTAATAACTGTTCCTACTTCACTGGTTTTTGTCAATCATAAGTTGTACCAGAGAAATGAATTGAGTTACCAGAGTAGGAAATAAGAAAAACAGCCTTTCATTTGTAGCAAAGTGAGATGTTGTGTAGAAAATTGAAAGGAATTTTGTACTCAAATGAGGCTTTCCATGCCCATGGAATTGTTTGGAAAGTGAATGTAAATTTTATACATATACTTTTGTGTGTGTATGTGTTTGTTTGTTTGTTTGTTGAGAAACTTATGTCAAATCATAATGGACAGTCTCTGAAGACATCTCCAGAAGAAGGAAACAATTTCTTACATTGCATAGCTTGGTTTCTTGCAGACCAAATAAGATGTTAATGCATTGGCTAGGCTTTGGTGGGGCATCTGGATACTATTAGGATAAATGCAAAAAACACTAGCTAGTTTAAGTCAGGCAAAGACTCTGAACAGGTGGTTACAGGGAGCTCTGCTGCTCAGGCATACAGCAACAGTACTGTGGTAATAAATTAACACCTGCACTCTGCGCAGCCCAGGTTTAATCCAATGAGCAAAGGAATTCCACAAAAACAGACCCTCTGCCTGACAGGTTCAACCTCCACATAAAGGCACTGAGTTGTTGTCAGCAGCTTGCCTCCTGCTTAGGCTTAGTCACTGCAGGACCTTATCCTGCAATGTACAGTGCAAAGTCTTTACTGGCACTGGGAAGTTTCATTTCAAGACCTCTGAAGCCAGCAGCTAAAATGCTGCTGATGAACATGATGAGTAGGGTCTTTTGCTTTCTGTTTCCGAGGAAAGCAGGTGAGGGTCTCGTTGAGGGTGCTCAGCATCCCTGGAGACCAGACCCACCATGCAAAAACAGGCTGCTGGATCCTGCCTGCTGCCTTTGACAGGGTTGTGAGTAATCGCTTGCCTTGCATAAGAGAGCAAGGCACCAGCCTCCGGGGAACCTAGTTTTGTACAGTTTTGCAAACATATATAGGAAGTAGTCAAGTTTTTCCATTTTGTCTAGGATTAGACATTCTCTGTCAAAAGTTACATGTGCTTTTTCAAGACAAGACAAACTCTAGTGACAAATGGAATAGTAAATATATAACTTGATATACAGACATGCAGATGTGAGTCATGTGTTTTATTCTGTTCTTAGTGTAAAAACAAGAGAATGCTTGTATTAAAGCAAAGTTTAATGGGAGTGAAAACTTCCCATAATATAGAAAGAGGTATAAAAAAATGTGTTTTAAATGTGATATTTACAGGCAATGTCATCCCTCCTCCATTCATTCAGCTGAAGTAAGATTTCATAATAAAATACAACTTTAAGCAATATTTCTAGGCTAATATACCATAATCCACTACATTTGTTTATTGAATGTTTGAGAATTAGAAATTAGAGAAATAAATTAGTACTGCTTCTGAAACCTCTTTCTTTATTTTTCCTTTCTTCCTGCTAGTTTAGCAGAGAATGAAATGGAAATGGATTAATTTGGGCATTTAAAAACTATGAATTTGTTAATTTTAAAATGAAAGGGCTTTAAATTCATTTTTTGTTGGGGGAGTTAAGTGCTAAGGGGGGCTTGGTTTGGTTTTTGTTTGTTTGTTTTTGTTGTTGGGAGTTCTGTGGTTTTGTTTTGTTTTTTTTTTTTTTAATACAGTGAACTTTTTATAGTTTTGCCAGTAGAAATCTACTGATCACAGACATCATAACAGCATTTTCAAATTTTTTATGCAGATAACATGCCCAGATCAGAGAGCATCTGGGACTTCATTTTCATTCAGCTCGTGTGGACACTAGAACTTGTGGTACTAGTGCTGATCTTAGAACAAGCAGGAATAATCACTTTGCTTTTCAGAGGCAGCTTCTATTCTGAATTTGGCTTCAGGATATCACAGCTTGGGGTGTGATTCTAAGCCGTGACCAGAGACGAGAGCTTCTTTCTGTCCTTTCCACTTTAAAAAGCCTCCAGATCAAAGTCCCACTTCTCACCTCAATGCTCTCTTCCAAATAACACATGAAGTTGTAGGGGAGCTCTGTTTGGGGGATAAAAGTCTCTGGGGATAAATGCCTTGTGAACCATATATTGCTTGGTCCTAAAGTATGGATGGCAGGGTGTATAAAGCATTTAAAGGAAAACAGTAATTTGGACATTCAGAGAAGTTTCCTGTATAAACTTTATTTTTGGAATAGCATTTATCATAGTGCTACAGTTATAGTTTCTCTTTTAAGAGACGATGTGATTTGCAGATCAACAAAAGGCAAATTTGTGTTGCTTTGCTTAAATTTCTGTTGTCACAAGTAGCATTTTTCCAGTCGCACAAGCAGGTCACTGCAAAGTCTTCAAACGATTGAAACAAAACAATTTGAAGTTTCAATCAGTGTGCACTTTGTCCTCCTGAGTGCAAAACACTTGTCCTCCTGAGTGCTGGTTCTTTTGGCCTGGAACTGAACAAGCAAGAGGTGAGTGTGCTCAGAGTACCTTAGGTTTTGTGGAACTCCCTCAGGACTAGTATTGTGTTCTTGATCTGCATTCTGCAGAGATGTCATACTCTTGCAGAGGCAGTTCCCCCTCTGATCCAAACTCTCTGCAGTCCTGGCTCCAGTAACTATTTATTATGTCGTAATTACTGGAGTAAAAGCTACTGTGACTCCCTCTCACAATTTTGCTGCTATATAGCAGACTTAGCAGAGCGAAGTGGCCATGCTCTGCTTTTGGCCATGGTAGAATTTGACACTACATCATCCATCCGATCTAAGCTGTTATGTTGAGGCATTCAATTATACTTTGCAGTTCTTGCAGCACAGGCTTGGGATTTTGTGACGGGTTAGAGGCGGGCAACTATCAGGCCACCAAGCGCTTCCAACCTGGTTTTCATGTGCTTGAAGGGACTAACCTATTTACTTGCAGGGTGCAATCGGCACACAGGACCTTGACTCTCAGCATGTTGCCAGTAAAACTACGGCATAGGAAACAGGAAGCTTTCGAGTCCCAAAAGGTTTCTGTCTATGCTTCTAATAGCAATTGAATTAAAATTTGTAGAGGAGTTTCGTAGTATGAAGCTCAAGAGAGGTGTTCTCTTAACACACAGAATGGGGCATGCAGCTCATGCTGGGCCCATTTACACTGCAGCCAGTCTGAACATGCAGTCCCAGCTGGGAGAGCTGTTGGTGGGTTTGTTACATCTCTGGTGGTAGGGGCTCTTTTATGTCTGTGTCTTGGAGTGACTTTAGGGTGTATCCCATATCGTCTGCTTTATGCCCAGAAAATGAATTTTATGCCTTTCTGTGTCTTTAAACTGAGCCTGAGAGGGGAGAGAAGAAATAAAAGCCAAGCAGTTCTGTGTTTCAAGGTCACTACTTCTCGTTGTTGTTCTGCTGCTGTTGGGGAGTCATAGCTGTTCAGGCAGAGAGAGAGAGGGAGGAGGAAGCACCTTCTTGGCTTTTTCCAGCCAGCTCTGTTTTCTTCGGGAGAAGAGAGACGGAGTTTTTTCTGGGACTTTGGGTTTGTTCTTTTTTTTTCCCCCTCTTCTGGACTTGTTCAGAACATCAGAACATCAGAACCTCACTGAGAGGCTTTCCACTGCCTGAAAGGGGGGTCCGCCAATGCTCTGGGGAGGAGAGAGACCACACCTAGAAGGACTCTAAACTTTTTCCCAGGTTTCTCTCTCCACAGTAAGAGATTTTATTATTTAACATAATTATTCTCTTCCTGTGTGTTTGTTTAATAAATAGTTTTTTTCCTCTTCACTTTCCTCCAAGGAAATTTTTTTCCCAAACCTGGTGGGGGGAGGGGTAACTACGACCTGCTTTCCATCAGGGGATATTCTCCTCTGAATTTGTCTCAAACAGGGACAGTCTGGAAAACACAGAGAGTGGATCAAGAAGTCACTTTTCATGCACCCTGGCAAACTTTCATTGGTAAGCATTACCTTTAATTTAGCAGTCCTATCAGTGCTAGAATTTCAGACCTTCTATAACATTACCAGACATGGAGATTCAGCTTTCGTTAGTTTTTAAATCTTCATGTGTTTTGTGTTCAGAACAGTTGCATGGATTAGCCTTGTGTCAGATACACAGAAGTGTTCATGCTTAATGTTTTTACTTACAAAATGCACCCTGGAAGGGTGTGTGTATATATGCTATACATTTGTCTGCAAGGACAGGAAACAATGCACAATCATAGCAACGTATTAATTTGAGATTTTCTCAGAGGTGTCTTTCCAACACCTTACCCAACTTCTCTGACTCAAGCCTGTTGTTGCAATTTAAAATTCCTTCTATTCTTTGGGAGAAAAAACTTTTCATAAGGACTGTTTCCGTTGTGGCTCTTTAACACTCCATTATTACAACAGAGTTAAGACATTCCAGTGCTTTGTTTCAGTATGGCCTCTGTGAAATCCTGGCAACAGAAATCTGAATTTTTCCAGTGCTTTGTATTCAGCATTTCCCCAAATCATTGGTAAAAGCACTGAACCTTTAGTCAATTCTGAAAGATTCAGTTCCAGCATTTTTTTTTTTTCAGCCTAAAGTGTCCTTTTCTCTCCTTAGGGAGTGAAAAAAGCATTAACCACTTTGAAAATCTGGCTCGGTACTTTCACATGTTTCAGTAAGAGTAGAACAGAAGAGGTCTTCATAAAAGCTAAAGAGACCAAAAAGGCATCACAGACAGTATTTAATTACTTTGTTAGGTTAACTGTGTTAAATTCTGGTCACAAAAGCAGTATGTTTAGTGCTCTGTTCCGTGTGTGTATTGTATCTTTAGTAGCTTACTCAGATTGCTCCTCAGGTAGGGACAGTGAGTGTTTTCCTGCCTGAAGGCATGACACAGGAACTACAGAAAAAAAATTACCATAGGGATCCGATTTTAGATCTCATCAAAACAGTTATTTTTCCACCACTGTATTGTAGTATGAAATGCAGTAATAATCAGAAGTTGTGCACAGTCATGAGCAAAGGGGTGCTCCCATATTAGCTTCATATTTGGCACTCACTGGTAGGAAGTACTTGTTTTGTTGCTGTTGAAATCCAAGGCAAATTTCACAAAGGTGTAAACACTAAACATGTGAAGCTTCAAGGTCAAACTTAGTGCTATATGAAAACTGTTGAATCCAGTCTTTGGAATTTAGTTCCCAAAAGGATTGCCTACGTGTTTAAGAGTAGTTAGTGCAGTAGAAAGGTGATGTACAAATAAGAAGGTGGGGTAGGTTGTTTTGTTGTGTGAACCAGAGGACTGTGGTTACTACGCTGTGGGAGATCAAATAACATCATGTAGAGTCACGGGTGTTCTTTGGAAGGTTTCAGTCATTAGGATTCCCACACAAACAAATTCTAAACACCCGCTCTGTCACATTTCTAACTCTGTTTTATATCTCTACATCAGAAAAAGCATTAAATTTAAACCAAAATTTACATTGGGAGGAAAGGCAATTTTCCCATATTTTATTTGGAGGGAACATTTTTTTTCAAAATATTTTATCTTTGAATTCCAATTTAGAATGTAAAAAAAAAAAAAGTACAATGCAATGTTTTATACTGAAGCAGGGAAGAATTGGGAGAGGAATTAGGAGGACAAAGTGCTCATTAGCTGAAAAGCAGATGGTACTCAGCTGGAGTATAATCAGAACAATCTTGCACAGCCTTGTCTTTTTACAGGTTTGAAAGGACAGCCCCAGAAAGACACTTAAAAAAACCAAAGATATCTACTTTTGAGGTCAATTCAGATGGAAGGGCTATTAGTAATTTTTAGGGGTCTGAGTGGGTGGGGGAGATGTTCTACAAGCTGGGGAAATCTCATACTAATCTGACATAGATCTGGAAGAGACACTGCATCCTTTGACTGAACAGTCAGACTTAACACTCATTTTATGCCCCTGTATTGTTTGCAAAGGACACCTGATTTCTCTTCACTTTTATTTAAATAAATTAACTTATTTCATTTGACTAATTAGCTGTATAAGGAAGCAGATAACTTTTCTGTTTACAAAAAAAAGAACCTTGGAACTGGAGACCCCACCCAAACACCAATAACAAACTAAGTAAAATATGTTTGCTACCTAATCTAGGGGATAAAGAATAACTTTTTGGTGGCAAAACACAGTCTTTTTCCAATGTCCATGGTTTGAATAAAATCTAGGAAGTTTTACACTTGGAAATACATTAATGAATTTTTGGCTTTACTTGTTGTGATTTTTTAAAATATTGTGATTACTCAGTCTGTTCCTCAATATTCAAGTTGAAACAATATAGTGAAGCTTTATCAATCTAATAAAAGACTTTCATAAGTCAGTTTTTGTGTTGTGTGATTTTTTTTTAATGTTCCTGCCTGCATTCTCACTGCCAGGTAGACAGAGTTGCAATAAACAATAATCAGAATGCACGATCTTTCCATAAAATCACCACATCGTGAATAGAGTGTTAGTATCCTCTGTATTATCTTGCTTGACTGTAGAAAATGAATAGCCACTGAGTGAAGAAATGAAGTGATCTATAAAGTACATACCACCTTCACTTCTTCAGCTCTGTTATTGCAATTGCTTTCCCAGTTTCTGGCAGGGATATAATCATCAAGAAAAGGAAGAACACATCACATGCTTTTAGTATAGAGTGCCATTTTAGAAAAGAAAGCTTGCTAGATTAGCTGACTAGCTCCAAATATGGGATGTGAATCTCTGTGGATTTAAAGCATCTCACAGATGAGCACTGTGCTGGTTATCATACTTCAGCTTTACCAGCTGGTAAATGTGTTCCTGCATCTGAAATATGGCCGTAGTCATTGACTGTCAAAATGTCTGAAATTAATCTTAAAATACTTGTCAGTTGACTGAGGACACTTCTGTTTGTATCTGTAATGTTCACTACTGTACTTCTATCTTCCAAAGTCAGTCATATCATCACAGTCATCGCACAAACTGACATTAATAAGGACTACTTCTTGAAGTTGCAGGAAAGATATGACACATTCAACAGTCCTGAAAATAATCTAGTTCTCATTCTGGAGATGCTCTGTTTGAGGAGAGGATCAGGAAGTAACAATAAAACTGAGGTAGGCTGACCCAGGCACTCATCAAGCTGTACCTCTTCTATAGAAAACCAGGCTCTAAGCCTCCTGAAGTCAGCAAGAGTCTCTGCTGTCTTCAGCAGAACTTGAATACTACCCAAGGACTTGTCAGTAATGAAAGCTGTCAATCCAGCAAGCTTGCTATTGGTCCCTCATCACTCTAAATAAATCTATTTAGAAGATTTTAAACTCATAAGACACTTGTTTTAAAGTTTTTATTCTATAGACAACATTAAAATAAAGCAGAAGAGTTAAAACTGAAATACTGCAGACAAGGCATATGCTTTCATCCATATTTGATAAGGATATGCACCTTTTTAATAAAAATATAAACATGCAAACTCATTAAAAGAATAATGTAAACTATTTAGTACATCATAAAGCACTATAATAGAGCAGAGAGTTTCACAATTTCTAGATAGCATTTGGATAAAGGAAATTGTATTAGAGGATATCTTTGGGCTACTGATAAGTGAAAAGTTTATTCTGCTACAATTACAGAAACAGTAACTGTACTATACCTTCTATATAAAATTTAAAAACAGAAAAGGGAATTTTTAAGCTTAGAAAAAATGTGAAACCAATTAAAAATTCTGATTCTAAAAAACTTGGTGGGACTCTATGTTGGTATCTCGTGTGGCAAACTCAGCTATGTCTGTTTCCCTTGCTGAGATTCTGGTTCCTTTCACATGACAGATACAGAATGTCACACACTTCTGAGACATAATTTCACTCAGAATGTTTTACATCTTTTCTATGTATTTTGAAAAATTCTCCCATAGTTTGGAAGGATTTAACTTTCTACCTCTCTTAGTTGTCCCTGAAAAATCTATCATTACCACTACATTTACTTCATGGCATTTACACAGAAGCTGAAGAAAGACTGTAGTGTGACCCTCCTATCACTATCACACAGCACATACTAGCAATTAAAAGTTGTAGCTATGTTAGCTACATGGGAACATGAACAATAGTTGCTTGTTTAAGCTACACAAATTTATACCAGAAAAATTGCAACTACATGCATGTTTTTGTACTTATACCTAAGATCAGGAACAGACTCGAGGGTTAGGGAGCAGAATAAGCAGGAGTTAGTGGTGCTATGTCACTCTAAGTCCTTCCTTTTAATCTCCTCCCAGTTAGCTTTACCCAGTCTAGTTCACATTATGGTGGAACTCCTGTGACTCCTGATATCCTTTATCTCTCAGTTTCACTTATGCTGTTAGATTGTTTGCTAATCAGTTGAAGTGGAACTGGCTAAACTTTTCAAAATAGATTAACCCTGAAAGGTAAGTGTTTAAAGAAAGCCAACACCAGCAATGCTTACAGAATCATGCCCATCTAGAGATTACTCCACTTGTAGTGATAGTTCTCTCTTTACAGGAAATGCTGGCTCAGGAATGACCTTTCCTAAACTGTGTCCTAAATTATGCAGTGACTCAGAGGGCTGCCTGATTTCACTGACAGACAGCTATCCAGCAACAATAAGTTCACTGCCACTTTAGTCAAAGCAACTCCATAACATCAGCTAACGTTAAAGAGTTGTTTTTCAGAGAAATCCCAGAGCAGCCAAAGACAAGAGCAGCTGTAGTGAACTTTATCCTGTTTAGCAACAGCATACAATATCTTGCATTTCTCTCCCAAGATTTTCATGTCTCTGCAACAAAAGGGCAGGCATCAATAGGAATTGGCTGTATGGAAACACCAGACTTCTTCTTTCTATGCTCCAGACAATGGAGATGAAATGGAAGTAGGAGTACAGAGTCTTGTTTCAGTTTGTATCCACTATAATTTCTCTGCTTCATCCTCCTCTTTTGATGGCTTTCTTTCTAACACAATACATACCTCATTTTTCCCTTTCACAGCACAAAACCAACCACACCCACAAGGTTTATGATACCACTAAATAGCAACACTATGCTGTCTCCTTTCTTGTGGGAGCACCTGACAGGATGGAATGTCCAGCCAGATGATTTTTAAGTCATCGTGGCTGCTGGCAGAGGATTTCCCATCAAAACCAAATCAAGAAGTAACATTGGGAGCTATCTTCTGCTACCTTCTGGTAGCTGGTGGGCCAGTTCTATGTATTATTCCTTAAGATGAGTTTTTGCATTTTTGTATTTTCAGTGCCATTCCTGGGAGAGACAGCTGTAAATAACACCTGAGCTAATACATTCACAAGGCCAAAGGGGTGTATTATCATTTTTCTAATTTTCTAATTCAGCAGGATGACCTAACAGACTGAAAGCAGAAGGGATACTGGAGTTAATGAGTGACTAAGAAGCAGGACTTCAGAGAGGATCACCGGGAAGGACTCCTGGTATCGGACCATATGAAGCTCTGTTGGCATCCTGAGGAGTCACAGAAGTGCTGGTGACTGCCTTCTGGGTGACAGAGGCTTTCTTACCTTCAAGCCAGTATGTAACCATGTCTCCTTTCCCCTAGGAAAGAATATTAGTCATGGGGTTATAACACTATCCATCATTTATGAAATAATTTTCTTACTACAACTCAAAACAAGTCCCATAAGGAGAAACATGTGCCTGTCAGCCACTTTACATAGAGAAAAAATGAGTCATAAAACCTTTCCTTAAAAGATAATAGCAGTAGTATTAATTAAAACAATTCTTTAAAGTCTCATCCAAAACTTGGTCCACAAGTATGTTAATTCACTTGTGGAACTCGCATGATGATTTGTGATGTCTCTGAAAGACCTTTTTTTGATTTCAAGCAGTTGTGACAATGAATGTGCCATACAGACTTCCAAGCTGGACTAAGTCCTTCATCTCTGACTTACCAAGTTGGTACCAGGAAGAAGCCCATGGAATTGGTCCTGTCTTAAAACTTGAACATGCTCTCTTTGGGTACAGCAATTAGTCTAACCAAAGCACTTTGAGATGTAGAGGACTAGAAGATATAAGGGACTGCATGGGTTAAAATTCGGGGACTCTGTACGAGTACTTTCACACTCTCCTCTCTGAAAAGCTGAGTATAAATGTTGCATACACACCTTGACTTGTAAATTCCCACGGCATACTAACACATACTCTCCAATCTGCTCCAACAGCTGGTATGCACTTGAACTGCACTGTATTTTAAGAGCTGGAAAGAAGGATAAATATCATACTGGCAAACAATTTATACATCTAAGACACATCCATCTCCTAAAGTGTGTCAAAAATTTCAAGACTCATTAATGAACTCCCCTTTGGGGTTTTTTTGAGGTCTTTGCTTTCATTCCTTGTTATTTGTTATATGAAATGTTTGCACACAAGCTCCAGTATCGTGGCCTGTTTGTGAGAGCATATCAGGACAAATATGGGGCTTTCAACAAACACTACTCTTCACATTCTGCATCTAATAATATTTGGGTAGCTCTTCACAGTTGTCTATCTGTGTTACTGATGAGCATCCTTTTCATCTGGGGAAGAAAACCATACACAGTTCTAGTTCCTGGTCAATAAAGAGACAGTGCTTTCTTTGCACATAGTTTTCAGCAAAGTCCAAGCATTAAAGAAATAGCTATCCTTGCTCTGACTCCAAACCTGTAAATTAAGACAGTTGGAAGAGACGATATTAACATAATTGCACAATTTTTTTAACAATGTGATTTTTCCTTAGTTGAGATTTTATCTTCATGTAAACCATGTAAACGTCACCTGTCTTGCCTTTTGCAAATGGAGGAAGGACCAAGAAGGAGGACAGGTAGAAGAAATTCTACTTTTGCTGGAAAGCAAAATTTTGGCAAAATTTAAGAAAATTAAAACCCAGTTTTTTTCACCTGTAACATTCTGTGACACAGAGTCAATCATTATACTTTTTTGTTTAAAAAACATCCCAGATGATAGTAGGCCTGGCTAAGATTGTCTAACTGATTTTTCTTATATCAGAAAATGAGTTTATAATGTCCACTTTTATTTGTTTAAATGTTTTTTATCCTCTCAGAATCTGCCTGTAGAGCAGGAGATATATGTTTCAACATACAGATACATATCTCAGAATTATTCTTTGCAGTAGATACATTATATTTCAACTTGTCATCCTGCTTGAGAACAAGACGCAAGCACTCAGATTCCAGATGACAGCATTTTTAATGTATATAGCTAGTAATTGATCTATTTTAAAGCAATCATCTTGGGGTTAAAACATGGTAATGTAATTCGAGGTCCTCAGATATATGTGGCCAGAAAAAGAGGGAGAGAAAATAAAGTCTTGAAAGATAAAATGCTCTGTCCTTATTCTTAGGTCTATAGTGTTGATGCACCATCTGAGAAAGAGACTGGCATACAGAAAAGAAAATAACCTATGAATGAATCTTATGGAAGCAGATTTTGAAGGTGTTAGTTTTAAAGGAGTTGAGATAAGATGACACAAGGAGCATGAAAGGAGTTATCTTGGAGACTGACAGAAAGAAAATGAAGTTATATGTGTTCCACTCAGGTTAGCATTTGCTTTGGAAAAATAAAAACGATGAGAAGGAATGGATGCTGATGATACTCAAATCCTTCCAAAACTTTCAAACCCATCATTTAGGACAATTCCCCTGCCTTTCTGCCTCATTTTTAGTGGATCATGATAGATGTCGAAAGCAGAAGTTTTTATCATTAAATTAAACTTGAAGAATCTTGTATGTGCCTCATTCAAATCCCTTTACAATGCATTGCAATGTGAGCCATAAAAGTACTACAGCTTCATTTCATGAATGAAAGTAAACAAGACACCAAGGTTCTTGATGTTGAATCACTTTGTCTTTTTTTCTCTCAGTTCTTGTAGATCAGCTAAAATATTTCAGAATCTGAGATTCAAATGTTCACATTGGATAAAGATGAAGCTTCCTAAGTAAACTTGGAGCTCTGTTACCTCCTGGGAAGAAGCAGTGAGAATACCTCCACAAAATTTCTGTTTAAACTGTTTGCTAGAGGACACATACATAATCTTCTATAGTGGTTAAACACAGACACAGCTCCCATGGTGTTCTACTATTTCTTATGTTTTCCTATAGAGAAAGTTATCAGCAATAAAAGAGGAGCAATAAAAATATTTTTACCATAAATCTAGCTGTGTGCCAGGAACAAACAGAAACAGTGAACCTAACCACTTGCCCCTCATTTTATTTTATTCTTACCTTTTTTTACTGTAGAGAACTTCAAATCCATAAAGATCCCTTTTGGAGACTTGAGAAATAATGGGATCTGGTTACAAAAATAGTTGTAGAGAATATCACTCTCATAATTTGTCCCTAGGCAGACTGGACCCAGAAATTGAGAACTTCCTTACAGATTTGCAATCATTTGAATAGGTCAGGACTAAAAACTCAGCCTAACATTTTTTAAGAACTAATTCAGGGATGATTAAAACCCCACCTGCAGTTTGTTCCTTATTACCTTCACTGGTAGATTCCATCCTGGAAGCTGTGTTCACAGTATCTCCAAATAAACAGTACCGTGGCATTTTGGTTCCAACAACTCCAGCTACAACTGCCCCTGTTAAGAAATAGAATACAAGATATTTTTTGTTTATAAATCACATAATCAGTCATACAGCCTTATGGCTGCTTCCTACACTATCTTATATCTAATTTGTTAACCGGATAAAGACTGAGAGTCAGTACTGTATTTGCATGGGTTACACATCTGTCTTACAAGTGATTTAAAACATAAAAAATGTAATTTCTTGGTAAGACAATGCACACTGATTAATTAGCAGATGCTGGGCTGCACAGGACATGTCCAGCTCTGGCTGTCTATCAGGAAGGAGATGCAGTCATATAGCAGATTAAATCAGGGAGCCGGGGGGTCTGAGAGTGAAGGCTGGAGCAGAGTGTCAAGAAACTACTCACTGTTTTGAGAAGAGAACAGCTGATAAGGACAAGTAACAGATACAGAATGGCAGTTCTAGCTCACATCAGCAAAGACACTGGAGCTGTGGGATATTTCCAATGCTGTATTCCAAACTGAGGTACCAATATCCCATGTATCCAATTGTTCACTCTGTTGGGAGGACCTCTATGATGTGTTCCATCCCATATAAAAAAATTAACTTTATTTTTAATGGAGAGAAAATAGCCACTACAAATGCATTTGTTAAGTCAGAGCAGGACTCTTCTGCAGCTTTCTCAACATACCTGAATGTATTCCTGCTCTGATTTTTAGGAGGATACTTGGCTTATGTGGGATCTTAAAAGTCTTGCAGACATCCAGAAGGTCTAAAGCCATGCTTGCGATCTCACCAGCATGAAGGATCCCATTCTCCTTGGGTACTCCCGACACCACCATATCTTAACACAACAATGCAACTATGTTAACCTTTGGCATTGCACACAGATTTACTAAAGTATGCTGCCTACAATAAAAAAATTTTAAAAAATGAAAAAAAATAAAGAAGCCCTATTTCTTCATAACACAAGGCACAGTTGTGCCTGCTGAGCAAAGAAAGCTAGAAACAAATGAAGGCTAGGATAACAGCTCATGTGTGGAATTACCTTAGGTATGAAAAATATTGTATTTCGTTCTTAGTTCTCCATAAGATTTATTCCCTCCAACCCTTTCTTTCTCCATCCTCCCCTCCACTGAGAATGCTTAAAGTGGGACAGGCAGTGCAGTTGAGGACCTTTTGTTGCTGTGCAGACATTATAAAAAAAGGAAATGACTCCAACTAGGCATTGTCCTATGCTCCCTGCATTATGCTTTAAACACTGATGGTGGGTTCTGGGTGTCCCGGAGTGCTGAGCTGGAGAACCATGACTGTGAGAATGATAAACTCCCACGAAACCCTAAACTTAAGTGGGATCTGCTGCTCTAGTTCGATCCCTGTAAATCTATGGCGCCTGAGGGGATTCATCCCATAGTACTCAAAGAACTGGTGAAGTCATTGCAAGACCTCTGAAAATACTTTTTGAATGGTCATGGAAATCTGGAGAGGTCTTGTTCTACTGGAAGCTGTCAAATATTGTCAAAATTTTCAAGAATGGCAAGAGGGACAACCCTGCACACTACAGGCCTGCCAGTCTCACTTCAGTGCTCCGCAGAATTATGGAGAAGATATTTCTGGGAGGTAATGAAAAATACCTGAAAGACTAAATATAGTCAATGGTCACAGCCAGCACAGGTCCATGAGTGGAAAGTCTTGATTGTCAGATCTGATTTTCTTTTATGACAGGATAACCCACCCAGCAAATCAAGGGAAGCCAGCTGATGTAATCTTTTTCTATGTCAGTAAAGTTTTCTATACTGGCACACCCAGAACCCTCCTGGACAAACTGTCCAGCACACAGCTGGATAAACACATCACACATGGGTGAACAACTGGCTCACAGGTCAGGCACAAAGGGTTGCAGTGAATGGGGTGACACCAGACTGGTGACCTGCAACTAGTGGGGTTCCAAAGGGCTCTGTCCTCAGCTCTGTGCTCTTCAGCATCTTCATAAAGGACTTGCACACAGGACTGGAAAGGATACTAAGCAAGTCTGCCAATGCTACTAAATTACCTCACAAACAGACAGGTCCTGCTAAGAGACCTCGATAAATTAGAGGGTTGTGCAATCACCAACTTCATGATGTTTAAGAAGGGAAAGTGTAAGATAAGTGCCCTGGGATAGGGCAACACAGGATGTACAGACACACTGGGGAACAAGACACTGGAGAGCAGCCCTGTGGAAGGGGTTATCGGGGTCCTGGTTGATGGCAAGTTGAACATGAGCCAGCAGTGCCCTGGCAGCCAGGAGGGCCACCTGTGTCCTGGGGGGCATCAGGCACAGCATCGCCAGCCGGGCAAGGGAGGGATTGTCCTGCTCTGCTCTGCTCTGGGGCGGCCTCACCTCCAGTGCTGGGGGCAGCTTTGGGTGCCACAGTACAGAAAAGAGATTGAGCTGTTAGAGAGTGTCCAAAGGAGGGCACGAGGATGGTGAAGGGCCTTGAGGGGAAGTGTGTGAGGAGTGGCTGAGGGCACTTGGTCTGTTCAGCCTGGAGGAGACTGAGGGGAGACCTCACTGCAGTTACAACTTCATGTGAGGGGAAGAGGAGGGGCAGGCACTGAGCTCTGCTCTGTGGTGACAGTGACAGGACCCAAGGGAATGGCCTGAAGTTGAGTCAGGGGAGGTTTAGGTCGGATATCAGGAAATGGTTCTTCACACAGAGGGTGGTTGGGCACTAGAACAGGCTCCCCAGGGAAGTGGTCACAGAACCAGCCTGACACAGCTCAAGAAGTGTTTGGACAATGCTCTCAGTAACATGGTGTGACTCTTGGGGACGGTCCTGTGCAGGGCGAGGAGCTGGACTCAGTGATCTTTCTTGAACCCTTCCAACTCAGGATATTCTGTGATTCTTTGACTCTGTTACTGTTTAAGGCAAGAAACAGCTCTTTTAGGGATCTATGAGGTGTATTTGTTCAGGAATTTTATGCTTAAGAATGTGTTCAACAGTTCCACAGAGAAAAAACAGGTTTGGTTTTTTTTTCCACATCTCTTATAGGACTTCTGTCTGTCTCATCCAAAAGCCCTGTTGGATTACCTTAGGTTTTATGGAACTCAATTTTAATGGTAATCAATCCCCAGCAGATTCCCATGGTAGCAAATATAAAGCCATTTTCCTATAAACTCAAAGAGAAAAGGCAGTGAAGCCCCTAGAGTGTATTGGGAGAAAGAAGATTGTTATAGTTTTTGCAAAAAAAAATGGATAAATAAGCTTAGGGTATGGCATCTATGATCCCATGTAAAAGTAAATTTTTTTGTTGTGTGGCTGTGATACAGAAGTTGCCAACTGGGATTAATCTGCAGCCAGGACTTAAAGTCAGACCTTACTAGTCATAGGAACCAAACAAACAGCAGCAGTATTTTACTCAATTAATTTGTCCCATTTACAACACTCATCAATCATAAAAATTATTAAGGGTATGCAGGAAAACGTTTCTAAAGTTTGCTAGGGCTCTGGTAGGACTCATCTCCTAATTGTTTTATGTGGTCTTCCCAGTGGTAAGAAACTTTCCCAACCTCCTTCAGCTGTTCTTCCTTGTCATCAGAGAGTCGCTATCCTGATGCCCCAGGCCCCATCACTGCCCACAGCTCAAGGAACTTACAGGCATCTCCTATTGTCTCCACCTTATAGACATCGTAGTTATCTATGATCTCATCGAAAGTGGTATAAAGCTTGTTCAAGAGATCTACCACTTGGTACGGTGTGCTGCTGCTGGACAGCTCAGTGAAGCCAACAATGTCACTGTTAAAACACAACAGAAAGAGCATACTCATCCATTGTCATAATCATTGCTGATTAGTAATCTTAAACAGTAAAAATTTCTCAATGCAATTACATCAACCTTCTCTTTTCAATAATTCTTTCACTAAGATTCTTATTGGATAGTTTTGTCTTCATTTATTTAAATTGACAAAAGACTCCTTTCATTTAAAAGGACAGACTGATCGAAGTCTTTTTGCTTACCAATGCAGTAAAGCATTTTTACAGGTAGACTTTAATCTGTAAGAGACCAGTCTTCCATTCTGGGTCATGTATAAATTAAAAAAAGGTAAGGTGATATCTGTTCATTTATGACAAGTGAAGGCATGCCATTTATATGTTTCTTCCTGCACATACAAAAAAAATTAAAACTGTAAATCCATGTGGACTCTAAGGATAGACAAATTTTCTTTACACAAGCTAAATGGTGGATTTTTTACTTAGACCTGTCCTATGAAACATACATTCATGCATGTGTAACACATGTAAAGTGATGTGCAGAGTAATGTCATTTTTTATTTTAGTAATTATAATGAAAAATAGGGAGGTGTGAGAATTTTGAAAGACACTCTTTTGCAGAGCCACCTTTTACAACATGTGGCAGTTTAGACAGAAATTCTGTGCTTGGTCAGGAGCTTCACCTCCACTGGAAGCCTAGAAGTTTCTTCTGTAGGAGACAGTTCTAGTCCTATCTGTCTTTTTTATTTACCTGAAGAAGATGGTGGCACTTGAGTAACTTTGAGCTTGTGCAGGTTTTCCCTGCCTGAGATCATCTGCTACTTGTTTTGGCAACATACCTGTCGTAGAAAGTAGAGCATTGTTAATCTTTTTACATGGATAAAAGAACATTAAACATAATACATTTTTTTAAAGGCACAAAAAAATGTTAATAAATGCAAAATATTATGAAGGTGAAAACACACTTTGGCATCAAAATCTGCTCTTCTGTAATGTGATAATTCACAATAAATCTCACTGATTTTCACATGGCCCATAATTTTTAGTTCAAACAAATCAATATCTCTGCATTCCAAGAAAGAGTAAGGTTAGATTCTAATTATGTGATCTGGGATTTTACTAATTCCTTATTTGTCAACTCTTTGCCAGTATTTTCTACCTGTGTTAGGTTTTTTACTATCTCTTCTGGTTTTTTTTTTAAAAACCTTTGTTCCCCCTATTTTGCCCTTTCACATCCCTTTTTTTTTGTCTCTTATACACTATTCCTATCCCTTTATGCCCTTTTTCTAACAGAATTCTGGAACATACACTGCCTTTAAAAGTAACCAACTACAATTCCATAACATTTATAAGTTTGTAAAACACCTGCCACACAGATGCAAAGTTAGAGCACTATAGATTTTGGGATCATAACTCTCAGATGAGTGTACTGATTTCTAGGGGGACGTATAGAAAGTAGCTAAATATCTTTCCAGCTTTGCAAGAAACAAGTATATTCATTCTTTGCTAGCTAAATGTTACCTATCAAATAATCACCTATCAAAGGGTTCTTGTTTGTAGTTAGACAGCTGAAATAAATTTATTATTGAGAAGAATATTCAGTATTTTTCTCTTTACAACTTACTGTACAACAGACGATCAGTCTTCTGTTTTTCATGCATTAAATCCTGGGTTCTTTCAGAAACCAGTATCTCCAGATGTTTGTTATATTTCTCCATCTAAATAATAGAGAATTGACTTTTCTAAAACCATCTTTTTACTGGAACAGATGCCTAGTTGGATAGGATTTAAGTATTTTAATGATTCTACTTTGAAAACATTCAGAGATAAAAAAGGGTACAGGTCTAAGACATCTAACACTTTTTTACACAACTGAAAGATCAGATTTCTCCTTAGGTAAATTTATAAATCTAGATTTGAGGATGTTGCTAACATGTAGAAGGCAATTTCAGGCTTTTCAAGTTGCAAGCAAACTTTAGAGGCCAAATCCAATGCAGAGGGCAAGCTACAGACATGGATCAAATTTTTACCAAAATAAAAGGTATCTAAGTCTCAATCTTTTACCAAAAGCTCACAATGCTCTTTCATAAACTATCTTGCTATGCTAGTCTGTGCTTTACTTTTTGCATCCCTTCTCTGTATGAGGCAATAATCTGTGGAGGCAGGAATCTTCTTTCCCTGCTGATGGGCTTGAGATACTCTGCTCAAAATGATTTGTAAACATGCTATTTGTAGCATGCAGGGATTCTTTATCCCTGGTACTGTAAGACCACTGAGCCACAGGAAAGAGGGGATATACTTTGCAAACATTTGACTGACAAAAAAAATGTTCAGCCCCAAAGAAGTTGAAAGAGTTAAAAAATTGAATGAGAAGGAAAGCCGAGTTTCAAGCAGAACTGCAGGTACAATCAGCTGCAACAGAGCTGAACAAATAACTGTGGATTTTCTCACCAAACAAGAGGCAAAAGATCAAAAAAAAACCCTGAAGGATGAAGGTGAAAGTTACTGAAACTGAGCAGATTGAATTGGCTTAAAAAGCTAAATTTACCAGAGTCATCATCATGTCAACAGGGCTAACAGGATTCATCTTGTACAACATTTTCTTGACTTGTTCAAATGTAGGCCTTTGGGATGGATTATTTTTTCTGCACCTTTCGATTAACTGCAGAAGGGAAAGAGAGTGAGAAAAGCACACAGCCTTTTATTATTCCAAGCACAAGCAGTATTTTAAGTTAATACTACTGTATTCTTGGTGCTAGCTGGCTGTGTGGAGCTCTATCTGCAGCTATACTGAAGTCTCTGGAGTTCTACAGGTTTTTGCTGAATGAAGGATATTAGTTCATGAAAATGCTGCTGTGGGAAATCATGAGTAAGATATACACATTCCTTCTGCTGAACACTGCTTAAACTCTTGTCTTGTGCTGTAAGACAGTGTTATGCTATTGGAGTTACATACTGTTTTCAGAGGACTTACCTGTACACAAAATTCACAAAAGATGAAGAGCTGAAGTACGCCTTAAGAATGTTACTTCTGATTAAAATCCACTGCTACTAATGAGAAGTTTTTTACATTTATGTTGCTACAAACCAGAAAAGCTGAATTATATTGCACTTAAACTGAAATAATGAACCGATCTTGTTCTGTTTTAATTAAACTGGAAGGAGGTGTACTTTATTGTGTGTACTTTATTACTAAGAAAAATACCTGTTGCATAAGAATCAAACCTAACTCATAATTTGCCTGAGACAGACTTCATTATTTGAAAGACCTCTGCCAGTAAGCTAGATATTACTAACATAAAATATGTATGGAATTCAACACTTTATAATAAAATGAAATTGCATAAAAATCAATGATTGAATATTAAAATTCTAATCTATTACACTGGCAATTTGAATCTTTCATTGTCACAATGACAAATTTTTATTAAAGGTATTAAATAATCTCATTTTGCCTTGTTTGAGGTACTTGTATTTCTGGATTGCTGGGTTATTTATATTTATCAAAGGGAACATTGCCATAACTGCTATAATGTGTTGTAAATTCACTTCAATAAAGGACTTTTGTACACAATATTGTATTTTACTAACCTCTATATAATCTGTGGGACATGGGCAAGAAGTCTCAGCCTTTCCAGAAATTAATTCTGACAAAGGTGGGCACCAAGAATATTCAGCTGAATGCACAATATCTTTCTAGAGAAAAGGGGATTAAACAATGTTGAAACAAGAGTTACAGTTCTCATGCCAGCCTCTGAAAATATATTACTATTATAATAATCACTTTTATAACATCTTCCCTATCACTTCTAAGTCAGCTTTTCTTACATAAGAGCACAAGGAAAAAACATGGATAAAAAACATATAATCCGGTCTAAACAGGGTCATGTTGTCTACGAGCTTTTTTATGGCAGACAGGTTTAATCTCAATGTTTATATGACATGAACAACATTTGAAACAAATGAATACCTGGCAAGATATAGAAAGCTTTTAAGAAACCAAACGGACTACATTAGTCTATTATCACAAACTGTCAGAACTGGAAAGACAGTAGTTTCAAGTCTTCATGGTTACAGTTCTTCTTAAGCAAACTATTTCAGAGAGAACATGGTTACATATCCAGACCATCTGTTTTCAATTTCAAGGTGCATTCTTTTTGTATTTGTCATTTAGCACTGACTGAAAGACATATACTGAATGGACATTGTCCTTATGGAGAGGAGCTAATTTGCTTTTCTAGGTAATTCTTATTTCTGCAAGATTCCAGTAAAAGAGCCTGTATATGGTAGGAAAAGGAAGAAGCAGGAGCAAGAGGAATATATTAATATATACATTCTCCCTGCATCCACCTCACCATTAAACCTCACAAAATTAATTGAAGGGCAGTTTTACAGCTACATTCTTTTATCATATGCTCTTCAAAGCTCTAAAAGTGAAAACTGGTAGATTTATGAGGAAACCCTCACTGCATGTTCCAAGGTAACTGAGCTGGCATCCAGAAAATCATGAGGAAAATGCATGCTCAAAAAGTAACTCAAAGGTGCAGTAACTCAAAGTTTGGTTTGTGTCTTCAGCAGAAGCAGAATCAAAGTTATCATGCAAATTCCAAAGATAGTTCATCTTTACTTACCGCCATAGGGTCACTTCTTGTGGCAATTTCTAGTAAAATGATGGCATAACTGCAGAATAAAAATGAAGCAAAATCTTAATGCAATAACAGTTAATTAAGTCAGTGATTTCTTCTTTTCATGATTTCTTATTCTTCCCCATTCTATGACTGAAATACCAGCATCCCAAAAGGAAGGATGATAATGGTGCTGCTACTTGTTACTACTTTGTGTTTTCAAAGATCTGTTACTGAAAGTTTCATAGCATTCCTCTCTCCTGTTTACTGGTCCCAGAGATGTTTAAGGTTGATGGACAGGAAAGCAATTTTCTCTGTAAGAATTAATGGAATCCAGAGGTGATATGTGCAGGTTTATGTACATGATTCCTACCAGTTAAACATAGAGACCTGATTTTTGCTCCAATCAAGGGGCAGGAGCAGGTTCATCAGAATCACCCGTTGCAGGAGTGGCTTCTTTTCAGCCACTGAAAAGATCACTGTTCTAGAAAATGCCCATAAACTCTCTGATGACACAGTGTGTCCACAGGAGATATTTTATAGTAAGCATTTCTGCTTGTTCCTTCTGAATTATGTTTTCATTATCATTATCTTCCTCAGTTGAACTAAGATCAAATACATTCACCAAGGATGAAGAATGGAAAAAGACAGTAAAAACAGAGTTTGGTCTTTTTACTGAACTCACTAGAGATCTTTCAGAACAGTGATCTCTTAGAAGCAAGAGGCTGGATAAAGATGCTCTTGCCTATTTATATAGTGAAACTGTGTAATAATTTACCCCTGCATGCCTCTCAGCTTGGTAACATTTACTTTTTGGAGAATTTTGGTTTTCAATCTGTTGTGTTGCTAATGGTTGCACTGTTCTCTAAGACATTCTGGTGGTAACAGGATATGTTAATCTATCTTTCAGCCCACATGTGGACCACCATTGGAAAATAAAATAACGCATATAAAACATAATGAATAATTTAGAAATTAATCTGATGAGATTTTTATATTAATTTTGTGGTGATTTGGTAGGAGAAAGAAAAATCAGTCCTGGTGAGGCAGCAAAGCTGAAACATATTTTCAAGGATAACAGTTAGAGGATGAGATAACTCTGAAAAAGCAGTATTGATTTAATTCATATTCAGCAGCACTGCCCAATAAAATTCACTATCCATTGTGGATAGTGAAATTCATATCATGATTATAAATGAAGAAGAACCGTCTAGGTGAAACTGTGACTGGAAACAGCCTCTTCAGCTCAAAACAGGAGCTATATTCATGTTCCTATTCTCATTTCCATTTTAGTTTCCAATCTGACCAACACTTTCACTAGAGAACTTTAAAAGCAAGTGATTCATCTGTAAGAGCACACTTAATTACAAGTCCCACTCCGGTAGTTTCTACTCATTTGTCATTTGGGCCTTACCTTCAGGACTATTAATGGAATTTTTGCACAGATAACAACTGATGATTTCAAGACCTGATCAATGCTACCTGGCCAGTGAGGCCAAATATATGTATCAGGAAGGCTTATATCCTGCTCATATCACCAAACACAAAATTTCTAAAAACACAAATTCTAAAGAACAGCCCAGATAAGAAGACAACCCTTTCAATGGTACAGGGTACGTCTCTATCTTCCCTGATTGCATATTGCTCTTCTCCCTCTTTTGGTGTTATCTCCCACTGTTTTTTACCTTTATTTTTTAACCAAGAAATTAATAACTGCAGTGCCACAAAAGAAGATGTAGACTTTGCAGACATGTGGATGGACAGCAAGATAAATCCATGAAACATTTGCTGAATCTGTCAAAAGTTCATTGTAAACATGTATGATATGAGCAAATCAGATCTTAGGACTATTTAAAGGGGAACCCTTTTCAAGAAATGCCTTCAGGAGGCCAAGTTGCCTGTGAAGACAAGTAATGATATCTATCCAAAACAGGAGCAAAGCGAGAACAGACAAGCCAAGGAAACATTTTCTGAGATGCATTTTGGCTGCAGGGCAATGGCAAACTGGAATGTATGAAACAATCATAAAATTATTGTTTAGTTGGAGCACAGTTCTTTCTAAGACTGCTTCATGTTGAAAAAGTACTGACTGACACAGGACAAATGACAGTAGCCAGAAATATCAACACAATCCCAAACTGCCTTAGCTGAGCTATTTTGAAGCAAATTCTAAGAACATATTTAAGCCTACAGTCACAAATACTACTGAGACTTCAAATTCTTGCTCAGGTTATCTGATAGAATGAATAAAAATTTATGATGTTCAAGCACCTTGTATATGCAGACATTTGTTTACAATTGTAATCCCACTTATCTGAAAAGTGGTTGGGTAGAAGAAATCCACCATTGTCAGGGAAAGGCATTGGAAAGCAATCTTGTATAAAGGCTTTCAAAAGGAAAGGAATGGTGCTATTCACTAGCGCATCAATTTTTTTCCCTTCATTTTTCCTCTGGAAACCAAATATTGTCACAGTGTATATGCCCCAAAATAATGTATTGACATTTAATTACAGAATTACAGGACGCATATGCTTTATGACATCCTAGAACACTGATGCTATTAACTTTTAAAGTATTACCATTATTGAAAATAATCTACTTTTCATAAGAAACAGCAACAGAAAAAAAGGATAATTATATAATAGCAGATATTTATGCCTTTTTATTTTACTGGTCAAGTGACTCCTTATAGATCATTGGGACAACTCTGCTTTTAAATAATGTCAGTGAACTCAGTATTTGGTTATCTAACTTGAAAGAGAAGATCCTGTGATATCTATGCTGTTCTGTATTCCAGGACCAATGTTTTTAAAAATACAATCAAACATATACCTGGAGTGACAACAGAATTACAAGCCTAACTGTCATTAAAGAATACTTGAGATTACTATAAGTGAGATCAAGAAAACTTAGCTACCTGTAGACATCTGACATATAATTGGGTTCAAAATCTGCAAAAGAATACATTTCAGGAGCTGTGTGAATCTGTATCAAATGCTGCTGGGATGAACTTGATCCATCAGGAGAATCCTCCTTTCTGTATGACTGCAAGCCATAATCTAAAATGGAAGAAAACAGGAAGCAAACTATTCAGTGGATACTTCCCTGAAACAAGTACAATAGTAGACAGTAACACAGCTAGTCTAAAGAAATTAATTTTCCCTATTCTAAATACACATCTTAAGTCTAGAAACAGTGGGGCTTGGGTGGTTTGCCTCCCTAAACTATTGCAAATATAGCACCTGGAAAACCAAATATTTCAGCAAGACTGCATGACAGCAGGGAAACTGAACTACATGACCCATTGTAATCAGAATTATTTTATGATTTTATCAAATTACGTTCAGCTAATAGTCTCACCTCAGTGCAAGAGTTAGCACGTAAATACAGGTTTCTGTTCTGCCTTGTCCCTTGATCCTTATCTTTGGTGGCAGGTTGCTCAAGTAATTACTAGTTAGACAGACTAACAACTGAAAATCAGATGGTGGGCATTATTTGAACACCACTAGCATCAGAACAAGGGCAGCGTAGATATGAAACATCTTTCCATCTATACTTCTAGCCTAATATAGAAGGAATTTTTAGCATGACTCAGAATCAGGAAGAAGAAGAAAAAAACAACTGATTTTTCTTTCTTACGTAAACAGCACTCTTCTGAGTGTATGTGAAGGCTGGATGCAGACATCTGGTTTTATCTGGAGTGACCTCTAATTAAGATGTTCCTAGGGACTGAATCTTTATGTGGAGGTAATTTTTAAAATAACTCCATGAGCTTTATTTGCTATTATTGCATCCAGATAAACCATAAAAATTTGAAAACACCACAGTTTGACACAGAACAGAATCAAAGAAGTTGTTGAATGATTTCACAGGGATCCTATTTTATTGAGAAGAGTGGTGCCAAGGTGATGCAGTTGATGTAATCCAACTAAGTCTAATTTTTATGTTTTTCTCCAGAACAGGCTTCAAGCAGAGTAGGCAGTTCTGAAGGCAGAAGGATGCTGAAGGAGTTGGAGAAACAGGCCTGGCCCTGTGTAGGAGCCTTAGTCATAGGGTGTACCACTGAAAAACAAATCTGTTGCTGCTACTTTTAGGATGGCTATGGGTTAGAATGTATGATGACTACTCTGGGCAAAAAGAAGAAGCAGTGATCATTGCCTCAATTCCCTTTGGCAGCTGCAAACTAAACTAGACTCTCCAATGGTTTTCCTGTTCCCACAGGCTGTCTTCCTGTACCAAGGGTACAGAATACAATTCAATGCTGTGAAAAAGACTTTAAAGCTCTGAGTTGAGTCTTTTCTCCATTAAACTACTTTGTGTTTACCAATTAGTCAGCATTACTACATTTCTTTACACCATTTTCCACACCTCAGGTTTCTCTCTGTAATTTTAATCAAAATTGAGAATAAGGCAGAGCTTCTGCTCAGATGTTGATAGACTGCATCATTTGTGGGATCTGAAGTGTGCACCAGTGATACATACTAAATGACTTGACAGTGTAACATGAAACTTGCTTCAGCACAAGGTACTGCTAGTGAAGTCTGGTACAGTCAGAAATTCCACAGGAAATGTCAAAATGAAAGCACTTGGAAGAAGAGTTGAGTGTGAAATCTATAATTAGGGGCTTAGCTGGACAGTTTTGAAATTTTTTTCTAGTCTTCTCTTTACCTGCAATTTTACAAACCCACCGGTCATCTATCACACAGTTATTCGACTTCAACCGTCCATGATACATTTTGTGGTGGTGGAGATAGGCCATTCCTTGAGCAATATCAGTAGCAAAAGAAAACCTGAAAGTCAAAAATCAGTGAGCTAGAATTTCTGCTTTCACTCAAGAATGGCTCCAAAGCCTACTGAAGTTTACACAAACTATAGCTTTCAATTTGTGTTCCTATCCTCATTTTTCCAAAATACAGAAGGTGACTGTTTGAAAACCCACATCTCTCTGAGCTCACAGGCCAAGACATTTGGGTTTATTCTAGAAATTGTCAGTACTTTTGTATCCTTGGGAGTGCTTTCACATGTTTACAAGTGAAACAATTTTATTACCTTCCTTGTTTTATTTGGAAGGTTTCCTTCCTGAAAACCCTTTTTTCTTTGCTGAAGGCAAGCATACAGCAGAAGCAGAACAGGCATGTCAAGAAGATCAATCTCAAAAAACGTCACTGCATTTGTGAAAGTTTCCTTCACAATGTGAGCGCATTTCCTGTATTGGTAAGTATAATAAAGCATTTGAAGGTGTACTAGCTATTTCACTAATATCTCTTCACAAACAAAGATTAAGTGAGTTTTAGTTAAATAGGGATGCCTAAGATATTCGGGAACAAAATAAAGTTACATGGGTAAAAAGGGTTTTAAAATAGTTTTGCAGTATAACTAGAGAAAGAGTTGAAAAGTCATTGACTTAGCATCACTAGCACTAAGCATATTATTTCTCAAAAAAACCTAGAAGACAACTTGGATTGGATATTCAAATTTGTTTTCTTTCTTTTCTTTATCTTTCTTCCCTTCTCTCTTTCTCTTCTTTCTTTTCTTTCTTTCTTTCTTTCTTTCATTCTTTCATTCTTTCATTCTTTCTTTCGTTCCAATATCACAGTACAGGCCTGTCTACACAAGAACTTTATCTAAAATTAACACCTTGTCCTAAACAGCATATAGCACACTTTATGTCATTTAGCTTTTAAAAAGTTGGATTTTTTTTACCTGAAACCCCAGTTCAAAGGAATATCTTCATTGAGGAGTACATCACTCAGGCTGCCTTTGGGGCAGTACTCTGTGACAATGGCAACGTTTGGAACTTCTATACAACCTCCAATGAATTTGCAGAGATTGGGATGGTCAAGTTCCCTGTGAAAACCAAAAAAACCTCACAGCATCACAGTAGTTTTCACAGATGTCTCTCCTGGTTTTTTATCATAACTGGAAAACCAAGTACCTTGTCTCACAATGTAAAGAAAAAAGTAAAACAGACATAAGAAAATTTTTATCTTCGCATTTTTTTCAAGAGAAGTTTGAAAGAAAGAGGAATATGAATTTACAGTCACATTTGGAAATGTTTTAAGCCCTAAAAAATCAGTGCAAAAAATTGAAGCATATACACTTCTTAGATTTGACTTCTTACCTCACCTGCTTTACTTCTTTACGTATGGTTTTAGACAGCGTGAATGCCTTCTTCATTATTTTCTTTATGGCCACTGTTCTACCATCACTGAAACAGAATGAAATACTATTTACAGAGTTTTAGGGCAACTTCACAAGCCAGCAATACTACAAAAAAGGGATAGCAGCTTCATATCTAGAGATGAAGCAGAGAATTTAAGCATGTCCGTATGTGGCTGTAAATCTGAATCTAAGACAAATCTGTTTCTTTTGATAAAGGAAGCATTACTGATTATATTCAAGCAATTTTGATCTGTGGACAACAGATGACATTTGGAATGTGAGTGTTAGAGTCAGCTGAGGCAGTTTGATGATGGATAGCAGCAAAGGGAATGTCAGAGCTAGAGAAACACATGCAGCCACATGTCTGCTATACATTAATTCTGGCTACTGTTCTATAGATCCTGCAATGACATTTAAAATGCTTTTGTTCTCACAAAGTTGAGCATTCTCAGCAAAAAAGCACCTGAGTTTGATAGAGAGCAAAGTAATCTTTGTTATTAGAGTAAAGGAATACAGTGGAGATACAAGCAGGAATTTTAGTGGTGCCCACCATATAAATACAGAGTATGGGGTATCTATTGTAACAGTTGTAGGTGCTTCACCAATTAAGCTGATTGCCCCATTCTTACATTTTTACGTAAGATGAATGTTCTTGACTTTGAGTCATCTGAGGAAGATGATGATGATGATGATGATGATGATGATGATGATGATGAAGAAGAAGAAGAAGAAGAAGAAAATGTTATCATTCAGAAAGAAGAAGCAAAAAAGATCAATGCTGGACACGGTATTTCATTGAAGTGGCTGTGATTTTCCACAATCAATGCCGAAAAGGCACTTGCTCCCCCAGCCAATGATCCTAAGTAAGCTACTTTATCCTGCAAAGCACAGATCCTTCCCTGTGTATTCAAATGGTATGTACTGCTTCCAGCTTTGCATGTGTTCTGCTCCTACCCCTTAATTTTACCACTTCTATGGAAAAAACTGCTTTCTGGATAGCAGGATTTGGCTATACTGTTTGTCCTTACAGTTATAGGATGTGTGCCTTTATAATTTGATTCAGAGGTGAAATGCTCAGAATCTTGAGCCGTGTCAGCTAGTTTAAGGAAAAGATTTCTGTGTGCTACTGTAGAGGATGTCATCCTTTAGTGAAAAGAACCAAGCTTGCTCTGCCTGCATTTTACAAAAAAGGTCACATAAAAGCCTAGGTTTCAGATATATTTGAAACAGCAAGGGCCATTCATTAACAGATGCAGGACATCTTATGCACCAACAACAGTTTATCAAATCCCTAAGAGAAAAAGAGAAATCACAACCAAGCCAGAAGCCTAGCATGTAAAATATTCCACAGCCAATATGTGGTGCAGAAGTCAGATGATGATCTTAACTTACCAGATTTGGCCTAACAAGATAAATTCAAGCTTTTTCACTGCCTATCAATGTAAAGTGGCAAGAATCAGAAATCAAGGTGAAACTGTAATATAGTGAATACTGCAGTAAATATATTGACTTACTATCTCCCAATCTGGGTGAAGTATTTCTTCCTGGACATGTTGGCAGCTGCTGTGCAGGAGCTCAGAGCAGTAACACAACTGACATTGGAGTCACTGGGTGCTGATGGAGCACTCATCATGCTTCCTGTTGCTGTCCGTATAACGCAATCTAAATGGGATGTGGGATGAGAAAAGGCACACAAAAATTCCTATTATTGCACAGGTGGAGACTCCAGAGGCCAACAAATATAAGAATTCTCAAAATCTTTGCATCTTATCTGCTCTGGATAAAACTTAAGAGATAAAGCTCTTAAGAGCTTCCAGAATGTGACTACTGCATGAAAAGTAAAAAAAGTTTCAAAGATGATTCATTGCCAGAGATACTTCTCACTAATCCTCAGGATTTGATGCAATTTTCCTTTCTCTGTTCTTGAGATGATTAGCCCTTGCTGCTACATAGAAGCTGAGGACAGAACCCAGGGAGGAGATCAAACCCTGTGCCATACTTTAACAAGTCTATTTGGAGCTCCTAGATTCTGTAAAGTACAGGAATGTGGGAAGTGATTCTGACACCAGAGAGAAGTCAGAGAAGAGCAACAATAAGTAAGAGGAAAAAACGCCAGTGATCCCAATGTACATTTTTTAATGTCTGTTGACCAGACAGTCAAAATGGACTTCAAAACAAATTTAATGAACTACATATCATGTCATCATCTCCAATTAAAATCCAGATTTAGCCAATTAGTCTCAGAATTGCTGAGACCTCTCAACTCTCCCTGGTAGAAATATCTTGCTGAGGAAGTTTAGCATGTCACCCTGAATCAGGACTGCCATGTTCCCACACCATAGTATTATCCATATGCAGTTCAAAATTGCATTGACATTTGAAGCTTTCTACAGCATTCCACCCAGAAATACATTACAGATCCGTGAGATGGCTTTGAGAATAAGAGTGCACATGTATCTATATCTCTATACATGCTCCAATACACCAAAAAAAGAAGTTATCTTGAAAAAAATAAGGCTAATTTTTCATACTGAGTGCTACATACCCTGTGTACAGCACTGCTGATGTGTTTTCATTTAAATAACTGTGCATTTCAGGCTACTGTGAGTAGCTCTGAACAACTCTATTCAGAGAAGACGTATTGTCTGTGACCTTATAATGTTATCAGTCCTCATTAAGTTGTTAATCATCACTCTTAGGTCTTAAACAGTATTGCTGCTTTGCAGGCTTTTTCCCAAGAAAGTTACATCTTTCATCTTGGAGTTTCCAAATTAATTTTAAAGTGTTATTTTTTGACCGTGCTTCTAATTTTCCTCATTCTCTTTCTATTGCTTCCCCTCACATGTGATGCTTATGGCATTTTCCAATTTACTATCAGCTGAAAATTTTGCTTGTGTTACATTTTGCTGTATTGAAGAACACTTTTCTCCATTTCTGTTTTCAACTGGATTGAAATTCATTTTGGTTCCTGTAATCAAATTGATTTCTAAGCCAAAATCTCTTATTCACAACAACAAGGATATCTTATCAAAAGTATACAGAAATTAATATTCAAGTGTAAGGCTGAAAGTATCTCTACTATATATTATCACAAGAACATCTTGACACTGGCAACACAACAGAACACAGATAAAGAGACATCTGCTGAGCAATTTCTCCCAGAGATAGAAAATGAAAGAGTGTACAATCAGCACAGACCTTCTAACTTCAGCAGATTTTTACAGATTTACCCTTTCTGAGGATCTAGGTATTGTTTTCCTTCTGAATGCTTTATAAATCAAGGAACAGCAGAATAAATAACATAAAATATGTATTTTAAGTGCAGCATAGTAATGCATACAATATTTATTCTAAATTTATTCTAAACTTGTTTAATTAGAACAAATTAAATCATAGTTTATAGTCACAAGATAAAATAGAAAAAACTCCCTCCAAACATCTGGCCAAAATGAATTACTTTTTGTAGCAAGTCTGCCACAGACAGCATACACTGAGAGAAATTAAGATAGTGCAATATCCCTCAATATATCTGTGCAATTCCAGGCCAGCTTAGTGAACCCAGTTATACAGAAAGATATATCCACTGAAGCAACTGCAATTTATTTCGTCCAACTCCAGATCTTACCTGTTTATTTTGGGTTGTCTTTTTCAACTGACAAATCAACATAAGTAAAAAGAAGGAAACTATTTAAATTAACTTTTTCATCTAAAGCTTTGATCAAGAAAAATATGAATGATCAGCTCACAGAGGTTACAGGGATGAAACACTGGATATGTCTTTCACAAACTGCTTCACTTTTTGCAAAACCCTTAAAATATGAACAATAAAATTGAGATTATTTCTAAAAAATTAATAAGGAAACTGATCACAGTATCAAAATTACAAGTTACTAACCTTGTTTGATGCAAGTGAAGTCTATAATCCAGCTTTCATCCCAAAGCATCTTTTGTTTCTGATATTGAAACCACTACAAAAATAAAACAAATTCATTCCTAATGTAGCCCTTCTGTCTTTGAAGGAATTAAATCAGATTATTTTTATAAAATATGAAAATTTAAAAGTATTCAAACAAAGTCTGAAGAGTAAACATCCAGCATATGTCTTACAAGTAACATTAGAACCAAAAGTATTAATAACAAGCTTAGAAGAAAACAGCATCTATTAAATATATTAAAAACTGTACAGGCTATAGTCCAGAACTAATTACATGTCATATTTTGCATTGGCTACAAACTCTCCATTATTGTCAACATTTATGCATTTACATTTCAGCCTGGACATCAGATGCCATTTAAGAACAAGAACACACTTCATCCCAATGCCAATAAAGAGCAGTTATCATATCTTGGTATATCGAAATAGAATTCACCCATGACCTTCAAATTAGGCCATATTACATCAAACACTCTCTCATAAACAGTATTAGGTAGTGATTCTGTGGCTACTTTGTAAAGAAGGCACTGAGCTTATAGCTAATTTTCTGTAGAGCTGACATACAAACCTAATTTTTACAGTGTAAATACATGCTTTCAAATGAGCACCAGATTAAATTATATAGTTGTTATAGATTAAATTATACAGTTGTTATAACTGCAGTCAATGCCAAAATGTCAAATCAAAGCATCATTTCATCATCATTATACCATTTTTTATAGTGCAGAATTTAATATTAGGAACGAGGCATTCATTGAAACAGGTAACAAAAGCCCAGATAACGGACAAGGAACAGGTTGTGGAGATTATGTTGATATATTGGTTGGAATTTTGACAAATATAGAGCTCACTGAATTAAAATTAAGTCATCCTATTTATTTCAAAAGGCTTCTGAAGAAAGAAACCTACATTTTATCTTGTGAAGGTATGACTGTGCAAAGACATATTAGCGAGTAGTGAATACTAGGCTTGCTTCCTTTGACACTGACATCAAAGGCATTTCCACTACCCAAGGCATTAAAGAAGGCATTAGTTTCCTAAATGGTTCTTTTTATACTATATCAGCTCCTGAACTGGACAAAATAATTTTTCCTATCTTGCTACAATAAAACCAATAAAACTTAAAAACCCCATGATGCTGATATTGAAAGAAGTTAGCAGGAATACACATACAGAAATGAAAGAAGAAAAAACCCCAAAGTACTCCAAACCTAAAGAAAACCAGCAGAAATAATAGGCTAATTTTGCTACAAGACCCATTAAATAAACACATGCAAGGCCAAGAAACTCCATTGCTCTTTCTAAAAAAGCCAGTTATCCAAAACTGTCTGAACTTCTCATATGTCCAGTTGCATATTTCTATCAGGTCTTATGGTTTCACAGGACAGTTGCTATAAACTCATTGTCACAACTTCCTTAGGGATTATGAATGCTCAAATAGCTTTGAACAGTGCTTCTGTTCCTAACTCACAAAGCCATAGAGTGAGGCACAGAAAGACAAAAAAACATAATGTGATTCAGGCCTCCCTTAGTACCTCAATTTTTGGGCCAGCCATCAGCTCTCTCCTACTCATTCCCTTTCAGTGCAGTTGCCAGCTGCAGATGCTCACTGCAACTGCAGTACAAGCTGGAAAGAGAAGGAATCCCCGAGGAAAGAGGAGCCTAAAGTTTTACAGAATATACAGGCCAAGCTCTAAATACAATGACTCTACAACTGCCGTATTCACCTAATAACCTCCGATATGAAACTCATAAATTCATTCTTTTTAAGATGCAGACACATAAGGAATGTAGAGCCTCTTTCCCAGAAGCACTGTTAAGTTACAAGGCACAATAACATTCTCTCTTCTCTTTATACAAACATTTTCATTCAAAGACACCCAGAACTACTTCTCCAATATTGATATGCCCCTCGCTCCTCATTCCCTTTTGGTTTTTCCTTCATGAGTCTGCTATAATAATTGGTAATTATTATGCAAAATTAATCACTTTGAACTGAACCAAGCTGGTTGTTACCCTAAGAAAATGAATTTATAACAAAAATCAACAAACAAAACCAGAAAAAAAAAGATCCTCTCCCCATGATTCTTTTGAGAATATCTGAAGTAGAATTTTTTGCTTTTAAACTTGTATTTGGACTCCGAGATTTAACGGCCTCTTGTGGAACTAGTCCCTTAATGAATTTACCTAATTTGTTTTTTAATTCTTTTATAATTCTGACCTCCACAGGGTTTTGAAGCAATCAATTTCAAACCAGAGTTTTACTGCGAGTGTAAAGTACTCTTACTTTGCTGGCATCCCCCACATCCCATTCCATTTTTTGTGGAAAAAGTTTTTTCCTTTACCATCATCTATCCAGCCCTCTGTTGCATTCCACATCAGTCTTCTCTCTTACAGGATGAAAATTCCTAGAACAAAGTGACTTCCCTCATAAGGAAGCTTTAAAAGTTGTTTCCCTTCTTTCTGATTTTTCCATAGCACACAGGTGCTGGATGCAGAAGAAAATCTCTCCCTCTATTAAGAGAGAGCTCCACTCTATCTAATAAAATCATAGAATTAAGAGAAAGGAATTAGGAGAGAATGTACATACCATGACTGTCAAAATGAAGCCAGTGCAGACTAAACATATTGGTAAGGCAATTGCTATCCTAACATCAACAGAAAGAGGGCATTCCCCACAGTCTGCAGGACAGATAGAGCAGCCTTCTTCTTCCTCACAAAACCCATCTCCACAGACTGATTAGAAAAGGAAACACACATCAGAAAATTTTAAGGCAGTTTCCTCCATCCACAAGATTGTATTCAGATTTAGAACACATCCACAAGATTGCATTCAGATTTTGAGCTGGGAAACCTCAGAGTCCCAGAAAGAATAAATTTTGAAGAATTCAGAGATACCATCCCAGCAACTTAAAGAACAATCTGAATTTCAGAATTCAGATTCAGTAATACAGGTTCTCTTTGATCAGGTTAAAAGTTAATTACATCTCAGCCTTTGACATGTTTTGTGTATAAATCACTTCATCACTACTGTGTTTCTCATTATCCGTTTTTTTGGGGTTTTTTTTTTGACTTGAAGTTTTTCAAGGCCGGCATTTTCTTTTGTATTCTTTGAAATTAATCCAGCCCTTGTGATCCCCAGAAGCCAGTGACCCTTCCTCAGCAGCAGCAAAAAACACTGGGGACTGCAGAAAGAAACCTTGCAACCCACACTTCAAGTATTTCCTTTATTTTACTCCAAGATCTTATATAAATTATCAGCAGTATCAGATGTAATTTAAAACAAAAAAGTCTTAAATAACAAAACTCCTTTTCCCATGCCTTGAATGGTCTTTCAATTTCACCTCTGTGACTAAACTAATATCATGCTGTACTTCAGCCTTGAGAGGTGAGCTGAAGGTATCAGCCTGTCATTATGTAATTTTTTTTTTAATAAAAAACCTCAAAAAAAAATCTACTGCTCAGTAATAATTCTGTTTCAGCCTGATTAATTCCAGTATAATACCAAGATAATAACAGAAGTCACTTTCTGCCTCAGGGGTAGAGATGCATTTTTAAAAATTTCTTCTCTGATAGATTGTAAATTTCCTGGAAAACTCAGCTGCAGTTGTTTTGCAATGAGTAGAAAATTCTACAGATAAATTCTTCTATTCACACTGGAGTTGCTTTGTGGTTTTTTTTTTTATCCGTAACACTGGGAAATATATTCTCACATATCTAGAAGAGCAGCTAACAAGAATATTGTGATGACACTCTTTTTTTTAGCCAATAACTATCTTCATGTTGTGTGTTTAATTCACTAAATAAGTCCACTTTTTAAATTTTACATCAGTAACAGAATTGCTACAGTTATTTCTGCTTCCCTCCTTACAGGTATACTAAAGTGAATGAAAGACTGATGCCCTCGGGAGCAATTTTTAACTGAACAAGGGAACCAATATGGATTCCTATCTTTCCAATATGTTTAAGGCTAGTCTGCTCCCCTTCAGACGAAGAGTGTCCAGATCCTGAGAACACTAGCTGGAGGAATATTCTCACATTCCCATGAACTGCAGACAAGCCTTGTAGTACCTGAAGCCATTGCTCATGATATTTGACTCTATTTATTTGACAAGAGTGGCTTTCTACTACTCTAGATTAATACACATGTAAGAAGCTCAAACACTTTTTCAGATTTCAGTGTTATGTGAAGAAGAACTTCAGGAAGACATTTGCATATTTTCAAAGGTAGGTTGGGATAGAAGCCATATTTGCTCTTGGTAACCATGTGTGAATGATAAAAGCATTGAGATTTGCAGTCAATAAGCAATTATTTCACATTTTCATTTTATATCATACCTACTGCAGGAAGGACTGTGGTTTTTGCTTCCAGAGCAGCTTGCATTCTCCCAACTCTGATGTGTGCGATGAGAGAAGTCACACCCACATGAACTAAAACAACCTGCAATACAAGTGAACAAACCAGCAAGCATCGAAATCTCATGTGCATACAAGTGGGCTTTTATAACGAGATCTGACCGACTGTAGTGTCCTTCAGAAGAATTTGTGCATTTTTTTCAGAACCAGGAGAGACAGCTCTTTTGAGAAAGACTGGTCTGATTCCCTTCCTGGTGTGTCTTCTTCTCACCTGGCAGGGCTATTAGCCCTGTGCATTTTGCCATGAATACTTTCCTGTTAATTCTTTCAGGTAGAAGCTCCATCATCTGAGCCTGCATCTGATCCATCATGAGGATGGATCCATCATCTGATCATCTGAGCCTGCATCACAGTCCAGTCAGTAGTGAAATGTATTGTTAGTGTGGACCTCAAATGGACAGATTACACTATTAATTTTCCTCCCCTCCCCACTCCTTCAACTAACTACCTAAGGAGTAAAGCTGTATTTCCCAGTCAAGTCAGTTGGGAATTGATAGTACTCAGCTATATGCATAACTCATACAATAATACACGCATATAAGTGAAATGGGGAACATATACATAGATTGCATTAAATTTCTAGCAAGTAAGCTCCAAAAAGAGCAAATCGGGTAAAATCCTATATGCAATAAATATACTTTACCTTGGCAGTCCAGTTTCTTTGGCTCATTCTCCCAGCAGTAGACAGAGTGTGAGTAAATATCTGACCATCATCTGGGATCCATGGACCACATATTCCTCCTTTAGCCTTTAGCAGACATATTCGTTATGTCAGTAAACCGTAAGTCCTAGCTCCTCCTGTTTTACTTTCTCAAAACTACTTACGTTCTCTAACAGCAAATAAAATGCTGTTTTATAACCAAAGGTATCAAAATGCCAAAACACAAGCAACACTGTTCTGTGACAAAATAAAGTAAGACAGAAGCAATGGAGCCTATACTCAGTTAAGATCTTACATATATTGTTATTTTTTAAAACATGAGCCTCAGTAGTGTACTCAAAGAATGAGTGATCCTATGAAGCTGGTTCCCTTTTTCTGGATTTGCTGTGTTAGAATCAGAACGAGGATCATATTCCACTTTTAATGTTTTTCTCAAAGGGTTTTATTTAAGTGTGACTTTCGATACAGCAGCTTATTATCTTTTTTCTTTATTAAGGAAGGGAGGCACATCTTCAAGGCCTGTTTGCAGAGGATTTCTCAATAAAGCTATTAAGATGTAAACCTCCTACAACTGCAAACACAGAGTATTAATTTTGACTGTCCAACGATCCTGTCGTTTTTTGTTTACTTGAAAGGATTAAGCCTGTCTCCTAACTCCAGATAATTCTTCAGATACTTCTTTCAAAGGACTGTAAGAAATAAACCAAGTCAAAAGAAATGGTGCATGTTAACCAAAATGAAATGTTTTAGAACTCATGACATTGAAAAAAATAAAACAATGAAAACCCAAACTTCTCTCAAACAATGGAAAAATCTTACTTTGAAGTGTACATTTAATCTTATGCAGTGATACGCAACTGTATGACAGTCAAACAGCCAAGTTTCTTTAAGGAGAAACACAAACATTTACACTATTATGAAGAAACCAAATTATGCATGTTGGTGAACATGCTTTTGCCATTTTCACACCTTAATTCCAAGCAGAAATAATCGTGAAAATAGAAATAATAGAGAGGTCACCACCACTGTGGGACACTGATGGTTCTAGACAAAAATTTTGATGTGGCAATTCCAGCAGGGATTCCTCTTTTAAACCAAAGTTCTGATGCCAGCTAAGGCTCTCAAGGAATCAATAAAACAGGTCCTTCCTTTGCCATGAAGCAAACTAGAGCTGTTGTGGAGTCATTAGACCTTCACACAGAAGGGTACATGAAACAGCTGCAAGATGTGTAGACTAGGCTTCCTGTTACACCACCTTTAACATGAAGAATGTGTCACATTGCCAGAAGAGAACATGAAAAACTGGGCAACTGCATTGAAGTTCTTAAGCAGGGTAAGGCTTACCTCACGGATTTAAAAAAATAAAGGTGTTCCAAACTGCATTTTTAGAATCAGAATTTTAAGTATTCATTCAAAGAGGGACAGCCCAAGCAGACAGGCTTAGAATGGATCTTGCTTACATTGCATGAACAAATTCTGTTATCCTGTATTTGGATTCCTTTTTTTGCTCTGATACAATGAAGGAAAACCATTCCATCCAAGGACATGGGTATACAGGCTTCAATTCTAAAAGTCACAGCGATATTCATCCCCCTCAACTCCAGTAATGCAAGCAAATTATTCACAGTCTTTCTATAAAACAGAGAGACTGGAAATCTCTGTTTTATATGACAACTGACATTGTCAATTTGCCCTGCTTGTTTTAGAATGTAGTGATCTGTCTTTCTTTCTCTGTCAACTGCATAGTGAACCAAGTCAAGTCCCACTAACGAGAGATTCTTTGGACTGCCTTGTCCAAAGATCCAGACACTTGCTTCGCAGCCTTGGCATCCAGTGCAAAAAAAATTCTAAAACTGACAGACATTGTCACAATGGTTTTAGTGAACTATAATTTGTGAATATATAGTGAACTACATGAATTTGGTCTAATTGTAATCACAGAAATACCTCATGAACTTAAACCTGGTTATTACAATGATGTCTCATTCCAGCAAGAACAGAGGACATGATACTGCACCACCATACTAACCATGAAGGCCAAAGGACAGGAATGAATGTTTGCATGGTAGACACAGCAGTTGTCTCCATTTGCATCTTTCCATCTGGCAGGACATTCATGCTCCTCACAGAATTCCTTTGCAGCAGTTGCATTGCTAACCAAGCAGGAGAGAGAGAAAAACTTTTACATCCATTCCCTGTTCTTTATCCCACTCAGAGAAATTAGAGGCAAAAACATATGCAGTGAAATAAACACTGTTGAACCATTTCTTTCTGTTTTTCTTCTGGTTGAAACGTTTCTGGAGCACTGGAGATAGTTGCGGAGATAGTTGCACCTCTGCCTACTGCCACACACTAGGAACTTCCAGCAGATATGTGCTGCAAGCAGGGATCAACCTCCACTTCTCTTTCCAGCCTGACTTCATGATCAGGTGGGATTACTTGGCACTACTTCATCTGACAGACAAAAACACCGTTATTCCTCTTCTACTATCAAACATATGTGTCCCTGGCTTCTTCCAGTCTCAGTGTTTTCAATTATATACCTTCATCTATGCACGTGATTCATACAGACCTTTGAGCTCCAGTCTTTGCTCCACAATCTAAATTGCCAAGGAAAATAATTATAATGAATGGTAATATCAGATACAATTCCCCAAACCACAAATTTAGAGTAGACTTTATGAATAGACTGCTCTGCAAAACAACTTTTGAAAACTTATTCCTGAAAGATGAATATATTCACCTGGAAATGTATCATGCAACAGTGTTTCCTCAGTTATTCTTCCAGTGGTTATCACCCTAATAAATTTGGCGGTAAGATAAAATTGTTTTCCGCAAACACGATTTACTCAGATACAGCCAGAATTAACTGCAGTTCAGCTGAAACGTAATGCACTTGTGTTGGATCTTTATAGAACAATTCCAGAAAATAGGATTTATTTTTTGGCTTGTTCTTAATGAAAGAAGAATTAGCCAGCAATGAGTAGATCTAAGACAGAAGGCTTTGTTTATTATGAGACGACTGTGTTTATTATGACAAATAAACAAAACCACAGAGGATTAGGAGAAAATAGATTGTACTCGTGGCCAGATTTAAAAGGGCATAGACATATTTGAAACATGAGATAAGCAAACATGTCAATCTCTAAGACATTTAAACAGATAAAATATTAAAATTTATTAGCCTTTGAGTTCATACTTGAAGGTAAGAAAAATACTTAATTAAGTTGGTGCCTAATTCCATCATGTACTTTTCTTTCAGGTTCTTTTTAAAAATTTATCTGGTATTTTCCATTTTTTTATTTAATAACTTCATCATGACTTTACCCAATTACACTGATGCCCATACACTGACTTGCCAGCCTCAGGTGAATTTGGGTCAGCCACTGTAACCTTTAGTGTCAACCAGATAATATTCTAGTTAAAATGAGATGCAAATTTGATCCCTTTGAAAAACTGCAGCATAGTTTTATCTCTCTTTAAAAATATTTGCCATCTGTCTCTATTTTCAAGGTATGTATAAGTACACAAAAAGCAGACTTTTCCAAATTCCTTACTGATTTGAGGGAGTGGGTCTTCCTGGGAAGGCTAGAAAAATCAGATTCATGCCAAGCAGTGAAAAACTTGCCTTCTGGATAACAGCTTTTATAAATTGAACTTTGAAATGTGAACACTTAGGCAGATAAAAATTTTCCATAAACTTCTCTTATACAACAGAGAAAGTGGGGCTGCACCCTCTGTCCCAGGTGTTCCTGCATAGGGATGGAGAATTGCTTCATGCACACAAAAGTGTGAAATCAGAGTGTATTACCCCGGGATTTATAGATCCAGATCTGTAGATATGTAGTTGCACCCCTCCATACTCTCTATTTAACTGCTGATGCCCACAGTCACTAACACAGTGTGTGAGTTGACATACAGACTTTCAGAGTGGTTTTAATCCCACAGAAATCAAGCAAGGCTTATCTCTGAATTAAATGGATTCAGGGATGGACTAGCTCTTTTTCATATCCATGTTGAGCACTTCAATCATACTTATGATTGAAATGAGCATATGATAGAGAGTCTGCGACTCACGTTTAAACTTCAGCTATAAATTCCATGTGTAGAGAAGGCAAGAAGTGATGTTCAAAGCTGCACTGTGACACTAGTGATGTGCCCTGCCTAGCAGGCAAGCATGCCATGATGGCTGGTCTGAGAGCAAAGGGAAAAATAGCAGGGCAAACAGAGCTACGAGAGACCTCAAAAGATTGAAGGAACTAATAAAGCAACCCAGAGGGTGTGTGTTCCAATTATATTACTGAATATATACACACAAAATCCTCATATACTCATGGTCATGACAGCATTTTTATAAGAAGTAATACCTGTGGGAAAGGATTCCATTTTGCACAGCATATTGATAAAAACTGTCTGAAGCAAAGACTGCATAGGTCACGTTGAAGAATTCCCCACTCACAGCCTTTTCCGGAGGCCTTTGCACCCATGTCATCTCTAGTCCTAGACACAAAGCAATCATGGGTCAGAATATTTGCTATACTTTTTTACTCAACAGAAATAAAAAAAATTTCTCTGTAGTGACTTTCATCTATTCATAGGATCATAGAGTGGCTGGGTTGGAAGGCACCTGCAAGATGTTCCTCCTCCCCTGCCATGGGCTGGGACACCTTTCAATAGACCAGGTTGCTCAAAGTGCCATCAAACCCGGCATTGAACATTTTGAGGGGTGGGGCATCCTTAGTTTCTCTGGGCAACCCGTTCCAGTGCTTCACTACCCTCTGAGGAACCCTCTGAGTATTCTTCCATTACTTTGTATGAGCCAAAAAGAGTCATGCATTTTAGAGGTTGCATAGGTAAACACAAAAGCACATTAATTGAAGAATTCTGACACTCATAAAAGATCAAGCAGTTGAAGAAACGTAACACAAAATCTGTTCCTCTCATATAAACTGACTTTGTTCTGAGTATATGGCATTGCTGTTTGTCCTAGTGTATTTGCTTTCCTCTTTTGATCAGGCTACATTGTTCTTAATTCTTGGCTGCTTTCACCAAGACACACCTTATTATGGAAGAGGAACAGACAACTCTACCACACACAAAATTCAGTCAAAACCCTTAAATTCATGAGACATAAATTATATTTACTAATAACTACATATTTAAGAACGCATTCTCGTGTGATAGAACCATATGGCATCTAGAACAGAGGGCAGTGGAAGGAGTGCTAATCAGACATCTATCATTTTCCATGTTCACAATTTTAACTGGGAAAGATGATTTACCCCCATCATGTCCCCTGTCCCTGGGACTCCATATTACCTCCTCTGGGCCTGAGAATGAAGTGAGACAAGAGTTGGGAAAAGTTTGAAATCCATAAACTTAAACAAAACTATCAAAATCTTCCCACTCCATTCGCATACCTTTTTCTCTATTGTTGGATGAAGGTTTTCATTTGTTTTCATCAAATTACCTACATAATGCAACTGTGTAACTCAGTTTATCAGGAAGTATTAAATTCCTTCCACAGAGGACTGGTAAACCTGCCTTACAAGAGATGTCATTTTTTTGTTCTTGTTGTTTGGTTATGACCTCTTCTGTTACTCACACTTGTTATAAGAAGTATGTTCTTCACTTGCACTGTACTGAAACCACTGTTTTCCCCCTAATTTCCTATCAGATTTCACTATGCATATTGTAAAATAACCTCTTTATTTCTCATCTCCCTTGAAAAGTAAAAACTCATTTTAATTGCCAACACTAAGTGAAAAACTATAATACAAAGTTCTCAAAAAAATGCTAGTGTGATTTCTACTAAAAGGTAAGAGAGTTGAGCTTCAAAGAATGTGAGAATGAAGACAAAAGGTTAGCACAAATTTTAGTTAAATTACTTTCTACTTCCTTTTAAAGATCTTAAAAAGATAAACTGAACATTTCTTTCAATGATAGATACTCCCACATATAAAAGCTTTGAAGATTTTTTGTTAATTCCACAGCAATGAAGATACACTTAATGTCTTTTGCTTTGCTTCTAGCAATGCCCAGAAAATGGCAAAGAAAACCTACAAAGAAAGACAGGATAGAGCTTGAAGTTCATTCTAAAACTGACTGTAATGGGTATACATTAATTAAGCAACCTACTCATGTTAGTTTCCCTGATACTGAGTAAAAACAGATTTAAACAAGGCATCTGTACTGATAAATAGCTGTTTCAATGTTAATCCAATAGTAAATTCATACAAGGATGAAAGACTTAAAAATTATTTGGATAGTCTTTGAACTTCGTTGTTCCAAAATAATTAATTAGAAAATGTTTAACTGTAACATTCAGCTCAGAGTGTGACACAGCAGTATTATTTCCTGGAGTGTTTTATTAGAATTGCCTTCCAAAGTGTTCTCAGTTTTTTTGTGAAAACCCTATTGAACGTTTGTCTCTGGTCCTATCTTTTACAACATAAACAAAGTGTTCTTTTACATCAGTTATTTATTTGTGACAGAGTCACAAGACCACAGAAGAGTTGACTTTGGAAGGCACCTAAGAATCACTTGGTCCCAGCCTGTGTTGCTCAAGGCAGGGTTATCTCAAGGATGTTTCTCTAGCCTTTGTCTAGCCAGGTTTTGAAAATCTCCCAGAATGGAGAAGCCACAACCTTTCTGAGAAACCTGTTCTACTGTTTTATAACCCCTAGAGCATAAAAAATTTTCTTATACTTAAATTGAACTTTCCACATTTCAGTTGCTCCTTAATTACTTTTAAAACTCAGTGAATTACCAACATATAAAAAAATTCTTTGTTTTTGTTATCTCATCATGTAAATTAATTTTTTAAACTGGCAGGAGTAAGTGGTTAAAAGTCTGAGGGTTTTTTTAGGTACTCATGGAATAGTTTTGAGCAAGATGGAAAAGCACGACATGTAGAATCAGAGATTTTGCTTACCGGTTTACTGATTAAGCAGAGTACACTTTTGAACTGACACTAAAGTTTCAGCAACATTTGCTACAATGCAGCACTGCCTCCATGCTTTGTTTGGATTAAATTGCATTTGATTTTCTAATAAGAGAGAAAATGTTTTCAGTTTCTCTCTGGGCAAAGGGATACAGCTCTTGCTATTACTTTTTCTATTGGAACAAAGGTATATTAGACAAATAATTACTCTGAAGTATCTTTTAGTTGTTTTATTTCACTTCTCTAGGAAGAGAGGTTGCCACTGATTTAGATGTTTTCCACCACAGATAACATCCATCATGAGTAAACTATTATTATGAATACTTCAATTTTGCGATTTCAGACATTCCCCAAGTAAGATATCTTTCTTTATGACTCACCTCCACAGTCCAGCATGTTATACTCATCTGGCTTTTCCAGGGGCCAACAGTCATAGTCTTTGTTATCTAAATCATGCCACCCCTCCACTAGTATCACCTGCCAGGAAAAAAAAAAAATAAAAAAAATAAAAATTAAAAAAAGACAGCTGGAGAACAAGGAAAGGATGGCTTCCATCTCATAAGTTTATAATCCTACAGAAATCAAACAAAATGCAGTAACGTAGTCTGGCATATTTTGCTGTCTTCAACTCCCAGAGAAAGAAAAGAAAAAAAAAAAGAGAGAACTCCTTAGGGGTATACAAACACAACCAGTATGTTATTTTGATCTGTCCAGAAATTGGCATGAAACAGTTAGGGGACTAAACTAACCTTTCTCTTTCAGAACAGTTCTTTAGAAAGATCAGGTGCTTCTAGGACCATATGCAGAGAGACAATTTATTTAAAGAGGATTTTTTGTTTGCTTTTAGAATGGCACACTTCCCACTCCAAGATTCTTCCCACTGTTCAGATTCTTTTAATCTTTTATACCTAAAATCTTTAAACTAGTAATTTTTTGTCATACCCTTAATAACACAATACAAATTTTAACTATAGAAATGTTAATATACACAATAACATGTAAAATAAGGACTGCATAAGCCCATTATAGGTAGAATACAACATCATAGAAGCATACAGATTGAATTGTGACAATAACAAAACATACACTATATATGCATATATAATGAATTATAATAGATTATATCAGTCATGTATTAAAAAATACACTCTAGGGTGTATATGAACAGATCAGAATAATCTATGATAATGTACTCTGGGCTTATTGTATCTCTAGTAAAAGATAAAAGTTTCTACTCATACAATCCGCTACTGTTTTTCTATATATTATTAAAGCATAATCATCTACTGTGTTATATAATTGCTTACTGAAACATGAATGGAATAAGATAGAATGATAAAACTTATTTTTCTGATATATATTCCACTACTCTCGATTTCTACATTACTAAAATAGAAATCAACAACTGCCTGGTACAAATAGCTGTTTCACTGTAATAAGCCATATACAGTTCTTCCTGTATGCACAGATCAGAGGAATAAGTTCTGGTAAGCAGATCTAGATAGACGTACCAACAGACTGAGGAGGCTTCGGAGCTCTACAGCTGCTGTTTTGACAGCTCCCATGCTCCCTAATGTGCACCCAGCTCACCAAGTGTCAGGGCTGCTTCTGATGTTGCTGTTGCTTCTGAATTAGATGCCCTTGCCTAAGAAGGGGGTTGCTAGGCAAGCTGATCCTGGCAACTCCAGCCGCTGCAGCTGTTCTGCCTCCTCCTTCCCTCTTCTTCCCTAGCCCACTTCATGGTGCAGGGTGGAAATATCACTTTGCACCTCTGCTGAAACCCTTCAAAGAGTCCCCACTTACTGTAGGGCCAGCCCCACCCTCAGACCACTGAAATATGTGCCCCTTACTGTTCAAAATTAGAAAACTAGTTGGGAGGATTTTCTTGCAGCACCTTGTCAAAAGTGAGCAGCATCTGACCCTTAGGCAGATGAGTTGATGCTGTGGAAATAAACACAGAGCCATAGCTGAGGCCAGAGGAGGAGAGGTGTATAAACACCAAAGCAAGCAAAAGCTGCCTACATAAGATAAATGGTAAGGCTAGAGGCTGACCAGCTTCCTGAGCTTCCTTCCAACCTGAATTTTATGACACCCTGTAACTTCAACTTTTCTGTCCCTGAAGGTCTAGGACAACTTCTGTCCAAGTGTCCTGCTACATACAAAGGTGAAACGGACTTCTGGGCAGTTATGCTGTTACACTAAAGACATAGATGTGTTTGTGAATATCTATGTTTGCTGAAGCCCTGCCAATACAAATCTTAGTTGTGATTCAGCTCTCCTGAATATTTCTATATGTTTTCTCTTGAATTCTGTCTTAGTCCAATCCAATGTTAAGAATCTTACTCAAAATGCTTGAGCTTCACTATTTCTTGCATTAAAATAGCATGAAAAAATGCAATGTATGCCAAATTAATCCTGAAAGGGCTGTAGATGAATTAAAAAATCTGCTTGGATTCACTCATTAAAGAGTGAATATAATAAAATTTAATATTATTATGATTTAATATGATTTAGGTTGAAATTTTATGTTTGTTGTGAGACCCTAAACCTCATTTGTGTTTTGTCTTCCTGTGAGTCACTATGATGTTTCACTATGTGGAAGTCTTTTAGAGAATTTCAGTATGCCACCTTTTTTTTTTTTTTTTTTACAATTATCTGCTTAAAGGAGCCCACTTATATTAACATATTGGAGAGGTTTTATTGGCACTGTGTTTTAAGATATCTTTGCTTGATAAGGAATTTGCTGGCAGCAAAGCTAAGGATTACAACTTGTTAGACAGTACAGAAGCCAAAAGATTACCAGACTGATCCTACTTCCTTTAATAGGACTGACAAATATTCAGATGACATTGATATCACGATTCAAGGACTGCAAATATCACACATTACTTTTACAGCTACTTGTCAATCACCTCATTCAGAATTCCAGGAGAATGGCAACATGTACATGGGAATCCTGGATAAAAGATGGACAGACAGGAATTGCTGGCAATTATCTGATTTAACAATCTATCCTGGCTATTTGAGATGCACATTACCATCTCTGCACTCAAGCAGAGAAGTACCAGAAATTTTAAAAAGGAAACCAGTGCAATATAAATATATACAACTTGGTAAAAAGAAAGGACTGACAGCTCAGTGAGCAATATATTCTTCAGCTCTATCCACAATTCTCTGTATATAAAAGAAATGAGAAATACATTTGAATAAAGTGAAATACTCATCTCAAACTTAACTATATTTGCTTTACATTTGCTCCTTTTATTCACTGTAAGTTATATGCAGTTACAAAATTTGCATTAATATCTTAACACCTCATCATACCAAGGATGAGTTTATTACCACAGCCAGACCCAGTCCAGCATAGACTAAGTGAATTCTACACACTGCTGCTTGACTTGCTTAGTGCAATAACACCAAGTTCACTGGCTTCTTCTCTTCAAAGGATCTCTTAATCTGAAAAAAACACAGGTCATTTATACTGTTTGAAATTAAATTATCAAATCACTTTATGGTTACAGATGTATTTCTGTTATGTTTGCTGTACCTTAAGCTATGTCATTTCCATTTCATTAATTAACACAATTATAATTTCTACTATAAAAGAAACAGAGGGAAAATAAAGATATTTCAAGAATTTATGAGCAATTCAACTCTGGATATTGTTAAAAAATGCATTCTTGTTAGTGTTTCAGTAATCCTATAACTTAAATATAAATTTGTAATATTTGTAGCAAATAACAATGGATACAGTATTGCTGAACGAAAGTTTACCCCTATGCACTTTCAAGTACTTTAGTATGGCAAGTTCCAGCAGTAAGTCAGAAAAAAAAATAGCATGATGAATGCTTCAGATATCCTTGAAAATATTTATTTATTCTGACATTCAAATTTTCCAGATGGTTGTTGTCTTGAAAGCAAGATGAGAACACTGAGTAAAAAAAAACACGAAAAAAACCCCAAAAAACCTCCAAAAAACCACACAAAACTCTCCTAAAACTCCAAACAAACAAACAAAACCAAGCAATTCCCTAAAAGCAACAAACCCAAAAAACCCCAAATGCAAAAACCAAAAACAAACCACTAAAAAAACCCAGACAAAAACTCAAAAAAACACTGTCAGGGTTTATTTGACACTTAAAAATGATGGCACTCCAAAGACACAATTTATCAGATTCATGACGACTGTGCTGTAATTTGTAAAATCAGTAGCTAAAGCTTAAGTTCTCAGAGTACAAAACTCCACTATGCAGCATATGTTCACCCCGTGCATGAGTTGGCACCCTGTTCAATGCTACACCGCTCCAGGTTCCTACCATCTACAGGGATGTAAGATTATTCATACTATTCTCATCTTACAGTGATAGCTCCAAAATAATTTTAAATTACCCAGAGTCCGAGCGCCCTTCTTACTGGGGCCAGCACAGCTTCCCCTACCCGCGGCGTTTGCTGGGCATAGCCAGAGCACTCTGACACTGCTCTCTAGTGGTTTCCTTGCAGCACAACGGTAGGTCTGGTTCAAGGACACCTTCCTCTGCATGCACCCACTATGCCCATTGTGGTTTAAGGAAAGCCTCCTCTTGACGCACCCACTGTGCGGGTCTGGTGCAAGGAACGCCCGCCCCCTCTCTTGATGCATAGCCTGTCACAAGTACAGAGCAGCAGTGTGGCAGTGCCTGATTTTGGGCTCTCACCTGGGAGTTCAGAAGCAGCAGATGGTGGCCTCCTACCCCTTCCCAAGAGCAGAGTGATGTGCTGTGCAGCCACAAGAAAGTCCCTGGCATGTGGTGACAGTACCATAGCACAAATGATCACACCTTCACTGGGTTGCCCTAATCATTTTTTTATGCATTTTTAGCCTGCAGAAAGGATTTTGCCAATCTATGTAAAGCAGCCCTACAGACAAAGTGTGCTGGCTTTTGTCTCGTAAATCCACGTTGATGCAAACAATTACATGTGCCAAAAGAGGCCTTTCAGCATGAGCTCCTCGTTCTCTCCTTATGGTGCTGGTCCTCCAGGTTTTCGGCTGCTTACAAAATGAACCAGACAACTGCGTCAAAAGTCTGCTATGATGATGATTATTATTGCTATTATTATGCATTAGCTTAAAAAGGTTCAGTGTTTTTTTCCTCCGACCCTTTGTTTTTTTCTCATCATTCTTGTTGCAAACACTTATTCAAGTGAGACTCATACCTCATCCAAGCCTGGATTAGCAGGCTTAAAAAATAGCACTCGATTTTCTTCAGAATTACTGATAAATTAATAGACTAAACAGTGTAATAAGTTTTGGAGTAGATTAGTAGCTTTAGAGGTACTGAGTGCCCTCAGTCTGCTGGGAGTGCTGAACAGGTAATAAAGCATGGGTCTGAAGAAATGCTGGAGGGTAGTAAGCAAGATCCTGAGCCTTGCATGCACACTATCACTTAACTTTGTAACATCTCTTCATTTCCCTAATATGCTTTTCCAAATACTGAAAGTTTGAGAGCATTTCAAAGAAAGATGTCTCAAGCTAAAAAAATGGTAATCATAAATTAAAAAAGGAAATGGTGACATATTAATGAAAGGTTAATGTTAAATGATTAATCTTTGATGACAGTTTACTTGCAGCAGAAGGAGCAGTCACATACTTACAGTATGAAAACAGATAAAAAAGGCAACTACAGCCATTGAAAACTACATCAAAGAAACTGCTTATTCTGACAACCACCCACAATGTTGTACATACCGCAGAAACTCAGAGAAACCTCAAAAAATCAAGTGGTATTAACTGGCAAAGGTGGCAGGTAGTCTTCCCTGCACTCTAAGGTTACTGGGAATACTGAACAAGTGTCTGCTTTTATGGATGCATTCTTCAGGTTCACTCTAGTTCATGAGGCATCACAGGAAGGCTTGATCTGTGACACTGAACAAGCCTAAATACTTAATTTATTTTAAACATCTTAGAAAATACATCAAAACTTGAAATGAAAAATATGTTGTGTACTTCCGGCAGGTTGAATGAAGACTGTCACCTAGGATATGTCACAGACTTGAAGAAGAAACATTTTTCCTTAAGAATAAGACAATTCTCCATTTAGGGGAGTAACCAGTACATGGGCTATTGCGGCACAAAAGCAACATTCTAGAATTTTCATCATGTAAAACAATATGTAAATTTTCTTCTTCTAAAGAGAAGATAGAATTATGATATCCAGAATTCTGCAAGGAAAATACTCATGGGTAGAAAACTAACAGGTAGCAGTGATTATCTCACTAACTGAAAATATTGGCGATGCTAGTTATTTGATGTAGCACACGACTGAAAGCCTCTAAAGAGACTGGATACGAAAAAAATGAACTTTCAGTTCTCAGAAAAGACAACAAGGATTTTATTTTCAAAGTGATCCAGGTTAAACCTTAGGAAATCCTAGCCTATGTACATAACTTAATATAGATTTCTGAGTAAGAGATTTTCCTGAACAAATCTTTGTATTTCTGTTACTGTAACATAGCATGTCAATGCTGTAGTCGTTCAAAGGGCATTCAGCAAGTCTGAGAATGTGAGAATGAATTTCAATTTGCCAGGATGACTGCCTGCAAGGCTTAAAAAGAGTGGGCCCCAGTTCAGCACAGAATAATTTGAGTTTTTCAGCTGAGCAGAACATCATTGATGTTCTGAAATGCCTCCCATCTTTCAGTCCTCCCACACAGGCAGAAATGTTACAGATGTCTGCAGTGCTTAAGAACAGAAACCCTGGCTGCTCTTAAGATCTACTGGAAGATCCAGATAATAGTGACAAACAGCAGCTGAAGGACAATTCTGTTCTTAACCTGCATCATGGTCCGAAGATACACTGGCCATTTCACTGGTAGTAGTAGCATTCAGGTGAAATTTTTCCCTTAATGAGTTTTTCCTGTCCTTTTCACTTCTCACGGTATTACTACTGTATCCAGAACTCTTCAATGATTTTCCAAAGCTCATATTTTTATGTACAATTAGCACTACACATCTACTGACATTGCACACAGGCCTTCTCTCCCCCAGAAAGACACCCTTATAAGCCACAATTGCTTCCATGTTTCTAGGATATCATTTGATCAGGAATTCCTAAGAGACACTGAGTGATCACTGAGACAAGGTATCTCTTAACTGAAAGAACATTTAGCCTTTTTGATCACCCCTTTGGAGCCACCCAAAAAAAGAAAAGAGATCCAGACTATTTCCTTTCCTCAAGCCACGATCATTTCTGCATATGCCAGGCTAGAGAGATATTTGTCTAACCTGTTTTTAAGGATCTTTGGAAATGAAGCCTCTGTCTCTTCCTTTGTGGTGTAATCCAAGGCTTCACTACTCTTCTTTGCTAGAAAGTTTTTTCTACAGCCCCTTCAGCCTCTATCTTGGTATAATTTCAACTCAATACTTATCCTAGCTACACAAAGAACAATCTTTGTTCTGTATTCTTTTCTACATGCCCGAAGTCTCCACCGTTCTGGTTTCTGCCAGTTACGATGTATCAAGATGCCTTACACAAATGTATTCTCACATTTCTTCCAGGGAAAAAAGGATCATCTTAGTTTCTGTAACACAGCATNAAAAAAAAAAAAAGAAGAACAGATATTTCAGATATTTCAACAGGAGGAATGTTGGGTTTCATTGACATTTCAAATGTTGTAGGCAAACAACTGATTGCAAATGCAGTCTAGGATCACTACCATGCAACCACTCTCATTCTTTAATTAAAATAAATGCCACAGTTACAGAGAGAAGTAAAAATCAGTCTTTCTTTAACATCAGAGTCTTTCTGCTGATAGAGGCTTTGTCTCAATTAGCTTTTTTTAATCTGTGCCTCAAGTGGAGTGAACTTGGTAAATGTCCAATTTGGCACAACACCATTTTGTAGAATGTTTTGTGACTTGACTAGTTGTCAGAAGTAGTCTAGTTGGAGAAGAAGAGGATTTTTGCATGCTACTGAACCTGAAAAGATTTCTCTGCTATTCAGGATTCTCTGGTTCTTTGGGTACATTACTTTCACTGCTGAAGTCAGACATGTCTTCCTTCCATCAGAAAACACTGGGCAGCCAGCAACTTCCTCTACTTGACCCAGAAATCAATCTACCATTTGCATTGTAGCTTTGACACAAGAAATAGTGGCTCAAATGGTGACAGAAAGGAAGAGACAGAAAAGGAAACTGGTTTGATTTGAAACCCAAATACCTGATTTGATGTACCTGTTGGGAATAAAAGAAAGTATCCTTTGTAGCCACATGCAAATACCATCTGATTTAGGGCTCAGCCTCACTTTAACTGAAATCCCTGGCACATCTTTGCTTTTCCCAATGATGTCCTAGTTCCAGAATGGAAAACTTGAGAATCTACTGCAAGGAGAAATGTATTCATAAAGAGGATTTTTATTTTCCATTATTTCAAGTTCTACTGCTAATTGCTTGTTCTCCTGTTTTTGATATCTCTCTCCCTTCAGAGAGTACATTTCAAAGCAGAATCCTTAATGATTTCTAGTGCAGTCTGGTTGGCAAGAAGCATGGTGTGTCAGATTCTACGAAAAAGTATTTCAGTGCTCTGCTCTGTCAAATATTAGTTAGGAGTTGAGCTGAGTATCTTCTCATCTCACACATTTCTTCCAGATTCCTCACTTCCTTTATAATTTAGTTCTTATAAAATAATTCCCTGGTTTTTAAAATTCCAAAAGGAGGACATTCTCAAAGACACAGAGAGCAACCAGAGGCCTGATGCCCACTGAATCTGCTCATGGCTTTCTCATATTTAGTTCTTGACAAAATTACCTCATTTTTAAGTGTTATGTGTAAAGCAAGTAATAAAAAGGAAGCCCAATCCTGACATGGGTTGTAAGCAGCTACGGTCCCTGAGCATCTCCCTCTCTCCTGGGAGTTACTTGCCTGGTCTAAGGCACTGACAGTGCAGCTCTCCAGCCTCGAAGTCACGTGCAGGAGCGTTGCCTGAGAAGCCCTTGCAGGGACTCCTCACCTTTCTCCACGATCTGCTTTTAGGCAGGGCTCTCACATTTGTTTTCTGCGAAAACCATATTGCACCTATGCCCACACCTGGTCAGGAACCCTCTTGATCTGAATCCTGACTCTGATCACATGGATTGGGCTTCCTGGCATGGATTTGTCTCATCACCATGTATTCATCTATTAACCTCCATTTTTGGCTGGAGACTATCTACAGACCTGTCATGACTGCCCTCCTCTGGCACTGTAGACCTGGCTCTTTTTGGCTGTCCTGCTGCCTGTAAGTGTGGAGCACTCTGTCCTGGCTCAGTGACAAAGATACCTCAGCTGTAATGCTGGAGAGNTTAAAAATAAAATATAGTAGGCAATAAAATAAAATTTCTCAGAAAGGAACATGTAAATGCTTTGCTCGAAACCTCACATAGATATCCCTCTACAGTATCTTTTGCTAAACTATTTCTAATTGCAAATATGGATTTTTGTAAAGGACTTACTCTTTACAAACAAGAAAATATTTTTCATTTCTTTATGTTTCAATAGAAAATTATCAAGACAGGACAGAATACTATACATCGTTGACTTGAAACATAGATGTTATCACTATGTTTGGATTATTTGTGTTTCAGCATTATTTCAAAATTATCAGTACTGTAACTGATTCAGTCTCATATCCAGTATCATACTACATCCCTGCTTCAGACTCACTCTGGTTTAAGATGTTTTTATAACATATATATTGGTACTTGAATTTTTTACCGCTGATAGGTTTCTGTTAATGCTTGACCATGACCAAGTGTTGTGTTGGACCGTAATATCACTCCTTCACTAGTCATTAAAATGATGAGGAATATCTTCTCCTCATGCCCCAGTTGCTTATTCCATTAAGAGGAGATGACCTTTAACTTATATAAATTTTCTTCTCGGTACTTCAGTGGGAAAGAAAAACCTGCCTTATTAGTCTTTATATCCCATGGAAGCTGCATAAACTGCTCCATACTTCATGGAAAAGTTTAGAGATGCAAGAAACACATTTGGAAGAACAGTACACAAAAGTCTTAGCCCTCCAAGTGTGAAGTAGGATAAATCTCCTACCACTGTCAAACTGGGGATTAAAGAACCAGGCGACCTGCAGACAGGGTCGGTGAACTAGGTAAAACCAGTAAAGAAACTGATCATCTCTCAGCTCCTGACATGTTGCTTCTCAGGGACCACGAGACTTGCTCCATTTTTATTTGCATATAAACACCTGGGCTGCAAGGACTGATTTCTATGGAACCTGAAATGCAACTGATGCTAATGTATTCTGCACTTAAGGGGTGAAAGGGTGCATGAGAACCTGAATGTCTAAAGTATTCCTGTACTCCTGTGCTGATGAGAAAAGGATGCCATTTTAAATGGTGATTTCTGAGAAACTCATTAGGAGGACTGTCACAGAGTATCTTAGGGTCTTCTTTTCCCTTTTCAATTGAGCACAAGGATGCTTCCCATCTCTGGCTTGGCTATTTCTGATACTAGCTAGGGAATGTTTCAAGGCAATCTCTGTGCTTCATGAAGGGCTAATGAAAAGACAGCTTTTATCACATGACTATTAGCAAGTCTCTCCAGTTCTCCTGCCTCCCTCAGGGTCAAATTCTCCCCTGAAAGTCCTCTGATTATGTAAGAGATTTAAACTGGAATTCCATTGGGAAGCCATGGCTAGCATAAAGCTGAAGAGAAAATTACTTGTGTGGCTTTGGGTAAACACAAGATTGTTCTCTTAAACAAAACAGTGTTTATTTTCGTTTCCTCTGAGGTATCAGTGGTCTAATAGATACCCAACACTAAGTTTCATTCTTAAACAAACTCTGTGCTGCTTCACTCCCCCTGCCAAATCTGAGATAGTTAGCTTTTATGAAATAGCTATATCTCTGTATATTATAACTGGGATCATAATGACTAGGATCCAAACCTGATGTTTCTAGTCCCACAAATACAAAGAGTATTCTCTTGTCTCTTAATGAAGTCTGAGATTACCTTCAGTTCCAATAATGAAATTTAAATGATCTATCAGCAGCAGCATCATTTTACTCCATTACTTTATGTACAAAGCATGTAGTCACTGGGCCAGACTTTAACCTTCTCAAGAAACAACTCTTCTCACCCTAATCCTGTCTGTCTGGGAGGCACTTCTGTTTAAAGAAGCAGTCACGAGATATAAGAAAATCATATTAATACACTCATACAATATATGGACTATTGTAATATATGTTTTGTAATTGTGTGCAGAAACCTGGGTTAGACAGCTTTGATAAGTCTGCTTAGCAGAAGCTTTGAGGTATAAATGTCACAGCCCAAGAAGAAGAAAGAGGGAAAGAAAATTTATTTTAGAGTTGTCTAGACTTGGACGACCAGCAGTTCCACAGGTTATATGCATTCTAGAAAAATTTAAGTAGCAAAAATGTTTGTGGTTAACGTAGTAAAGAGTATCCAGGACAGCAAGTGAAGGAAGGAGTAACAGCAGGATCATAGAACAAGGCCATTAGAAGAAAGGATTATATGACATCTCACAGTGAGAAAGCCCTCCTACCTCTTCGTTGAACAAACAGGTTTCACTCGATTTTTGGGCTGGAAATTACCTCGATAGGATGTAGACATACTCCAAGTGCTCTGCTCAGCTCTCTCCTATTTCCTGAGAGAAAAGAGAAATAAACACTGATTAATCCTGATTGTGAAATGAGACCATTTGCTGAATAGTGCTGGCACGACAGAGAATGCAAAATGGCCATGTGATTTCCTAAGTACTGGAAGTGGCAATGAGAATTAATGCAGGATGGCACTTGATAGGCAAGAAAGTAGGTAGAGGAGCAGAGTTCATTGGCCCCCCAATAAAAGGTGTCAATCAACAGCTTGGTCTGCTTTAGCTGAGAGGGACAAAAGGACCTAAAACGAAAAATTAATCTCCATTGCTAGGTATGAATGGAGGAGTGCTACTCATAATTGTGAGATATATCTATATACACACACACATATTTACTCTGCTTCAGATGTATGAAATAAAAAATGACAGGAGCCAAGCATGTCTGGACTCACCCTGTGATGCAATTAAGCACATCATCTCTGTCTTACATGACAATGGTCACCAGTATTCGTTACTGCTGCCTTCTGCAGTGAATGCAGTCTCCCATTTTCTTTAGGGTGAGCTGAAAGAATTGTCTTGTCTGAGATCTTCAAGAAATAGTGAAAAAGACGTGTTGATACAACAGAAGTCTCAGCTGTCACATGAACTGGCAGAATTCAAGCAAGCTGTATCATTTGCGTTTTAAGCAATGCCATGCAAATTATGTTTTCTTTCGGGTAAAAGAAATCCTAGTCACATCTTTTATCTTGATTTTTCATCTGTGTTTACAAATCCATGACTCTGCCTGTGCTCTGTATTTTTACTAAGGTATTAGTTTCTAGAATGGAAGAAAGAGATGCAGATTCACATCAGGGATATTTAGCCACAACAGCAAAAGAGCAACACAAGTTTCTACTTTACACATAGAGAAAAATCAAAACTGTAAACAAAGATAACAATGATCATGCATTACTAATCACAGAGGGAAACTCTGGTGATGCAATATTTATTTTATCACTTTTCTGTAATTACTTTTTGAGAGTCCAAAAATTTCAATTTAGCCAGTGTAAGTTTTACTATTCTTAACATACTCTGTTTTGTAGTGTTTTCATTGGCCAAGATGTTGCTCTTCTATTAATACTTTTAGTTCATTCAAGGATACATTTATTTAACTTCTTAAGTCCTTGCATGGCAAGAATCACAAACATAATTCTGTATACATGACAATCATTCACTGTTGTTGTAGAACCTCAGTTTTGCCTCAGTGGCAAATCACATCCCACCTGTTAAAGGTAACAATACTAATAGTTAAAGCCATACAAAAGAAATGTCACCAACAAGGTTGATTTCTTTAGAAACACTTTTATCATTCTGGTTTCATCATAGTATTGAATGAAAGGAAACTGATATCAAGAAAAAATTATAAGGAACAAACCTGTATTATAATAGATTTATACGATTCAGACAAATCAGAATGATTAAACATCTCAGTTTGTCTATCTTTCTATTGAGCTCAACAGCCTTGAGCTAGTGCTGGCTGCAGAACTGTTACCTGAATTTCTTCTTCCCTAGACTACATCAGGCATTCAGCACAAAAACTCTTTCAAGCATCTACCTTCAGAATTGTTTCCTACTCCATGAGCTAATCAGTTTTGTCACACTTTTCCCAGATACATCACTATACCATCATAAACACTTAATGACTTTCTAAATTCTGTTTTTATTAGTAGTCGGACTTTATTGCTCTGTTAAATTACTCCTATCTCAATTGCCAGGATGAATTAAATTTTCTTCTCAGTATTTTTTCACTTCTTCCAAAATGTGATTAAACATACTTCTAAAATTCAGTTGCCAGTATTTTTTCTAACTCTAACTTAAAAGCCTTTTCTTTGAAAATAGTAGTATATTTTCCAAACGCGTCAATCTTCAGCTCAGATCTCATGAATTTCACTCACATCTTCTTGAACTGTTTCATTTAGCTGAGATAAAGAGGAAGAAAGAGACAACCTGCTTCATAGCTTGTCAGCAGCACCTCTAAGTGCTATTTTCTGCAGAAATCAGGAAAATGGGTTCTAGGAGATGGAGACTAGTGGAAGGTGCCTGACTTTCTCTTTAATGGAAAGTGAATTTACAGGGCATCAAGGAAGTGCTGGGGTGCATCAAAAAATGAGGGCAATTTCAGTAACTAGACGAGGCAGGAAGGTGGTAACCCTGTATCATTTGCTTTGAAGTTCCTAGGGCATCAGAGTGAAAACAAACAGATGATGCCTTTTGTCCCAGCGGAAAAAAATCAGAACAGCCCAGACTCATCACACTTAATTAGAGAAAACAACAGTACTTGAAAAGGGTAGTAATTTGGCCACTCTTGAAACTGTGTTATGGCATGTTCCACATCTCTGTAAGCACAGTTCAGTGATAGTAGTATAGTGCTACAGAATCCCTCCTAAAATCCCTCCTGAAACAATGCCAAGGAGGCAGTTTACTGGACTCATGCAGACATTTAACATAAACCTACTTATGATGATTGCTTAAAATAGGACTTTTAAATGTCTGATTCTGATTTAGCAGAACATACATCAACGCTCTTGGCTACATTTTACCTGCATATACAGGCTTGACTGTTTTTTTGGTAACTAAATAATCCTGGTATTTCAACCCCTAGGGCTGCCATTTCAAAAATTCAAGTTTAAAAATTTCATATCCTAATCTCTGCTGAGGGGTCTGCCACAGTTTATAACAAAGGGATGCCTTCAGACATATGGACAAACCAAAACTCACTGGGGAAAAGAAACAGAGAGGAGGGAAATAACATATCCACAGGCTGTTACCACTGACTCAGGTGACTGAAAACTAAAATGCTTCAAGGATGCCAGTGAAAATCTAAAGGAAATTGGTATCCTTATTTGTATAGATTTTGAATGGTCTGGTGGGCTACATCCAAGACTTTCTGCAACTTGACAGTGCAGATGGCATAGTACTAACACAGCATTGCAGGCCAGCTCACCAGATAAACAGTTCCAACTCCACCCTAGAACTACTCTGGTATTAGTGTAATTTGCTGAACTTTCCTCTTCAGTTTTCCTATTTTTGAAGAAATGCTGCAGGGTAATGACTAAATCACAAACTAGAGATTAGAAAAAAAATATATTACAAAGGTTTGATTGCTGCTGAGCTGTATTAGCTGCTCAGTTCTAAGGTGAGATATATTATAAAATGCATTTGCACACTGAGTTTTTAAAATTTATATGAAAACTTTAGTATTCTACATAAATGTTCAGGGTAGAAATCCTCATGAATTGTAAAAAATTACTATGTATTTAACTCTTGATTTTGCTCTCTAGAAACTATGTGCAATAACACATTAAGAATTAGTGTTCTCTAATGCTAGAGAGTAAGAATAACAATAAGAATAAATAGGACTCCTTAGAGGTGCCTGCATATGTTTATAGACAGCTGTTGCAAGTTAGCACTAAATGTAATTCAGCATGCAGTATAAAACCTTTGTTCCATTTCTAAAAAATTAGTTCAAATACCAGAGATTCTTAACACAACTTTTAACTTCTAGGATTTCAAGAATGGTTTAAAATCATGTGTTCCTGCTTCCAACTAGGGTATTAATAGCACAGATACTAAGTGTTTGATCATATCTATTTTTACCTTTTCTTAGAAGCCAGTTTATAGTGCCCGTGAAACACACCTTCTTTTCCTACAAGAACTCAAGCTAGACATTTTCCAAGAGTCCTCTTTGCTCCAGATGTTGCATTACTTAGTAATTTCCTATCAGTTCTGGGTATTGCTTTTTAAGAAGAATGATACATTGGGAGCAGTGTCAAATTAAGAACAAACTCTTTCCCTTGCTTTATCAGATCTCAAGGAGACCTGGTGAGTACATTAATTCAGTCCTTGGGCAGCAAGACACTTGTGCTGAAACAGACTGGAATTCTGCATAGCTTGAGCACTTGAAAATTACCTGGAAATTTTCCCTTTTGGTCTCATTAACAGAAGTCCACTGACTTTCTTGGTATTCTGAATCAAAAGCACTTCCTGCTCTCACTGATATGTTTAGAATTGGAATACTTTATTCTAGTCAGTTGTTACTTTTATTTACTCATTGGGAAGAATAGAAGGAACTAAAATTTCTCCATGGAGGGTTGTAATAGTAGCAACCAATAAAGCCACAGCAAAGACTGAGACAACTATTTCACTTAAAAATGTAAACAAGGAGCCATGAAATAAATTTTATGTAGTTCTATTGAACATGTGTAAAAGGGGATCCAGAATCATATCCATGGGGAGTTTTTACTCATAAACAGACCAGCCAACTATGAAATATACCCCATATTCTGTAAGGACTGAGAAACACAGAATATTGAAGAAACAAAAGTAAATATAAGCAACATATTTTGGTGACATCAAATATCTCAGGATTAAAATGGAAAAAAATACCACCCTACAGAAACACAAATACAAATACAGTTCTTTCCAGTAAACGCACCTCTTGTGAATTTTATGAGAGAAATCTAATAAACACCACACATTAGCTTTGTAGTGTATAAAAAATGAAATCCTTATAATTCACTGCCTCTTTAATCAATGTGATGCCTATGAGATTGGCAGCAGGAGTACCTTTAAGTACCTGTGATGCAAACCATTCACATAACTCTTAGGAGTCTATAGACAATCTTAAGAGCACTGGGCTCTTAGAGACGCAGCAGCAAGTTGGATTAAATGACTGGGAACAACGTGCATGTCACAAAGCCTTTTCTCTTTCCGTGACAACACCAGCTTGAAGACACATCACAAGCCAACAAAATTAGGAGATGAGTCAGCACCAAAAATTTGACAATAAAGAAATTAAGAAGGCAAATGATTTGTCCAAACAAAACAAAGTCAAACAAACCAGACCGATTTCCTTACTTTTCAGAGGGCAAATAACAACAAAGAAAAACATTCAGAAATATGCAAAACGTTGAACTTGCTACTTGGTACATCAGACTTTCCAGGGAATGACTAAGGACCATATTTGAAAAACCTAGAAATGCCTGTCAAGAATTTACCAGTCATGCAACAACCACCTGATTTCCAGGACTAGTTTCTTGGTTTGCTCAGCACCCCTTTTTTTCTGACAGAATGACAGCAAAAATACTCCAATCCAAACGACTGAAGCTACGTCTGAAATGGGGGCCAGAACTTGGGAGTTACTGCTCTCTTTCCAGGAGTAAACAGTGCTTACTGAAATTTGCAATGGCAGTCTGCTAAGTACAAATCAAAGCCATTTGTTTGTCATAATTTAAAGTAATCTATAATCATGGGTGGTGTTTCTTTCTTCTTTCTTCAGACACTGAATTTGGTTCAGTAAAAATTAATATGCAGCTACTGGAAATAACAATAAGGCCGTATTTATTACTGATGAAGTCAGTTTTACTTTTAGTACAGAAATGTCAGCATCGCCAACAACCTGCACGCCTGGAGCTACAAGCCTGTGAGGGGAGATCCAGCGGAAAGGCCAAGGTACGAGCACAGCACGGCTTCTTTCCCTCCCGAACCGGCTGCATTTCTCCAGGTTAAAAGCGAGAAGGGCTGGTGGCAAAGGCCTGCGCTGGGCCGGAGGAGTCCGGGTGCGAGCCGTGCGGAGTGCGGGCCGCGGGCCGCGCAGGGTGCGGGCTGTGAGGGCTGCGGGCTGTGAGGGATGGAGCCGTGTGAGATACGGGCCGTGCGGGGCGCGGGCTGTGCGGGCTGTGGTCCGTGGGGGTGCGGGCTGCGCGGCCTGCCCGGGCTGTGGGCCGTGNGCAAGATGGCGGCCTGAGGGGGCGCGGGAAGATGGCGGCGCTTAGGGGTGGTGGCTGCCGCTGCGGGCTCTCCAGAACAGGCATTCCGTCCTCGTCATCCTGATGGCCTCCTCGCCAAGGCAGCACTTGCCCTTCTGGGAAGTTCCAGCTGTTAGACTGCCTTGCCGGCAGCTGTCCCCCGTCTAGCCCTCCCCATCACCTTCTTGTCAGCATGTCCTGACAGCTGCCGAGGCCTTTTCCCTACCTACCGTGTAAAGCAGAGAAGTGCTAATTGCTTCAGTTTGTAAATGGCCGGGTTCGCTGCAGAGAAGGGAAAGGACTCACAAAGCTCAGTTTATGCCAGGTTTGGGTGGTAGATGTGCTCAATAACATGCCCAAGGTGGCTGATTCCACACTCTTTGTGGAAACCACCAGACCATGCCCACTGCCCAAAGCTGTTCTCAATTTGAGGAGAGGATCAATGCTAATGGCAAAAATCCTGGACCTCTGACCTGATTTCCTCAGGTTTTTTGGTGCTCTGCAACATAATTCACACCATGAGAATCTGTACTCAAATTAGGGAGCTCTTGTGTAGGCCATGTCTGATTGAAAGAGTGAAAAACACACCTTCATTTCCATGTTTGCTCACTGTTGAAAGACAAGCTGAGGGAGCTAACATGACCCAAATGGAAACTGATTATTATGCAGTAAAATGCTGGTTCCTCAGACCAAAAAACAAACAAACAAACCAACAAAAACCACTAAATCCCACAAACCAGAAAATAGAGATCATATAAGTTCTCTTTTTCATGGCATTGTTGTAGAGTTAAACTGCACCACTGTCAGTAGACTAAACTAATAGGAAAAAATACTAAATAAGGAAGATGCACTTCATTGGAGACAAATATAAGTCCAGTACCAAACATACAGTAACTTAATCCAGATGGTGTTGCTGAATAGAGTAACATGATGTGACAGCAACATCAGCACCTTCTATCTAGTTCCTTTATAGACATATATTTTTTTACTAAAACATCCATTAGAAAGTCCTTCGGCTCTCTTTTTTCCTGTCCTTCTTCTAGAGAAATGTCCCAAAGAAGAGGAAGAATTGCTCAGTAAAGCGAGTATCTCAAAAAGAATTCTGAAACCTCCTTTGGATGTGCCATGCTTTGGTGTTCCATTGCTGTACTACTGGTGAGCCATACTGTTCTGGGAACATGGTTTGCTTAGACTGGGACTGATGTTTCTTCCTGTGTTGCTGTTATGAGGACAAATTGCTAAGCAGTAGCAGTTCACGTGTAAAAAGCCTTGCAACCCCTAAGTGTTGTAGATATGTTTTTCTGTGAATGAAGCTCAGAATAATGTTATTAAAACAAATTGTCTTTAATTTAATGAATAGTTTTCAAATACACCAATAACAAAAAGAAAACAAAGGATAATGATGGATGTGTTACTAAACAAGAAGAATCGGAGACGGCAGAGTTACTGAACACCATCTTTGCATTGGTCTTCACTGACAAGAGCAGCCCTCTGACTTAGGAGACCAGAGTGCAGGAATATTGGAAGGAAGATTGTCCCTTGGTCGAGGAGAATTGGGGTAGAGAATATCCAGGTAAACTTGACATGTATTAGTCTGTGGCTTCTGATGGGATTCATCCATGAGTGCTGAGAGAGCTAGTAGACAGCTAGCAATGGCTGCTCACAATCATCTTTGAAAAGTCTTGGCATCCATGAGAGCTCCTGGAAGTCTGTAAATGATGGCTGAGTATCCCCTGATGTTGTGTGGTACAAGTAAAACCTGTGCAAAGTATGTGAAGGGGGTCAACATGGAACTGCAGAGTTTTTCCAGCAGCTGGGGAATACTTAACTAGAACTAAGTTTAGCGGTCTCTTCTGAATGTGCAATCTTCATGTTCTTATATTCTGTTTTCAGTAATATACAGGTATTATGCTTAAACTCCTAGGAATTTCTAAGCTACAGGCTAATTATCTGTGCCCTGAGAAACAGCGAATTATGGTCAGAGAAGTACCAAGTAAACAGTCTTTTCCTTATTTGGTGGTAACTGGTAAAAAGTCCCTGTACATCTTTTGGAGAAGCAGACGATTATCAAAGCAGGGGAGAGACCTACGCAGCTGTGGAAATGCTGCTGCCATTTTTCTATTAGCCATCCACACCACAAATGGTTTCTGACTTTATAGTCTTTCAGCACTGCTTGAATTTTATTATGACACAGTCTCAGTTGTTACATAACTTCAGAGATGTGACTAATAAGAGTAGTTTTAGGTACAGAACCATCTAGTGCTCCTTGTATTGTACTTTGAAAGATAATCCCAGGAAAACAAGGTACAGAAATGTGCTACACCAGGTTCAAGCAAGGATTTCATTGTCTGTCTTATAATGTTCATTCTCTTTTGCTTAACCCTGGTCACTGGAGACGTAAGAAGAATATAAGGTATAAAGAACTGCATATATTAGTGGGCTTCTACTTGGAAGTCAGATAATATGCCTGAAATACAGAGAGTCTGCTGTCTGCCTGACTAGAGAAAAGAGAAAGAAACTATTGAGAAATAAATAATTTCTGTATTTTAGTAGATGCTGTTGGAATAAAGTGCAGCATTTCTAAGTGTGACTCAACTTTGTACAAAAGAGTACAAGAGTACAATTAATTGTTAGAATGAACTGTACAATTTGTTAGAATTGAGTATGTGGCAATAGCTTCTGAGAATGTCATTCACAAACGTGTGAATTTCAGCTAATTTCCTTTAGCTGAAGTGATTTTTCACTCTCAAAAATGTGAAAATTGATAGTGGACAGCATATTTCAGAAATGCGTGTTTTCAGAACTTTTCAGCATATTTTCAGAAATTCAAAAATACTTTTTTTAGGTAGATACTGGCCCACAACTTCACTCCAAAACAGAATTACAGCATTTTCTGGTCACCTGTGCTGTATTTAAAGATAAAATTTTCTCGACTCCTGATATTTGTAGGTCAAGTTAGCTGTATCAGTTCATTTTATGTGGTAGGCTGGTAAATACCTGTTAGATAATGGCAGATTTTAGTTCCTGCTGTGCTAGGCAGGATGCAGCCTGTTTCTCTGGGAGTCTGAGGGCAAAAGTACCTCTAATTAAGATGCTGCTTCGAACCTGTTTAAAAATCTTTTTCAGAAAGTTAAGGTTTCATGTTCAGTTGGTCTGTTAATAATGTCTAGAAAATGTCTTCACTCTCTACTTGCATTAGACACGCATGTGTCCATGGAGATTTATATTTCACCAGTTGTTTGATTCATACATCCCAGTCTACTTTAAAAAATCCCCATAACTAAACTTGATAAATAGAATGAGTTTCTCGTGTTTGAGCTACTTGACAGCTGTCACACTAAGCAGTGGGTTAGGGTTAATAGTACGAGCTTCTGCAAGTAGAACTTCTGTGGACATCAGAGGGTTGTCATATGTGGTCATGTGTTTTATATATGTGCATATAAGTTTATATGTCCATCCTGTTTCCTTCTGCAGTAAGTCCAGCTCTTCTTTTTTATACTCTTTATATACCAGGAAGGCAGGAAGAAAAGAGATGTCTTGAACTGATAGACCTGTGTGGAACATGGCCATTTCCTGAGGCAACAGTGAGATCATGGAATAGTCTGAGTTGGAAGGGACTCACAAGGATCAAGTCCAACTCTTAAGTGAATGGCCTATGCAAGGATCAAACCCAAAATCTTAGCTTTAGTAGCGATGTGCTTAACCAGCTTAACCAATCTCAAATTAAGATGTGTTCCCTTGAAAACACTGTCTTCTTGAACACTGTTTCTAACTCAAATCTTTCTAACAAAAGATCTCTCTCTGAGCTTTTGTAGTAAATATACAAGGGTATAAGGCAAAACTGTATCTAAATGTTTGAATCTAAGAAACAAACTCATACATTCATAATTATCAGATCTGCTTAAGCCACTATGCCCATCATGTTAAAATCTAGATGTCCCATCCCCATTCATGTTTCTTTTTTCTCTAAGATCAGGGATATTTCTTTGCCTATCAGTGTTAATGTCATTTTGAATTCATTACAAAACTCATTTGGAGGGAAGTAAGGAAGGATAATGAAGCTGCGCATGAGTATATAAGAAGGTGTGAAAACTGCATAGATGCCTGCTCTGTCAGGCAATGAGGTAATGGTCCTCAAGGTTTCTCTCCAGGATTCCAGGATGCTAGAAGCCTTATTAAAGCCCATGCTGAACATGAACTGAGACTCCTTCTCACTTCTGAAGGACTGAAATGTCCTTCAGAATTTAGTGAGCGTCATGCTGTGGTGTCATACTCACTTGTCATCCAGAATTGCTCCCAGCCTGACTTCGGGAAGTTTCTAGCAGGGCTCTTTTTTTACCCAAGAGAATATATTACTGTTCTTCCTGTGCTGCTGTCTCCCTGCAAAAGTGAAAGCAACGTAGCAGTTAAACCATTTTGATAAGGACTTGCTTAAATTAACACTATTAGATTTTCCTATTGGAGTTGGCACAAAAGTTCACCAAGCCTCTTTCAATCATTTGTCAGCAGTCCTGGCTAATCAGGAAGGTCCTAGACAACCAGAGGTTGGCCAATGTGATGCCTATCTCCAAGAAGTGTTGGAAGGAGGATCTGGAAAACTACAGGCCTGACATCAGTGCTGGGGAAGGTTATGAAGCAGATCAACCTGAGTGCCATCAAGTGGCACATGCAGGACTACCAGGGCATCAGGACCAGCCAGCATGGGTTTAGGAAAGGCAGGTCCTGCTCAACCAATGTGATGTCCTTCTATGATAGAGTGACCTGTTTAATGGATGAGAGAAAGGCTGTGGCTGTTTTTTGTTTAGTAAAGCCTTTGACACCGTCTCCTACAGCATTCTTCTGGAGAATCTGGTTGGTCATGGTTAGGACACTGTGGTGCACTCTGCACTGGTTAAAAAACTGGCTGGGTAGCACAACTCTGTTGTGGTAAATGGAGTTAAATCCAGTTGGAGAGCAGTCACTAATAGTGTTCTCCAGCATTCAGTTTTTGGCTCAGTCCTGTTTTATAACTTTATCAATGGTCAGGATGAGGAGATTGAGTGCACTGTCAATCAGTTTGCAGATGACACCAAGCTGATCTGCTGGAGGGCAGGAAAGCTCTGCAGAGGAATCTGGACAGGCTGGATTGATTGGCTGAGGCCAACTGTGTGAGGTTTAACAGGGCCAAGTGCTAGGTCCTGCACTTGGGTCACAACAGCCCTGTGCAAAGCTGCAGGCTGGAGAAGGAGTGGCTGGAAATCAGCCCAGAGGTAAAGGGACCTGGGAGTGTTGGTCGACAGTAGCTGAACATGAGCCAGCATGTGTCCAAGGTGGCCAAGAAGGCCAATGACATCCTGGCCTGTACCAGCAGTAGTGTGGCCAACAGCACCAGGGCAGTGACCGTCCCCTTGTGCTGGGCACTGGTGAGGGCACACTGTGAGTTCTCTGTCCTGTTCTGGGCCCCTCACTACAAGAAAGTCATTGAGCAAGTCCAGATAAGGGCAATGGAGCTAGTGAAGGGTCTGGAGCACAGTGTGATGAGGAGCAACTGAGGGAGTTTATCCCAGAAAAAAGGAGGCTCAAGGGAAACCTTACAGCTCTCTACAACTGCCTGAAAGGAGACTGTAATGAGGTGGGGCTCAGCCTCTTCTCCCGGGTAACAAGCGACATGGCAACAGGAAATGGCCTCAGGCTGTGTCAGGGGAGGTGTAGATTGGATATTAGGGAAAGTTTCTTCATTGAAAGGGTAGTCAAGCATTGGAACAGGCTTGAAACAGGGAATTGGTTGAGTCACTATCCCTGGAAGTATGTAGTAGACAGGTAGACGTGGCGTTTGCAGATTTAGTGAAGATGGCAGTGTTAGCTTAAGAACTGAACTCAATGATCTTAGAAATCTTTTCTTGATCAATTCTGTGGTCCTATAAAAAGAGTGATATAGAAGCTAAATTAGCATCTGAGTTAGACAGTCTGTTAGGACATAGTGAGCAGAACAAGGTGCAAACTCTACAAGGTTTCAAATGGCCTGGGCTAACAAAGACACCGGAATGCACTTACATGAAAACATTCCTTGTCAGATTTTGCAAGACTGACTGTGCATTGACAAGCTAAGCCAAAAGAATGTATTGTAAACATCAAGATACCTGGTTTCATGTTTGAATGGTATTGACTATAGTGGAATTTATAATCCTGAAAACTGGTGAAATGTGGAAAAAATTACTTTATTATATTATTTATCCAGGTAAATAAAACCCCATCTTTGCAGAAGGAGTGACTCCTGTAGTCATAGAAAAGGAACAGATAAAAAACTGTCTTCGAGTGACTTTATGGTATATCCCATATTATCTGCTCTATGCCCAGAAAATGAATTTTATGCCTTTCTGTGCCTTTAAACTGAGCCTGAGAGGGGAGAGAAGAAAAAAAAACAGCCAGAGGAACTTTTTTCAAAGCAGTTCTGTGCTTCAAGGTTGCCACTCCTCTCTGTTGTTCTGCTGCTGTTGGGGAGTGAGAGCTGCTGCAGCAGAGAGGGGAGGAAGCACCTTCCTTGCTTTCCAGCCAGCTCTCGGCTCTGTTTTCTTCGAACGAAGAGAGACGGATGTTTTTTTTCTGGGACTTTGGTTTCTTCTTCTTTTTCTCTTCTGGAGTTGTTCAGAACACCAGAACTTCAGAACCTCACTAGGAGGCTTTCAACTGGCCTGCAAGGGGGGTCCCCCACGCCGACCCAGCTCTGGGGAGCAGAGAGACCACACCCAGAAGGACTCTAAATTTTTCCAGATTTCTCTCCACAGTGAGAGATTTTATTATTTAGCATTATTATTCTTTTCCTGTGTGTTTGTTAAATAAATAGGTTTTTTTCTCTTCACTTTCCTGCAAGGAAATATTTCTTTTTCCGAACCTGGTGGGGGAGGGGTAACTACAACCTGCTTTCCATCAGGGGATACTCTCCTCTGAATTTGTCTCCAACCAAGACAAACACTCACTGATGAAGTGGGTGTTATGATCTGCCCATTATCAACTGTAACAGAGGTCTGACTGTAAGCTTTTTTTCCTGCAATGTACCTGGGGTTATTTTATTCATTCTTAGGGAAATAAATTGGAACACTGTATGTGTTCTAGTGTGTGTAACTGAGCTGACTTCAAATGTGAGCCAGTGTGCAAATGCTTCTCAAACATATGAGTAGGTAGAGGGGGATGTTTCAAGCTCTAACAAGCCTCATCTTGTAAACTGTACTTTCCCATCATTCTCTAACTCAAGAGAACTATCCAATTTTATACTGTTTTGCCAGGCAGAATAAGTGATAATTGCTCCTGTTTTTTCTTTGGTTTGCTGTAAGACACAATTATTTTAGAATTTGACAACTATTGTTAAGACAGGAACATCAGTGAAATGTACAGTGTTTCTTTTTTGTGAGTTTTGCAAATTTAATTGCATTTGTGCTTCAGTAAAAATTCCAGTTGAGTGAAGTATATGTTTACATTTGTGAATAAGCTTATATATATTGAAGGATTGGAATTTCAAGCCAATACATTGGTGGGAGGTTTACTTTGAGATGGATATCTAAACAGCCAAAATTTGGGGGCAAATTTGTTAAAGATAAACCAAAAGAAATTTATAGCAGAAACACATTATGCTCGTAATGGTCTGCAGAATCTTGTACAATCGCACTGTTGATTGGTGAAGCTTGGCTTAGGTCTGTAGCAAAAAGAAAATGCTGTGGTTGGATGGAGAAGTCCCTATCACGAAACCCACAGATCGGCCACTAAAGCTGCCCACTATACTCAGACAGGGCAAAGCATCCCCTTGAATGAGCTGCTTTCCCCCAGTCCTAGGTCAGAGTGGCAGCAGAGGAAGTTCAGTCTTCTGTGGAATGTGTTTGTGTCTGTGTGTATGCTAGCAAGTTTCTCCAGGAGTGTTTTCCTATGCCATAAACTGTTTTACTGACTCTTGGAGTTTCTCTGAAAAGTCATGCAGTTTGCCCAGCTGTGTTCCCTGCCTAACATTGCAACTCTTTGCTATTGTTTGACTCCTTCATTAACAAGGCTATACCTGTTCTTTCCCCCACACTCCTCTTAGTTCCCTCATGAAATTTAATTTTTAGTCTTTTGGCTGCTCCTTTGTCTGAGGAGAGGTAGACTTTGGACTGCTTCTTGTAACAAAGGAGTTTACTGCAGAAACCCTGCTATTCTCATAGGTGCACCTGGACAGAACAGCAGAATTTGAAGGACTCTGCTGCCTGGCTCTTGGTAGAGTGTACTCTACTGGACTGAAATGCTCCTCCATCTTATTTCTTGCTGCAACAAATAACCTTACTGAGTGCCAAAACTGAATTAGGAAGAGCTGAAACAAAACTTTCTCCGTTTTTCTTTAGGAATAAATCACAGTATTAACTGTGGTCTTAGTTGACACAAATGTGGGAGATACACCAAAAATATGTTTCAAAAGGAAACACTTCTATACAGGAAAAAAAACCCAAACCAAACACCAAACTAATCAAACAAATAAACAAAAAGTATCACAAAAAAACCTCAAGAGTGGCATCTTTTTAAATCCACTGAATGCCAGTATTGTCCTATCATGTCAGTATCATCTCTCTGCATTTCTCCCATATTTGAATTGTTGCTAGTTGCCCTTAGCAATGACACAAGTTCTTCCAAATTGTGGTTTGTCCCCTGCATCTGAAAAAGATGTGTAATTCTGAGCAGAGAGGCTCTTTGTGTTCACTTCACTTGCACATCTGGCATCATCAAGAGGTCCCCTTTTAGATCCCACTGTTTCTATGGTGTCTTCTTACAATCTAGCATCCCAAAGGACTGCTGACTCTGATTCCCTTGCTGCACACCCCCAGGAGCGATGCTCCCAGCAGTGGGGATTCCTGCAGCCTGGTAGGGCAGGATGGCCATGCTGGTATCCTGCTACCTCAGCAGTCAGTTTCCTAAGCACCTGGTTGGCTGCACCCAGGCTGCTATGAGATACTTGAGAGACAGACTTACATTGCTTGCTCTTGCCTATTGTTTGTTTTTTCTTCATCCACCACAGTTTGTACTGATTCAACGCTTGTACTATATAATGTTACAAAGTCTTACAGTTTTTTAAAACACATGACAGAGTGACTGTAAAATGGTACCACAAATGAAGTTCCTGTGACATGAAGCTGATAGCATCTCTTTGGCTTGAGAATTATATTTAAAGGTTGCAATGTCTGTATTTGGTGTTAGTTTTTTCCAAATGCTATCAGTTTTTCCAGGAAAGAGATCTACTAGTTTATTAACCAGGGGAGTGGATTCAATGAGATAGCTCTGTGTATCGTAGCTGGTCTATGTGTCATTCTTCTGGATGCTGTTTCACTGAATTCTTGCCTATGTTGTTGAGGTTGAGCACACTGAAGTTTTGATGTAAACAAGCTAGGTAATCAAGGAAGTCTTACAGGAACTGTATACCTGCATTGGAAGTTAGTAATTAATTTAATTACTGACAGCAAATTTAAGGGGTAAATGGCAGAGTTTTTTTGCTTATAGACAGCAAGCTGTAACTAATGTACTCAGTGCCTCCAGGAATGTGAGAAGCTTATTTATTAATATTCAAAAGCTCAAAATAATCGAGACCTAACTAAATTTCTTCTTGTTGCCAAAACCCCAGGCTGGCAGATCTTTTCTGCAGGGCAGTTTAGTATGTATGCTGTAAATATATCTAGAACACCATACAACCAATTAAGATTGGTTTTCTTTTGGAGTATTATGCAGTATAACAAAACAGTATGGACCTTAAATTTTCAAGAGAAGTTTGGTTTAGAACCACAGCTTCTCTGATTTTAAGTGCAAATCATGAATGCATTCTCCTCTTCCACTTAATTCCTCTATTTCCCAAATATTTGCAATCTCATTCCTATGTAGAAATTTTAGCTCATTCCACTGTGATTGTTTGCTGTTTAGGATGCAGTTATAATCTTATATCTGAATAAGATTTAAGAAGTCAGTTCTCCTTGTGGACTAACTAATGCCATTATGGAAGAAAATTCCTGTATTTAAAAGAAAATCAGTATGCAGGGCAGAGAGACAAATGTATAGTGTAACTCAAGCACATCTAAGGGTACTACTCCTTTACTGTTACTGTAAAGGTGTTCATGCAGAAATCTGTTCCATTTTCTTTTTTAATCTATTGTCAAGTTATTTATTATTTACTATATTTCATGATTTCCACACTCCCCCCTCCCCAAGATCCATTTTCCAAATGTGTCTGCTATTATGGCTGTGTCACAAATTTCCCCTCTAGTTTCCTGGTGGCCTCTTGCATACAGCTGAAAGGACAGAAACTGTTTTCATGTGGATTCCTACAGGGATGGTGAGACACAGACTTTTGAGTGTGTGAACAGAATCATTTTACTCTCCCTTAGCCACTTCTCAAGTGTAATGTCATGTTGGACACATTCATGATAATTCAGTTTCTGATGTTGTAGCAGTCTTTTGCAGCCCTTATCGTGGAAATCAGATTTGATTCTCAAGTCTAGCCTGCAATCTGCTGCTATTGGCGTGTCGCAGAATCACAGACTTACAGAATGGGTCATGTTGGAAGGGACCACATTGGGTCATCTTGTTCAACCTCCCTGCTCAAGCAAGCTCTCCCTAGAACACATTGCACAGAATTGCATCCAGACAGCTTTTGAGTATCTCCAGTGAACAAGACTCCATGTGGGTGTCTCATCTTCCTTGCCTCTCATAGCAGAATGCTTTAATCTCTTCCCCAAGAGCAGGCCTGCGTGCCAAACATTTCTTCAGCGGGGGCTCCCTGTCCAGGGCCCCATATGGCGGAACACTTGCTTTCCAAGCTGTTGCCCAGGAGCACCTGCAGGAATAGCACAGTCCCTTTCAGTGATGGTCAAGGGGCCTGGAATTGTGGCCACATGCTTGGGATGATCAGACTTGCTGTCTGCAATGCACTTGCCAAGGCACCAGTGCTTCCTGCAGAATGTGCCACCTGCTTCCTGCTCCAGCATGCCACTGCCATGGCATGGGCTGGGATGTTATGTCAGAGGCATGACAGACTCACCCAGCAGCTGCTGCCCCATGCCATATGGGACAAGGAAGGGACTATCTGGGTTCATTTTCAGCTTCTATCACAGGACTGCCAGGCAAGAGGCAGCAGTGTCAAGTTGTTACAGGATAGTGATCTCTAATTCCACAGTCATGGGCTCATGCTGGAATGTATCCAGAAAACATTTAAAATTGAACTTACAGGTGACATTGAGAACCGGAGAATAAGACTGGCTCAGCAAAGACCGAAAGACCAGCTTTAAGAGCCTCATCTCCTGTCCGCAGAAACGGATGGAACTCTTTAATCTAGATGCAGAAATTGTTGTCCAAATGCAAAAGTGTGGTTTCAAAACTGGTTCAGTGAGACAAAAAATGAAGATTAAAACTCTTTTTTCCCTCCTGCATAAGTAGAAGGATAGCAGCCCAAAAGTATATTTGCACAAGTCATAACCATGCTAAAATTCCTTTGGAGATTATGCAAGTGCTAGTCTTTGCACTATGACCAAAGAACAACCCAAGGTTTGAAATAGCAAACCTGTGACCATTAGGCGAGAAGATAGCAGCAACACAAGTGGCAAACAGAGGCTATTCTAGTTCTTACAGAAATTCAGTGTTCTGTTTCCCTGCTGGTAAGCATGGCAGTGGGAACAAATGAGGTAACTGTTCTGATCTGATGAAAAGTAAGCAAATGTTGACCCTTTACTGATCACCCAAACTGTTCTTTTTCTCTGGAAGACACATTATTCTAATTAGTGCAAAGACCAGACAATTCAGTTTTTAGTAGCATTTTTTTAGTTAATTTGCTTTACAAAAATAAAGAAAGTGTGTCAACAGAAAGAATAGGCTGTTCTTTTTATTACCATATATGGCAAGTGTGCTCTACCTTTTTGTTAACACTTTTCTGTTGGATAAGATCCCTAATGGACATTCTCTCTTCCACTTCTCCAACCTCTGTCCCTGGTATTTTTTGTAAAAATGAATCTGTGTTAAACAGCAGCTTTGATCTTTTGGGTCTCTGATTATTTAGCAGTACAAGTATTTTGCATGGAGCTGTCTCTATGATTTATTAATCCCAAAATTACTCAAAGCTGATATTTTTGCTCTTTCAGATGTGAAAAGAGTGTTTTAAAAGGATTTTTCTTTTGTCTCATAAAACTCAAAAGCTGGTGTGATTGTAAAATCAAAGTTGTCCTAGCTAAAACCTACTTGTGCTTTAAGCTGCTTCATTTTTTGAAAGTGTCTATTCCCATTGTCAGAGCCAATATAGCCAGTATGGGTTATTCTATTGGTAATCCATGGGCTTGGGAAGTGTCTCATAGTTATAAAAATTTTCAATTTTTTTTCATCTTTTCTCTGCAATTTATGCAGTACAATTTCCTGTTTTCCTAGTATTTAAAAAATATACCCTTGAAGTTGGCCTTCAAATTATAGAAAGTAAGAAATTCAGACTTAGAGAGAAACTTGCAGTTAATTTGCTTTCTGGCACCTAAAGGCCAAAGTGCAGCAGGACTTCATTGGGAGACCATATGGGAAAGCTCTTGGATTGCCTCATTACCTCTCTCTCAGTAATCTCTACATTTGCAGAGAATCAAGGCACTGGAAATTACTGGAAAGTACAACAGCCTACAGCATATTGGGGCCAATATATTGTGAAAGAAGATTGTTCTGTCCTCATACCTGTGGTGTAATTCATAGGACTCAAGCTTTGGTGACGTTTCCTTTGTGTTCTTTCCTGGTGGAAAGATTTGGAAGCTTTTGATTGACACCTTGGTCCAATGCTCTGAGATAAACTCCAAGCTTAAGCCTTGCTTGGAAACAAGGAGGTGTTAGGAAGCCCAGTTCAGGGTACTGGAGAAGAGAGAACTGGACCTGGTTCCAGAGGGAAGTTTCTTTGGCCTCAGCCTTAGCACAGGCCATAGCTTGAAAAAAAGGATGAAAGGAGAAATTGCAGAATTTCTCAGCCTTAGAGAGGCCATAGCTTAAAAAAAAAAGGATGAAAGGAGAAATTGAAGAAGAAGAAATTTAATGTCCTATCCTGTTAAAAACCAGAAATTTGACTTGTTATAACACTGCTGTGACCTTGAGAAGGAAGTTAACTTTTATAGAATGAAGGCTTTAGAACTAGGGGAAGCCTTGTCACAGGAAGTCTAGTGGGTTTGTCCAGGCCCTAACACTATTCCTTTAGCCAAAAATAACCCTTCTGTCCTCAACAGACTCTAACAACTGCAACTGCAACTGGAGCTGTGAAAGATATGTTGAGGAAGTTTCTCCTGGCTCTGACCCTGCTATTAAGACCAGGTTGTTAAGAGAAGAAAGGAAGATGCTTTAAATACCAAGGCTATAGCAGCTAAACATCTGTGTGTATGTCACAAGTGAGAGATACTGGTGGAAAATACTATCAGGAGAGGCAAAATTAATTTTCTGAGTTTTGGAGTGAAATACTAGGGCCAGAGATTCAGCTTCACATAAAAAAATATCTTTGCAACTTGACAAGGAATAAAGAGATTTGAAGGGTGAAGGACTTTGACTTGGCAGGAGAAAAAACTGGAACTGTTCAAAGGAGAAAAAATGAATCTGAATAGGTGAAAGTGAAATTGAAGACTCAACTAGAGACAGTACAACATGTTGTGCAAATTGCATTTAAGAAGGGTAGGCATGATTAGGCATCTAACACTTTTCATTTCCTAAACTATTGCAGAACAGGATCTTGTTAGAAAAAACAACTTTTAAGAGTTCCACTCCTGCTCTCTCTCTCCTCCTGCCTTTCTCCACATATATTCTCACAAGGTTCCTCATGATGACCTGGGTTTGGATAGATGATATCTCCAGGATATCTTTACTAGATGAGAAATTGCTTCTTTGAGCTCCTCTTTCCATAAGACTCTCCTAAATGTGTGGAAGAAGTCTCAGATGGATGAAATAGCGCATTACGTTTGCACCCTGCAGACCTGTCATCAGTTTATCTTGGAGTCACAAAGACCTTCCCTCGCCTTACAGTGTGGGACATATGCATCCTATTTTGCAAAAACTGCTAGCACTTTATGTCTCAGGAAATCATAAGATTTAGGGAAAACAAAGTATAGAGAACAAGGAGTAAAGAATTTTCATACTTCTGATGCCCTAGAGTGGCATGTATTGCAGACACCATAGGCTCAAACATAGACTTACTATTAAACACAAATCATTCTGCGTAATAGGTTTTATGTTGGTTGAGAGTCAAATACCATGCAGTGGTGCTTGCCACCTGTGCTTATGACTACTGGGAGACATACTTCCAACAAACACCATGCCAGTTAACTTTGGAAGAGTATACAATTAAAGCTTGTGAGGTGAGACCTGTTTGACTTTTTAAATGTTGGAATACTTATTCTGCTGCCACACTGCCTGTCAGCTGATTTTCCTTTATCCTATGCATTATGTCCCTATGATGTGGATGTGGATGTGGATGACTGTCCCCATAACAAGTTTTTTTTAGATCTCATTTCTTGACCTTTGTGATTTTTTCACCTGCTTCTAGCCCTCCTGCTTTCTATATGTTGGAGGCGAAGCCATATCATTTAACTCATGTGGCCATGCTTGGTTTCTCCTGTCTCAGCTGAAGAGTGACAGAGTACATGGTGACAGAGGCATTTTTCCACTATTCTGTTGTCTGTATAGTTTTTCTTTCTTGTGCTGATGTGCAGTGAGGCTAGGAGTTATATTTCTCATTTTCCTAAAAGTCCACATTTTTGGCTGACAACTGACGAATAGCCTTGTCTTTCCTTCCCTCATTGTTCCATGTTTGGGAACTGGGGTGAAGAGTTGCGCATGAAGAGTAACCCATGTATGTAGTCCATGTACCCGGTACTCATATAAGTATTGTTGGGGATTAGCAGGGGAGGGATCTATGTACAAATATACTTTTTTAGTGAATAAAAATGCAATAATCTGACACTCTTTTAGCAGCTGTGAAAGTGTAGTAGTAGTAGTGGTCAGTCCATGTCGTCTTGAGGGTGTGTAGCACCTTATCTGTTGTTTCGCTGCTTAAGGCAGACAGATCTGTGCCATCCTGCCTTTAAAGAAAACAGTGGAGAGGGAGACTTCACACTGCAGCCTGTGGGTGCTATCAGAGAAGGGATGAAATCCCTTCAAACTCTTTGGCTCTTCAAACTCTTTACCAAATGTACTAATGGCTCATATACACCCTTTTGTAGTCTCCACTCACAAGTGACCTAAAAAGGCCTGAGAATGTTTCTGTAGATAGTGATGGTTAGAATGATCCCATGCTGCCAAAAGTTATGTGGTAAAACTTTAACCTGTGGGATCTTGATTTGAAGCAGGCATGGCTGTTACACAGTAGGGTGCTGTTAGGCTGCAGAAAATGCTGTTGTCATCTCTTGCATCAGTGTTCTTGAAAATGATGAAGCAGGAGAAATGCTATTTCAAGTGTGTCGGAGAAAATAGAGCACTTCCTGTTGAATGTGCAGGACAAAGTGTTCCAGCTTTTCTCCTGTGTGGTTGTAAACCTGTATGTGTTGATACTGATGTCAACCGAATGGCAATGAGTGGGGCTGCTGGAGCCAAAAGCAGCGCATGTGAATGCTCGCATGCCGTCTGGCCAGCAGAGGACTCTTCACCTTAAAGATGTCGTTGGTTTTCCATGCTGTAGGTATTATATATTTGAGCTGCATTAACAGTCCTGAGGAAGTTTATAGAAAAGACAAGTCTTTATAATTTGTATCAACTCATTCCAAAATTAAAAGCTTACTTGTTACTTGATTCCGTAGCAAGATATTGCTCATGAAATTTGAAATGTGACTCACTGGTGACTTTCTGACTCACAAGCTGAAGTCAAATTAGTTGAAAAATTTCTTTATCATAAAAGGCTTCAGTGGAAACTCAGGGCTTACAGAAGTGAGGAGTTTGTATCAAGTGACTAATCTGAACTAATAATTAATTTTACTCTGTAAAATGTGTATATGGTTTCCTAGGAAAAGGACTTGATTGTAAGCTAACTTACTCTAAATGTGAATTAATATTGTGTGACTTATAACAAGCAGCTAAAGGCTCTGGCTTTGCCTAGTTTGGAAAAAAGGGGGCTGATGGGTGACCTCATTGTTCTCTTCAGCTTCCTGAGAAGAGAGAGCGAGGTGCTGAGCTCTTTCCCTGGTACTCAGTGATAGAATGCATAGAAATGGTTCAAAACTTCACCAAATGAGTGTTTGGACTTAATATTAAAGTGTTTCTTTACTGAGAGGTGGGTGAAATACTGGAACAGGCTTCCTGGAGAGGTGCTCGATGCCCCAAGTATGCCAGTGCTTGAGACATTGGGACAACAGCTTCCTAAGCTTTTTGTCACCCCAGAAAAGGCTCAGACAGTTGGACTTGATGATTGTTGATATATCTCTTCCAACTATTAAGTTTTCTATTCTACTGTATTGTATTCCATTTCATTCCATTCTATTAGAGTATTTTGCTAATTAAGTAATTAAATTGCTTTTTTTAATATCTCTCACTTTTTTTTTGATAAGGCCCTGAATGACAGCATTTCTCATTCCTTGAGGCCAATGGCAAATTTTCTACTGATTCACTGTAGAATAGTAGCAGTTATGTTGTGGTTAATGTAATGCGGTAAATATTTTCAAAACTGCTCAATATGAAAAGAAATATCAAATATATGTATTTTTAATTGAAATTATCACCTCTGCAACAAGTTCTTCCTGACTGTTTTGGGTACAGATTGTCCTGTTTGGAGAAGCTGTGAAGCTGTAGAGTTCTCACATTTTACTTCATCTTTATATATCTACTGTTAGAATTCAGAATGTCCTCCCTGATGTAAATATTTTACTACTTTTTGAAAAATTTGGTTTACAAAGCTTTGAACAGATCCTTTTAGATCTCTTAGTTCTCAGAGAGTGCTAGTTTAACATTGTTCTGACTGTTAAGGAAGTATAACCCAATTACGAAGAGAGTTTTTCAAATCGGCTCTGGCTGCTGGAATACTATGATTTTTGTATTGAACTTTTCAATACACTCAGACAAAGATCCTCTTTGAGCACAAATGCTAGAAAATACCAGCAAACACTGCTGTCCTTGTTGTCCAAACAAGAAGATATTATGCAATTTTAAATAGGATGGATTATTTTTCTTCTGTGGAAAGAAACATCAGTTTTGCTGCTTAGAGAAAAATAGTTTTCAATTATGGGATAAATATGGAGAACAGATACTTACTACCTTCATCCTAAGAAAACTGATAAAACTCTCATTGTCTTAGGGTGATGCAGGTTTTTTACTCAGCAAGCTTATTCTGAGAGTTTATACTAAAGTGGGAAAGCCTGTCTTATTACCTGATAGAGTCATTCTTAATCAGAGACAGCTGACAGCTGTTCGGCCTTGGGAACAAACCTTTGCTAGCTGTAGATGAGAAACAGGATTATTTTTTGCCTCAGGGAGAAAATAAAAGGATAAGAAAAGTCAGGACATAAACAGGAAGCAGAGCAGATGTCTGAAGGGTAGTGCTTACCACTTTTTCAGGTTTTAGGGGCTGCAAGAGATGCCAGAATGCAAAATTCACCCTTGTCTCAGGTCCTGGTAAATCAACATATCATAGAGTGGAGCCACAGTCCCTTTGAATTTTCCTTCAGTCTTAACGTGAACCTTGATATGCCTGTGTTTAAAAATACCACTGTTGAACCAGTTCAGATGATCATGAAAGTAGAACACTCTGTCGAAGTTAGTACTGCTACCATGACTTGCACTAGATGAATATTTGACTTTTTGTGTATGTGTTTAGTCCCAACATATATCATGTTTTTACATGATCTATAAAGTAATACTTGAAATTTAAGATTACCTAGGCAGATGACAGCTCTGTCTCCCCTCCAGTAGAACTGACTGGATTAAAGTCCAAGTAAAAAACACCTATTGTTTGGCTTTGTTGCAGAGTTTCTAGTCATGAGACTGTTTGTGAAAGGCAGGCATTTATCCTGTGGCATGAAGAGTAACTGTTTGTTTGTACCTGCAGTACAAGGTTATAGACTGATGCTTGAAACTTAATATACGAAGAAAAATAACTTTTGTCAACAACAGAAATAAACTTAAGGCAGTACTGTTGTTGCAAAAGGGAAACATAGGTGGCTAGTATCATCTAATCCCTACTGATAAAGGTGTTTTCCTATTAAAGCAGTTAGATGTTGTAGGTTAGACACTCACAGAGATGCACAGAAACAAACAGCATTTTCCAAATAAACCACAATTGTTAAAGGAAGCAGACATGTCTGGGCTCTTCTGGAACTGTGTCTGAACACCCCACCACAACAAAGAACCAAGAAGAGTTCAACTTTAAGTTGATTAAGCAGTGCTTCAGTCCGCTGAAGTAAAAGAAAAAAATGCCACATGGCTTAAGTGATAATGCACTTACAATCTATTGGGGGTCATATCACATGCCTTTACTCAAAGTACATAATTTATTCAACCTGTTGTTAATAGTGAAGCAGATTGAAAAGGCTTTCACTTTACCCCATAATTTTCTGCTAACTCATCCAGAAACCAGCCTGAGGTGGTGTTATAAAAACAATTTATTTGCTATGAATTTTGGTTTTGCAGCAATCCCATTCTTCTTCATGCTTCTCTTTATGAATGTAGCTAGGGAAAATTTGATGATGGCTCTAGAGAAATGTCCAGCATGTTTGCTCACAAATTAGTTGTTTGTGAACCAAAGCAGAATTTTTAGGAAGGATTGAATCTAAATTTATTTGAGAGGAGTCTGGATCTAGTCAGAGAAGAGGGAAGGGAGAACTGAAATTGGGGAAGAAAGGGGAACAGTGCAGGGACAAATGTGTACTATCTTTACCTCTTTGTTTGAGGTGTGATCAATCCCAACATTTATTTGCTTTTGTGCTGTTGTCTTTATACCATGCTACATGCTACTGAGGAGAAGGTCATGTAATTACAGAAGAAAATTAATACTAGAAACTCTGGAGTTCTTTATACTTACATTAATGACAGTGTAAAGCTAAACGCTGAATAGCATCCAATAGGAACCTTTTCCAAGTGAAAAGGGAAAATGCAGGTATTTTTTCTCCTTTAACAGTGTCTTATCAGTGCAGATGTTTTTAGTGCCCTTCAGGGGTTGATACTGATGAAACATTATTCATTATGAAGAGTGTTTGTTTTCCTTCAGTGTAGAAAATACTGATTTGACCTTAAAAATACCAGATTTAGTGTAGGCAAGGGCAAACAATATGATAAAACGGGGCAATATTTATATGTCTTTGTTCCTTGATATTAAAATATTACTTCAAAGTGGGAGGAATACTGACTTTTTTCTGAAAATATGTCCTGCTTATTCAGAAAAATAGGCTTGTTACCTTATCTTCCAGGTCTTTGTACAATAAAATGTTTTTAGAAAGTCGTGTAGCAACTTCTGAAGTGAATCAGAGTTACTTTGAAGGTTCAAAGAGAAATTAACTTCTGGTGGCATTGCATAGGAATGTACTGATTAGCGGTTCTGTGCACACTTAGGCCCCCTTCTGCTTTGTTCGGAACATCATTATTTTTCTCCTTTCAAAGGGCCCCTTTTGTCTTAATTTAAAATGGCTATTTGATGAATGATGTAAGTATCCCTGAGACATTTAGCTAATTTCTCATACACCTTTGAATTACTAAGATGTGGAGAATAGTCTTCAGTACTTCTATAGCTGTGGCTGGAGTCCTTCAGTGGAAGAGAATAATTTGAATAAATCAGCATTGATGAAAAGTAAGGATACCTGATTCAGTGCTGAAGAAAATGTTCTCTTGCTAATCAGATTAATTTCCACTTCCTTTAACTGCAGATTTAAGAATGCTTTGGGTTGGTAAGGACCTTAAAGATCATCTAGTTCAAACTCTCTGGCCATGGGCAGGGATGGCATCCACTAGATCAGGTCCAACCTGGCCTTTAACACTGTTCAATTCTGTATAAGAGTGCCTTGAAGGAAAGCTCTTTGAATTACTGAATGCTCACTCCAAACTACAAAAACAGAAGAAAACCACCACCCCAAAATCCTGGTATTCAGAGGACAATATAACCACTGACCTGTGAGACTGAAAGTACTCAGGTGAAACTTTTGTTCAGCATTTCCTGTTCTTCCGTTTCATGTTCGAGGACTTACATCCATGCAGCTTTAGTAGAATATTCTGTTGCTATTGAGTTTTTAGATGAATTATGAGGATCCAAGATTCCACTTTCTAGTGCTGCAGACAAAGTATGTCATCTGAGACACTGAAACATCAGCACTGTACAGAATGTCATGGAAGTCTGATTCTGTAAGTAATTTGATCACAAAAGAATGTCTATTAAAGACATTAAACTCTGTTTTGCTTTGTTATTTAATCTTACTCCTTCCTAATGTGCTCTTGATTAACCAGTGTTTATTGCCATTCGAGTCTACTTACCCCTAGAAATATCTCTTTAATATTGAGGAGACAGCAATTTTGTTGTTGTCATGCTGCAATATTTGGGAGACAGAGTTTACTCTTAAGAACCCAATTTCCCTTTCAGAAATCGGTTTTCATGTTCCACATGCATGTTCTTTGTTTCATCCAAGGGCTGTGGCTATTCAACTGTTTCCCTAGACCTCATTAAAGAGGCCTAACACCAAGTGATGCAAGTGACAGTCACTTTTTCATACTATTCAGAGAGTGAAGTCACAGAGTTCTTTTTCCTTCCCTCATTTCAGGGAAGAGTCACAACAATCTAGACTTTCTTTGCTCTGTGCTGGTGTTCTTCCTACTGAATTATAGGAATTTTTTTTACCTTACTCTCAGTTGCATAGGTGTCCAGTGTATATAGTATATGTACAGAGCAATATCTTAAAAACTGTTAGGCCTGAAGAGTTTTATAACCATTTATTTCTTGAAATCAGATTTGAGACAAACTTCCCAGAATAGGATGATACTAAGGAGCAAGCATTTTTTAAGCAGACAGAGACTACTCCCAAACTCTAATTTACAAAGAATAAAACCAGGATCCTTATTTCTCTATTTTCTTTGTTTCAAAGATCTTACTGATTAGTAAGATAATTTTCTTCTGATGTTTGTAGCTTTTTAACCTTTCTAGAAAAAATAGAATACAGTGTTTGCATGGCACTTCTGACTTGGAAACACCTGGTTTTCATTTGCAAATTACATGAGAACCTCTCATCCTGTATTTAATTTCAAATGAAATCTGTGTGGCAGTAATGCAGAGCAGTACTGTTCTGGGTCCTGGTTACAAGGAGCACCTTAACTGAATTGACCAAAACACTCCCCTTTCTTCTCTTCCCCACCAACTTCCCCAAGTTCAAAGTTATATTAGGAATAAAGAGTTGGAATTAAATAAAGTAAAATGAAATGAAATAAAGACAAGAACCACTTCCAAACAGTGTGTTCCAAAGTGTCTGGATAAAAAAATCCTACAGCTTGCGCTGATGCTATGATACAGGTCAATAAGCTATGAACTCCACTGTGGAGAAAAAAAATTAGTAAAGGGGAGAGTGCACTAGAAAGTTCACAAAATGAAATTTTGCTAAGTGTAAAATTAATGGATCTTCAGGTGCGTGCATAGACCCTGTACATTGGGTTATTTACAATTGGGTTATTGTACACCCCTCAGTTGGTTGCCCAGGAGGGAACTGCAAATGAAAGAAACAATCCTTTTACTTTGTCTTCATTTTTGAAGATTGTTCAAGTTTTTAATGTTGTCTTTGAGAACATCCACATGGAAAGCTGCCTTTTCTCTAGTTGCTACCTTCAGACTGAGGTACCCCCACATTCTTGGGGATTTAACTGTCCCTGATGGCAACTTGCCCATCTAGATGTAGATAAAATAATCTAGATTCTGACTTCCCTACTGCCTTCCCACAATTTCCTGTTACTGGTAAAATGACAACCACACTGTTCCTGGGAAGGAATAGGAATGCAATTTACTTTTTGCAGGTGAGGATTAGCAGCATGAACTCCCAGAAAAAAAACTAAAATACAGACAAGTAAATGTAAAGACAACAGGAACATCTTGTAGCTGTTGAATAATTTCTAGTCCATGTGGTCTTGTTGAAGTTGCAGTTGTTTCTTCTGACAAAACCAATGTTGCCATTGTCCTCCCCTTAAGACAAACTGAAAGAGAAATTTTGCTGTCCAAATGTGCTGAACAAAATCTGGATGATGTCATTCCCTGAAACTAATGACCAATGGGTTGTTAATGTCTCAGAAACAAAAGGATTAGCTGTGTCTTGAGCCACTCAGCATTGTTACACACCACACAAGGTAACCTCCAACCTTCACTTTCAGTTTTTTTTTTCAGCTTGTGGTTTGTGTCCTAAGGTCAGCCATAGCCTTTGTAGTGCAGGTTGGCCAAGCTGTGCACTGTGCAGATAAAACAAAAATTCTGGTGGCGAAAAATCAGGAAGTGAAATACTCTGCTGGACATGAGTCCTCTTGCTTTCTAATCACTCTCATTGCTATCTGTATTAACAAAGTAGAAATTCAGTGACAATGTTTCTTTCCATACTATACAGAGGACAAAACAATGGCTCTTTCCTACAGCTCACCTGTGGTGTTCCCCTACCCCCCCTTTTAACCCCTTCCCGGCTAAACCCTGGCCACTCCCTCGGACTCCTCCTATTGGTCTCTCGGAGAACCCCCAGTCCCGATAAAACCCCAAGCATTCTGTCTCCCTTTGCTTCTGCCCCTGGACATCTGGATAGCAGCATGTGAGTAAAGATCTTCCGTGCTCTCCTCGTGGAGAGCACAACTCCTTTGTCGCTGCATTGTTGCAGAGAGCACGAGATGCCTGAGCTAGCCTGAAGGCTCCCCGGCTGGTGAAGGCCCTGTGACCATGCCTTCAGAAGGAAAGCTTGGAGCACGTGGGCCGAGCCCACCTGGGCAGAGACTCTCTCAGGCACTTGTTGCCATTGCGGCTAGCAACAGTAGCCAGCAAATGCAACACTCAACCAAGTCCTGAGAAGGACATCTCTCTAATGATGACACTTTTTTGGTGATAGTCTTCTTCCAATTTGTCTGCATGCTTGGTATTGTGCTGCCACAGCATCTATGTGGCCATTAGTGTTATATCTGCATATTCTGGAGTGGCTTGTAGAATAGACATAATCCCACTGTCTGGTCATATATAATTGTATTGGACACAGTTCTGAAAATGTACTGTCAGGGTGAGCTCTGGGCTTCTCAGATAGCCTAATCGATCTCTTCCATCTTTCAACTTTAATAATTAATGTCTTATTTTGTTTAATTTGCAGCCATTAGTGGCTCTTAGACAACTGATAAAAATACTTTTCATGTGAAAGCTAACTGAAGTAATCAGCAAACAACTGTATATTCATCCAGGCTTCAAGGGTGGTGAAGGGCGTGGAGCAGAAGCTGTGTGAGGAGTGGCTGAGGGCACTTGGTCTGTTCAGCCTGGAGGAGACTGAGGGGAGACCTCACTGCAGGTTACAGCTTCCTCATGAAGGGAAGAAGAGGGGCAAACATTGGTCTCTTCTCAGTAATGAGCAGTGACAGGATCCTAGGGAATGGCCTGAAGCTGTGTCAGGGGAGGTTTAAGTTGGGTATGAGGTAAAAGTTCTTCACCTAGAGGGCACTGGAACAGGCTCCTCAGGGAAGTGGTCACAGCTGACTTAGAGTTCAAGTGCATGGCTCTTGGGGTCTTCTGCAAAGAGCTAGGAGCTGGACTCAATGATCCTGATGGGTCCCCTCCAACTCAGCATATTCTGTGATTCTATGATTCTATGTTTGCAATTTTGATCACTTAGAAATCTAAGTTGTCCCTTCTGAGATTTTCTCTTATTTTTTTGTTCCCTTCATCCAGCCATCCATCTACATAGAAGTACACTGACCACTACTGTTTGGCACATAAAACAACTTTAGGCTGCTCTCTTATAACCTTCTCTATGGTTACAGGACATGTTCAAAAGGCAAGTCAGCCAGGGTGTGAGTTGAAGCCTTGTCTATACTGCTTTTCTCTGTTGTCATTACTTCCTTACCTTCTTGTATTGGAGAGCAGACTATTTCCCTTCAGCCACTCATTTTGTCTTCGAACAGCACATGAAAATGGAAGACTCTGACCTGTACACTAAAAATAAATAAATAAATAAATTTGTACTTGAAAAAAAAATTATAAGCTTTACATGATCTGCTTTTGAGGGAAAGAAAACAAAATTCCACTATTTGAGAAAACACTTTAGTAGGTGAGCATAGAAATTCCCCTTTAACCTGTCAGAGCAAAATATCTTCACTGTTTTAAATGTGATTTGTGTCTGTAATGTGACCAAGCTTTAAACTTGTTAGAGATCATGGCAGATGGCAGGTGTCTCATGAATTTGAGCAAATATTATTGGCTTAGGAGTCATAAAAAAATAATTGAAAACTCTAGCTCTTAGCTGCATAGGCAAGCAAGAATTTTAATACAGAGAAATACTATAAAGCTTTCTGTGCATAGATAAACCCTTCCTTTAAGCACTGGGGCTTGGTGCGAGAGGCCTTCTGAGGAAAAACAGATTTCTGAAAGGCAAGAGGGCTACTCTTCAGCAAAACTGTGGTTTTATAGACATTCCCAAAATCACATAATGAGAAGAGGTTTGTTTTTCTGTTACTCAGTTATTTTCCTTTCATGCTAAGAAGTTCCAGATACCTGCAATGAGATGATTTTCTCTATTCCTTAGCCTCCAGTTCACATTGCATATGGAATGTTCTCTAAATTCATTTTAAGATTTGTTCTTAATTTAAAGCACCTTTACTCTGACACCAGACACCGTGGTCTACCCTCCAGCCTAAGTCTGAATAACACGGTGGTGGCTGCGTGGTTGGAACCGCAAAATAATCATCAGACTCCTTGTGTGTCTGCTGGACCACCCACGAGAAGATTACTGCATGAGCAACCCTTCAGACTGCAAGAAACAGCTCCTTGTGGGACTTTCAGAGCTGCAACACACAGACATACCAACATAGTCAAGGACAAAATATGTGACTTGCACCCCATCAAAGACACACAGATGCAGGTCCTGAAACACTTGCATGGGAAACATCTTCCTCCAAGAGCTTCAGCTACTGAGGCAAGTAAATGCTGACTATCCACTTAACAAAGGGTGGTCTCCTGGAGGTGCCTGCAGAATGGCCATGGACAAGGATATCCCTGCAGAATGGCCACAAACAACATGCACACAAATGCTCTCATGCAATGGTTGTCCCTTGGTCAGGGATGAGCTGTTAGATTGGAGGCCCCATCCATGTGTACAAGCTGATAATTGTCCTTTTTTTAAATAGTCCTGGTTTTGGGGATGTCATTGTTTAACCCCAGCTAGCAACTAAGTACCACACAGCCACTTGTTCACTCCACCACGACCAGGATGGTGGTTTCAAAAATCGAGCAAACTTTTGGGTTGAGGTAAAACACAGTTTAATAGGGAAAGAAGAAGCTGTGCACACAAGCAAAGTAGATGGGTGTTTAGCCAATCTCCAGGAATGCAGGACCTCATCACATAAACAATGACTTGGGCAGACAAAACACCATCACTCCAAACATTCTCCAAGTCCTTCTTCTGCCCCTGGCTTCACGTGCTGACACCATAGAGTATGGGATATCCCTTGGGTCTGTTGGGGTCAGCAATCCCAGCTGGTTGCCTCACAACTTCTTGTGTGCCCCCAGCCTACTTGCTGAACAGAGAAGAAAAGAAGCAGCAAAGGCCTTAGCCCTGTGTAAGCACTGCTCAGCAATAACAAAAACATTTTTCAGCACAAATCCAAAACATGGTCTCATACCAGCTACTGTTTAGAAAATTAACTCTATCACAGCCAAAACCAGCACTTCATTCCTGAAGTGAAAGCTATTGCTGAAGTGATATGACTGCAGTCTCTGTCCTGGCTCTGCCCCATCTCCCTTTGCACTGGCTGCATTGCCGTATCAGAGGCACCATCTCTCGCACCACTTCTGATTTAATATATTCCTACAACAGCAACTAAGTAAGAAGTCAGGGAAGAAGAAAGTTGCACCAGATCTTAAACATAAGAAGTAGAATTGTCTTTCATCAAGTCCCTTACAAGCAGCCTACCAGACATCAAAGCTCACAAGAAAACTCGGGCCTCAATTTAATTTTTTTTGAATAACACCTGATTTCACTGTGCATATCTGCTCTTCAAAAGGAAAAGGGTTCCAAACTGTCAAGATAAGAATTCTAAAACTTCTTCCCAAGTGAAATAGTTTGAGAAATACCATCCACATCCTTAGTCTGCAGACACAGATATTTTTAAATCACCTCAACAATTGGAAGGAAGAAGTTTTAATCCCTTATTTCAAGTCAATGATTTTTTTAAAAGTATCATTAAGTAGCATTTTAAGAGATTTATTTAACAACTTCAGAGTCACACTCAGTCATTTCCCTACTGAATCCAAAGATGCTTCCATTTTTCTATTTCCCACCATTTGAAAGACATCATGCCATCTCATCTTGGATGCACTGTATATGTGTTTGGTGACACCACCTGAACCTACAACCTTACAAGTAAACGAGAAATTGGCAAAATAGCAAAGTGGAGTTACTATGTGAAATAATAGCGTGAAGTCCTATCCATTTACCTTGGAAACAGTCAGGAGAGACATTTTGGTCTCTACATGCCAAGTGAAGTCAGTCAAAGAAGGTGTATAAACAATTTAATATCTAAATTCATCTTATTGGAAAACAGAGTCTGGACAAGGCTGGCTAGGCTCTACTAGGTAACACACAATTTATATTTCCACTGTATATTTCCAGGAATGCTGGAAACTAGATCTCAATGCCCTGCTGTTTGCTACGTCTCTCTTGACCCCGTGTAAACACTTGCAGCACTGCATGGCCACGAACTTGGCACTGCTGTGTGTTTTAGGAACTCTAGAATGCATGGAGAAGGAAGAAAGTATAGTGAGAGTTGCATGTCCTGTTCATCTGGGGACAGTGGGTACTGTCACTATAGGAAAAATGTGTTGCATCTGGCTCTTCACAACACTATGTCTTTTCTGTCTTTTTTCTTTTTCTTTGCTTTTCTTTAATTAAAAGTCTCTACAAAGTCTGGGTGAGATACAGAGCCTCTGAACATCAGAAAGCAACACCATCGTTCCAAGGGCAGACCACTTCAGCACTATATGTCCTCTTCTCTGAGAATTCATTTGCTAATAACCTCTAAATAAACATGCTTTCTACTAACTCAGCTTCCAAGAAGTCATCAGGAACCAGTTAGTCATTGTATCCCAAATCAACTGCTCAGACAGAAAGGGGTGTTACTCATAGATAGCCAATTTCAATGCCAAAGGTAATGAAATTTATGTAGGAAGTTCTGATTTAAAGTCAGATTCATCACTAAGTAGTCAGATGACTAATTTTGTGATATGTAAAATGATGCTTTTTTCTAGAAAAGACAGCAAAACGTACCTCACTAGTATTTATTTTTACAAGCGTAGATGAGGGATGGGGAACAGCTCATTACAGTTACAGGCCCATTAGTAAACATTTTCCTTGCTTTTGTACTTTCTTTTCTTTCCTCATAAGGAAATGTGGAAAAGGCAGAGGTTCTCTCGTTTTAGGCCTATTTCTCCCTCCAGAGGTTTACCTTGAGCAAGCTGTGATAAGCTGAATTGCCAAGATGCACAGAGGACTACAAGGCATCTGGCTGCTCTTGGTCTCAGGATACCAGCTTTGTCTTCCCTCCAAAAATGTACACTCTTCTGCTTTAGTCTGTGTTCTGAATACTTTTTGGATACTTTCTAAAAATTGGCAATTAACTCAAGTAGGGGAAAAGAATCTGCTTAGTTCTTGTGAATGTTTTCCATTTTGAGCTAATTCCAGTATTTATTAAACCAGTCTTCATAGATGGCTTTTAAATATTAAGTAATATAAACAGGTTGTGGTGATGTGAACAGGATGTGTTTTGGATAGATGATTTTTCAAAAACTAAATTATTTCTTTATTCATATCAAACTAATGTATACGATTAGTATTGATGTGTAATGCTACACAAGAAAGAATGGAATGAAAGTCTCAGGTCTCATTTAGTTTCGGGACCAGGAAAGTGCTCAGGTATGTGCTTAGTTATCAATGATTGTGATGCTTCAAACTTCTCTGTGTCGATAAGAAATCGTAGCTTTGATTAAATAGAAATCTTCACTGTTGTATGAGGAAATCCTCTCTATCACTGTTTTTTGTCTTTTTTCTAGTAGTTTTTGTTGTTGTTGTTGTTGTTTTGTTTGGGTTTTTTTAAGGAATGCAGATGTCCCCAGGCAATAAAATTTGGGTAGAAGTGTGTTGTTGGGCTTCACCAGCACTGTATCTCTGAACAACATTACTCCCAGCTAGCTTGCAGTTGCTGTTGCTCTCATCTTCATATCTTCAAAGTTAAGCATATTCAAGTAACTTGACCTGGAATTCTGCAGTCTTGATGAGCAGTGAATTGCTTTAGTCATTTGGTTTACACTTTAAATATTAAGCATGATCTGCATGGATTACCAGGTATTTAACCACACAGCACTAAAATGCTCCATTCCCTTATGTCTCAAGCAGCACACTGTGGCAGCTGAGGCTGCCCTCAGCATCCACCAGTGGATGGCCTCTGAGTCCAGGCTCAAAGAGCCACTGCAGCCAGGATGAAGCAGAGGATCAACTGAGGATCACCTCTGGCAGGTTTAGGTGATGCCACAGGCGGAGAAAAGACAGAAGGAAGGGTCCTCTCTCGACAAAGCCATTTACTGTCCCCCAACGAACAGGGGAGAAAGGACACCAGGCTAGCAGGACACAGGGTTTTAAGAGGTGAGGGGGGCGGAGAGCATGGAAACCAATCGGGCAGGATCTCAGGACTTGAGGGACAGGGTAAGGACCACTGAGGTAGCAACAGGGGAGGGATACATTTCAAGAGACCAATGGGGTACCAAACAAGGGAGAACTTTCTAGGGAAGGAGGCGTGGGCTAAGGGGATTGACCGGGGTTCTCTGCCCCATGGGCGGAGGGAGAGGGGGAGAGGGGCAGGGAGTCTCCACCCAGGAGGCGGGGAATGGGAGTGGTTAACAGCAAACGGGGAACTTCAACACAGAACTGGGGTTGCCAGAGTAACTTGACAGAGGGAGGTTTCTTTACAGAAAGTACAACTTAACAGACTAAATGAACTTAACATCCACAACCGTGCATACCTACAAAGCCTGTGTAATTTAGCTGAGCATGTGGAGATGCTGGATATTTAGTGATTCTTCTTCTGATGCCATGTAAATAAGCCATAGTATCTTCTGTCAAGGAAGATGTTATATGTTGCCCAGGGAACAGCCGTGGAGAGAGGTATTTAGTGCCTGAGGGAATTAGCTATGCGCTAGGTGATTTATGATGACCTGCACAATGAACAATCATCCATATGAACTCTTGTATACACTACCTGAGTGGGCTACATAAGAACGGAGTAAAGCATTGTCCTGTGCAAACTTATTGGCAGTAATGACTTGGAAAGACACTGAGGGACAAAAGGTAGATTGAATTGGTTGGACAAGTCTGTCAGTACAAAGAAGGTCTCTCTTCCTCCCTCCTGGCCTGCATGTTGCCTATGGAGAAACTGTGGCACGGATTCCCACAATTTGAAGAGAACAATACTCCCATCCCATGTGTAGGAGTCAGTATCTTACGAGTTAGGAGTAAGCATTCCTCTGCTCAAGAGAGACAATACAGAGGGTACACAGCATCGGCCACTCTATGGTTTTGCCTGCATGACCATGGAGAGCACATGACAAAGGGGGATGGAAGATCTGCCTTGACCTAGAGGCACGGATATGTGAGTTGCAGGAAAAACCAATCACAAAACAGTGTTCTTCAAGGAAAATTGCTGCTCTGGTTTCCAATGTGCAATTATGAAGGGCTGGTCTTATTTCTGATCTTAATAAAGGGACTTCTTATTTGTGTTTTTAAGAAGTGAATAATGAACACTGTGACCAGGATTTAGAGGGGCCCTGCCTTTAGCCAGCTGGAGCAACGGGACAACCAGGTTTACTGGAATGTGTGGATTCAATGGCCTGGCACAGCAGCCATTACAAGGCTTACAAGGCTTTAGTAGACATTGGTGCACATTGTACCCTAATGCCATCAAAAAAGCTGTATAGGGACAGAATCCATTTGTGTTTCTGGAGTGACAGGGGAGCCCGAACAGATCCAACTGTGTTGGAGCCTGAGATTAGTTTGACTGGGAATTAGAGGCAAAAGCACTCTAGTGTGCCAGGATCAGAGGCATCCTTGGCATACACTGCAAGGATGATGGCTTAAGTTTTAACTTTTATATTTTTCAAATCCTGTACTGCTAGTGTAGCTCTGAAGTTTCTTGTAGCTTGTTAAGTGCTATTCTCTTATGCTAAGATAGACATAACAAAGCCTCTCCAGCTTGCTCTCCAAGGACACCCAGACCAAGAACTGTAAACCATCATCTTGGGGAGAGGGGGGCAAGCTGGGGGAAATTACATCATTGGCTGGGTTCTGTTTGGGGAATTTATGCTGATATAAAAGTGTGAAGAACTCGTGACCTGTTGTCCATTTTGGGATCCACTGAGGCAGGACCCTCTGGAGCTCAAAAGTGTGCACCTGAAGGCCTTTCAAATAAAATACCACCTTTTTTCCTTTATTCCTGTCTAGTCACTGTTTCTAGGTAGCCATTTAAGGCATAAAGAAGAGGGTATTGCAACGACCAAAAATGGTAAGTTGGCCTTTGGTGTAGTTGCCTTGAAGGAAGAGGAATTTAAGCATCTGTCTACCTTGCCTAGTCTTTCAGAGGACCCTTCTGTTGTGGGGTTGCTGAAGGCTGAAGAAGAGCAGGTGCCAGTCACTACCACAATGGTGCATGGAAGGTAACAAGGCTCCAGCTGAGGCTCTGTAATTCCTACCCATAAGGTGGTTTGCAGACTGGAGAGCCAAGGAGCGATCAGCAGGACCTGCTTACCCCTTAAAAGCCCCATTTGGCAAGTGCAAAAGTCTAATGGGGATGGAGACTAAGAGTAGGTTATGATGGCCTGAATGAATGCCACCTCTGATACACCCAGCATCTGGAGCTTCAGTATGAACTCGAGGCAAAGGCAGCCAAGTGGTGTCACCATTGATTGACGCTGCTGATGTGTTTTTCTCAATCTCTCTGGCATCAGAGGGCAGGCCACCATTTGCTTTCACTTGGAGGGGTGTCCAGTAGACCTGGAACCGACTGTGCCAGGGGTGGAAACACAGCCCCACCATCTGCCATGGGCTGATCCAGATTGCACAGGATCAGGGTGAAGCTCCAGAAAACCTGGAATATATTGATGGCATCATTGTACCGAGCAACACAGCAGGAGAGGTTTTCGAAAAGTAAAATGGGAAGAAAATGGCCTGGCTTTGCTCTAAAGAAAAGTGACATCAAGGGACCTACACAAGAGATCCTGTGTTTAGGAATAAGATGGCAAGATGGAAGTCATGTCCCAAAGGGTGGAATAAACTAGATAGCAGCACTGTTACCACCAACTAGCAGAAAGGAAACAAGCTTTCTTAGGTGTTGTGGAGTTTTGAAGAGTGCACATCCTGAATTATATTCTGATTGTTGGCCATCCCTATCTAGGAACTGGGAAGAAAATCAATTTCAAATGGGGCTCTGAGCAACAGCAAGAATTTGAATAAACTTGTGGGTGAACACATTGTTTACAACATATGAATAATTCATTATTCATAATTTGTAAACAATGTGTTCTACACTGCAGCTGGGGAGGATGGTCTTTCCTGGAGCTTCTGACAGAAAGTTGCAAGAGAAGCTCAGGGTCGACCCTTAGGGCTTATACAGAGGCTGTGAGGCCCATTATAGTCCATCTGAAAAGGAGATACTGGAAGCTTAAAGAAGGTTTCAAGCTGCTCTGGAAGTGATGGGCACCAAATCACAGCTCCTCCTGGCACCCGATTGCCGATGCCGGGCTGAACAACCAAAGGAAGAGTTTCCTCTACACATCATGCAGCTGATGCTCCTGATGCTACGTGGAGTGAGCTGCGCTGATCGCACAGCAAGCTCAAACAGGAAACCCCAGCTTTTGCTCAAGGAGTTGAGTAACTCCTTGAGCAAAAGCAGTATCACAGATGAGTTTGCCTTTGTCTGAGGCAAGAATAACACAGACTGTTTTCCCCAGCTTATTTTTTATGTTCAGTGCAGGAACATTATCCCCTTATACAGTATGTAAAAGTTTTGATGGGGCAGAGGCAGCCTGACTAGTAGAGCCCCTAATCCGGACAAACAAGGTGGATTTTGTTAAATGTATATGTAAAGCTATTTTTTTTCTTTCATTTGCCTAAGTTGTTTTTCCTCGGTTTTATTTCTCTTGTCTTTTGTTGTTTTCCTTTCTATTACTGTTTTTGTTGTTTAAGCTGTACTTACCTCAACCCACAAGTTTTCTTACTTTTTCCCTTTTGATTCTCTCGCCCATCCCAACAGAAGACTAGTGATCGAGTGACTATGTGGTAATTGCTGTCTGGGATTAAACCATGAGATTGGCATTTGTTCAAAGAAATTATTCAGACCAGTGGACCATCCCATCTGATATCCTGTCCTTGGCACTTGTAGCTGCTTTAGAAGAAGTTTAAGAAAATTATGCAGTATAGTTTTAGAATAGGCAAGGATTATTTTTGCAGTGTGATACAGCCACATTAATAATAAATAAATGTAAATACTAGAATTTCATTCTTCAAAATGTTGCATTCTTTTACTGAGGACTTGATATCTGTGCTCTTCAAGTTTTCTCTCATTTGTACCGACAAATTTCAAGTATACTGCCAAAGTTCACCAAAAGTTGAAAAAAGATCAGTTTTCTCCTCTGTAATGTAAAACCTCCCAGTAAGTCCATTATGTCAAACCAGTACTATTATTTCCTCATCTGCCATGTTTTTATTTGGGAAAGCTTCCATGAAATTTTCTTCCTCTCTGAATTCTTACACACACAAAAAAAAAGGAAAAATAATTCCTTGAAAACTGAATAGAAATAGGACTTCCCTTTATTTTCTTCAAATAAAATGAAATAAGTTTAAGTGAAGGCTTTTGAACAAATTCTTGTTCAGTGGCATTCTATTCTATGTAAAACTACATGGTGTTACTGGTCTACAGTTCTTATGATGTATTGGCACTTGCTTTTACTTCCCATTTAGTCTCCTCACTAAATAAATATGGTTGTCTCTCTCTGCAGAGAAATTTTATTTCTTTTCGTCTGAATATATCAGGGAAAGAAGGTTTTCCAGACAGTTATACACAAGTAGGACAAGTTGAAACATGCAAACAAAGAGCACCACAAGTGTAAAGAGTGAAAAAAAAGAGAAAGAAGACAATCAAAAAACCAAAAACCCTCGTCGTTGTAGGGCATGTAGGATATTAAGAATTCTTTAAGAAATGTATATACCATCAGAAATCATTCTTGAGGCCTTCATATGTTCCTTGACTTTCTCATGTCTAGGTTAAGACAACTAGTCATTTCTCATGGTAGTTGCTGTGGAGCATGGCACTTGCTTTCCAAGTTCAACCTAATTTTTCCTTTGTTCCATGGCCTCTCCTTTCCTCCCCACTTCTCTAGCCCTTTATAAAGGTGTTTTTGCTGAGGTAATTACCATTTATTTGTTAGATTGGTCTATACTTTTAATTACTCATGCATACCGCTGAGATTTGATATAAATTCAAAACTGGAGGTCAAGCCTCATTCCATGGGAATATTAATGACTGTGTATAAAAGAAACACAGAGGATAGAGAACCAAGAATACAGAGATTTGGGTATTTTTCAGTAGAATTTTAGAAGACTGTTGTAAGCCAGATGGTTGTGTTTCCCGCTATCTACCTTGGTCTGTTTTTTTAAAGTTTATTACCAAAAATCTGTAGTGATTATAAACCTGTGGGAAGGAAACAAAAGAGAACAGAAAGGGAGTCAGATTGAGTTTTAGGTGTCTGAAACACCAAAGAATATGAAGCAGGTTTTTTTACATGCTAGTATATCGCTTTAGAAACTTGAAGTAATAGTCACTTGAAATAGTCCATCAAGTTTAGCTCACAAGTGAGAGTACCAAAAAATAAACACTCCTAAACAAAATTAATTCCCCTAGAAAGAGAAGCAGGATGAGATATATGTAAGAGCCTGAAGAACTGTAGACATGGTCAGAGTTTCATTTAATCACAAAATCAAACAGTTCAGCAGCCTGTTGCTGATCAGAGACATAGTCTGTCTTCTACTGAATTTCCATACAGCTGTGGGATGGCTATTGCAGGGTAAAGATAATACTGTGGTGCCCTGGAGCTGTGGAACAACCTCTTTCTGCATCCAGTGTAAGGGTCTTGGTGAAGTAAATAGGCTCATGTGTATTACTGAAAGCAAGCCTAGAGAAGTGCCAGGCCACCTTTCTGTACCTCCTTGGCCAAGCTAGGCTCTCTTGAATTTAGTCAAATTATAGCAGAAGAACAATGTGGCATGAAAAGAGTGGCTTCCTTTTCCTCATCTCTGGGTTTATGCTGAAATTAATTAACAAGGAGGAGAAAGGCAAAAGTGCTTACTAGAGAGATTATTCAGCCAGGCCACAGGAGAAAGAAGCCTTCTTCCAATATCCCTATTGGGCCTGGGCTCATCTCTTGAAGGGTTGATCTCATACTGAAAAGCAAACCAAGATATAACATCTGTCACCAGCCAGACATAGCCAAACTCTAAATTCTACATACACAACAGAAGCTTAGCGATGGTCTGTTCTTCAGGAAAAAAAAACATCTCTGCTGCCTAGAGCTTCACTGAAAGAAATTGAACAAGAGCTATCTGACAAAATTCTGGGTTTGTTTCCCCTCCTGGAGGCTGGCTTGAGTTTTCACGCTTGTATTCCCAAAAAACTGCTATGGAGTTTATCATCTATTCTATTTTGTGCACGTACTGTGCTAGTCATGTTGTAGAGGCATACATTTGTCCATGACTTGTCCCTTGTGTCAGCTTATTCTTTTTTGCCTTTTCAGGACTAAAAAGTAGCAGTTACATGAATAGCTGAAGGCAGAATTTACCAGTCCTTGCAGCACCTGGTAGCCACTATGAAAGGCTTCCAGCTTTGTATTCTGCAAGGAACCTACATGAATCAGTCAAGAGAAGGCTGCAACTATTTGTCATCGACAGACCATATGACAGGTTTGTGCTGCAGTCGCACACTGTGTGTGCTGGATCAGAAGCCTGGCAGAGGCATTATCACATCCATATGCATGGGTGTCTGCTGGGGCATGGGTGCTGTGTGAGGTTTACTACTGCTTCTGCCAATACTAACTTCCTCAGGCACCTGAATGGTCTCCTTCTACTAGTCTGTACTCACTTTATCAGGGTTGATAAAAAATATATTCCCCAGGCCAAACAGCAGGAGCAGTGGTTTCAGAGGTTTAGCGGGGAGGAATGACTTCCTCCCTTTGTAGTGTGGCTTGCAGATCACTTTGTAGGCGTGCTCACCGTAATTCTGTGTTTCTGGAGGGTCCCAGGGTTTTGATACTGCTGCAGTCCTCTTACGATATGTTTATGATTTGAGGCTGTTGGTTCTGAATTACCGTCTTTAATTTATTTTGGGGGAATGTAATTTATGACTTGTTAGTATGAAGGAAATATTGGGAAATTCTCTTTCCAGAAGGAATATCTAGCTCTAAGTTCCTTGTTGGTTGTATGAAAGGAAACTTGTCCAGGCAGTCAAGTCCTTACACACCTATATTTCTATACTGCTGGCTATATCTATCAATAGAAAACTCCTCCTAAGACATGTTCTAAAATTCTTGTGATACTTAAGAGAAAGGTTTCATTCTCTTCTCATAACTCCTGCAAGTCATTCCTATGAAAACCAGGAGTTTGAGAAGGCAGTTCTACCCACAAGGTTGTGCATTTGAAAATGGCAGATCCTGTAACTGGAATATTGTGGGAGAAACTACTTCACAAAGGTATAAATTCTACAAAATTATTGACCAGAGATGTATAAAATACTCGATGAACATGAATTCAGATTATTCTGTAAGATGGAACAGCAAGTGTTCATGTGATTCTACTCCCCCACCCTGCTTTGACATCCAATTAATTTAGTTTAATAATTGTCCAACAGAATAAATTCACCATGCTAGTTGTGATGCTCAATTAGGATTATAACTGAGGTGCTGTAGTATTCTAGCACTGACTCGGAGAGAAAAAGCCCAAATTTGGGTGAAGGGAAAGAATAATGGAAACTTTGAAATAAGGGAAACTCATTAAACCCCTGTGCTCTTTAACTGAAAATTTGTTATTGTATATGACCAGCCTCCCAGCAAGGTCAAGTGTGTAATTTTCCTCCAATCCATCAGGTTTACATCTCCTCCTGTGAAAATATGGTTGGGCAGTAGTCTGCTTCTTGTGACCTTTAGATAGGCTTCCTGTGTGACAGTGATGTGGTAGGGCCCAGCACAAGTGAGCTATTGTCCTTGCTTGCTGGACGAGTCCTTCCAATCAGAGCATGGTAAAGTATTCTGTTGGCTGCCAAAAATCCCCTTCCTCCTGCACCTCCTCTCCCCCTGATTAAAAATAAAAAGCACCAAGATTCATTACTTCCATAACTTTTGCGTGGAGAGGAAAGGGGAGAGAGGGTGGATGCAGAGCAGCCACAACCAGCAGGTTTGCGCCTGTCAGTTTATGCCTAGAAACTTCTCTCACTGGGTGGACCTGAACTAGATGGTGCTGCTTTGCCAGCTTTTCCACTTAGGAGCAGTGTCTGCTCTGCCCTGTATGGCAGGCGTGAAAGCAGCTGGGGTCAGAGCGGGCGGGTGCCAGGAGACTGCTGGGGTCACAGACTGTCTGCGAAGCAAGCAGAAAGTCTTGTGCTCACTTTTTTATGTTTCTCTATTCAAAGACTGAAAATCCAGGGGATCTTGACCTTCCTAGTCCTTTAAACTTGCAGATCAGTGCAGTATTGGGAGAAATCTTAGTTCCTTTATAATTTCAATGAAATCAGAGTTTTAATTTGTTAGGGGTGAATAAAACTAAGGAAATAGTTGTGGTTTTGTGACTATTAAAAGAGCATTCATTTTTTGACTTACTATACTTCCTAACTCTGTAAGAGTACAACAACAGAAGCTTTTCTTTTACTCCTAGGCCAGATAGTTCACAGCAGACTGCAGAGATCTAAACCCATAGCTAACAAAGAGTATGCACCTGAGGTACTTTTCATTTTCTTTTCTAAAGGTTTATTTCAATTTCCAAGCCCACTCTTGCTACTTCCCCAAATGCTTTACAAAGTCAAATAAATATTCTTTTTACAAACGTGTTCTACTTGATTTCTCACCATGCATATAAAGATACAGCATATTTAGAATAAATCTTAGAAAAAAACCCAGCATGAATAACAAATATTGTCCAATTTGAAAACACGTGTATTTGAACAAATATTAATAGATTTTTTCACAATTTTTCTAATTTTACTTTTGTCATCTCTAATTAGCTTTTCTAAAGAACTTTCCAAAGTTCTTCCTCTGAAATGTTGAAATGTGTTTCAGAAATACATTGCTGAAGTATGCTACTTTATGTAATATACATCAAAACAGTACTCTGCTTTATATATAGTTTTGATCTTGTAAATGGCTGAAAACAGCTTTGAGATTGTCAGTGAAGAAATTGTCACCTGGTTTTGTTGGGAATTGGTTGAACAGATTATTCTGTGACAGAGATCTGAGATTCCTTAATTTCTGCGCCTCGTGTTGAAATATAAATAGGTATTTTCTAAAACTCCTATGAATTTCTGTGGAAATACTTGTGCCAGAACTGGCTATTGTACTGCAAATATCATGAACGGTACCACAGCTTTCATGCAGTCCCTTCCAAAAATTGATGGCCTGGCATTTTGGCATCCTGTAAAAGAAAAGATTGAGGTTTTGCTAACATTACCTTGAGATTGAAAGAATGCTATATGAAGATATTTAACCAGTATGACCTGAGAGCAAGTTTAGAGCTGTTGATATTTTGTCATTCATTCATTGCACAGTCACTGCTTGGTATAAGCTAACAAATAAATGACACAATGAAATCACACCAGAACCCTGAGTCATGAGCCTAATTCCTTCTAGAGACACTGTGGAAACAAATCATTGAAGCAGGACTGTGTAGTTTGTTTCCTTTAGATTTATAAGACTTGCATTTTTAATTCAGGTCTGTCTTTGTGAAACATGAAATCTGTTAAACAGGACAGGGCTGCTCTGCTGCCTCCTGACTCATCTGATTTCAAAAGGCAAGGAGTACTTGCCTACTAGTTCACTCACGCTGTGTTTACTAACATGTTGGAATGCATTCATATCGTAAATGGAATTATCCATTTTGTAAGAAACAAATAAATTTGTATAAAAGAACTATAGCTATAGAACTAGCTATAAATAGTCCATCTCTGGAGCCCCAAATAGCCTTCTGTAAAACCTAAGCTGTATTTCTAACACTGTGAATTTTTATGGCTCTCAAATCATTGCTGGACAATGTCCTTAATTTTATGTGATCCCAAGGACTAGGAATCAGATTCCAGTGAGAAAGTTTCTCCCCTTTCTACTATTGAAAATATAGAGTCTAACTATAGGGTTGAACTAAAAATAGTAGCATTGCAAGTGCCGTCAATATGGTCATTCTCTGTGAATGAATATAACTATGTTTTCTTTATGGCACAAGAGCAAGTGAGCAGTGTTTAGCATGCTGTGTCCATAATGGCTGTATTTATTCCCTGTGTTGCAGATTGTGCTACACCAGGTGTTTGCAGGGGAAAGAAAATCTTAAAAAAAAAGAAGCTACATATGAAAATGTTGAGTGCTGGCACAATGCAAAAAGGAAAAAAAACTTTTTGCTCTGGTATTTTGCATGTCAGCATGGATCATTTTGTAAGGTGCAACTAGAGTTTTAACTAAAACTTGAAAAACTCACAAATTCTGTCCTCAATCTCTGTAGTGCAAATTCAGAATAATCATTTATTGTCAATGAAGCTGCTGTGATACTTGCATTAAAATAAATTATTTGTAGGGACCAACATGCTGGCAGGCCCATTAAGTTTCCAACAACCCACAAAGTTTCACTTGGATCACAAGCGGATCATGGTGAAGTTTGTGTTTTTCTTTGTTTGTGGTGTCCAAGGCTTGGGATTTTTTCATTCCCTCATGCCATCAGGCACTGGGGTCATACAGAGCAGTGGCAGGCAGTGTGTGAGTGCCAGACCACTGGTGGTTCAGCCACAGCTGTGCCTCGTGGCTGGGTGCTCTGCCAGCTGTGGGAGAGGCAGCTGTCTTCAGGAGAACTGGGGTGTACCATGGTTCATTCGATTTCAGAAAATCAGACCCTGCTTTTCTGAGACCACTTTCCTAAGTCCTGAGCCCTTTGCTATGAGCAACACGGGTGTGTAGAGATTATTTTAAGTGAGAAAATATGGAAAATGAGAAAAGGCTCTGGCTGACAGTGTACGAGGGTTTGTCAAGTCTGGGGTTGCCACTGACGTTCAGTTTGAAGGCTTTACCAGTGTACTAGGCAGCACCTCAGCCACCTACTTTAGGAAATCTTTTCAGCTTAGGTTATCTGATCTGCTAGCCTCTTGATTTGCTAGGCTAGTAGGTTGCCTTGAAATGGCATTATGCCAGAGGGTGATTATGTTGCTGAGGAGACTTCTCTGGAAGTTTCCTGGAAGATGGTCAGTGTTCTGCTTTTATCTCTGTGAGGCACACCTCTTGGTGTGCGGATGAAATAGAGGATTTGCACGGATGGTCACTCTAACAGACCAGCAAATATTTCTGCCCTACAGTATAGCTTTTTCTACCTTCTGATGTTTAAAGACAAGATTTTCACACTCAAAGGCTGTGTAATATTTATACTGCATTTAAGCAAACAAAACCATAACATTTTACATTTTATCAGAAAGGCAGAGCTGGGACTAAAAGGTCTGCTCAGGGCATCTTATTGAAACATTAGGGATAAAAGCACAGAGAAAAAGGCAGAAAATAGAAGTGAAAGCAATTGTAATTATATCATTCAGCCTCATGGTATGTTCTCCCCGTGCCTCTCCATCTCGTCATATTGACAGACAATGGTTTATTTTTGAAGATAACAAGCTGTTCCCTATGAAAAGATAAAAATGAATGAACTTCTTAGGTCAGAGGGAGGAAAAGGGGATGTTACAAAGGATGAATAAAAAACGTACAGGGCAAAGTAGGTCATTCTGATGTCCTCTTTAAATAATCTCATAATGTTGGGGTCAATTAAACTGAAGGGTGGAAAAAGCATGAAATTACATAAACTGAAAGTATGAAACAGTACCATGAAGTTAGCCTTTGAATCTTGCTGCTGCAAGCATCACTGTGTAAACAAGCATTGCAGATTTGAAGAGTCTGATATTACCATGAAAAAAGGAAGCATCCATCATCATTGCAAAATGGGGTAAAATTTCCACGACAGCATTCTTCATGCTTGAGAGTGCAAATTCCTTAGGTTAAGGAGCTAAGAAAGGTTAAGGTTGAGAAAACTGCGAGTTGAAGCAAGGTATCCCAAAGCATTGCAAGAGCTGTGTGGCTTGGCAGCGTCTGGTAGAATCCATGCAAGGTCTCAGACCAAAGCAACACTGTTCTGATAAGGAATCTGATAGTCCTACGCTTGGTTTTTTCATTCCTCAAAGTGCCTGATTTTAATTCTTGCCCAGTCTTACAGGCCCTTGACATTGTGTGTGTGAGCTGGAGAAGTGATTTAGTCTGTGATCAGCTGTGCTTCTGAGCCCCTCGAGGATCTGAGGGACAGATTCCTGCAGCCACATCTCTATTTTCAGAGAGCAGAATCTCACCCTCATTTAGGCCTTTATTCTGTCCTGAAGCTTTAGATTGACATTGTGTTCACCGATTAAGTCAGTCATGGCAAATTTGACTCACGGGATGTGACAGCATGGCATTTATTCCTCATGAATATCACATTCATGTCTGTATTGAAATCCAGAGACTTCAGATTTGTTTCTTTTTCCTTTTTTTTTTTTTTTCCATCTCTCTTGATGTTTTAAGACTTTCAGCTGCTCAGCTTTTCTTTAAAAAGAACTTCATTTGCCAGCATTGTAATAAGGATTGCCCTCCCAGTCTGAAGGTACTGGGATGTCAGGGGAGAAAGAAAAAGTGCTGAAGAGCATGATGTGCAGTGCTTGAGTGCTCTATGCGTGTTCCATGTTTGTCTATTCCATCTCTCCCTCGTCTTCCACTTCCCCACCGCAGTCTCACATCTGTCCGCCCTCTGGCTCACCTCACCACAGTCTCCCTTCCAGGAGGAGAATGGTGATCTCATTTGGAGCACACCAGTCAGTGTGCTGCACAGTCACTGCTCACAGGACTTCACTGCCTAAACTTTATATACCTGCAGGGCCAAAAAATCCAACTTCATTTCTGGCTTTTTTTCTTTTTTTTCTTATTGAGGCTCGCTGTGTCAGGTAAGTCCCTGGCAACAGGCACTTTGATCATGAAGAATAAATTTATGCAGTTAAAATAGAACCTGACTATATGTAATACGATATTTAATAACTTATCTCTGCAGAAACTCAGCCCCATGGTGGGCATGTGATCCCATGTCTGGTGTTCACGCTGTCTCCTCCCTCAAGTTCTTGCTTTATTGAGATATGTATAATACTGTGCAGGCAGAAGGTAGCTTGCATCTGCTGCCTTACCTTTGTGAAATTATTTTTTCCTTCTCTTTCCCAATAAGAAGTGTATAAGTCTGTTAATTTATTTCATAGATTCATGGGGAGGATACCACAGTTACCTCCCTCTTCTCATCAGTCACAGACCTGTGGCTTCCTCCTCAGAGTTGAAGGCAAATCGTCATATATCAAAGTATTGTGTGGGTTTGGGTTTTTTCCCAGCCAGAAAATGGGCTTGGTTTTCTGACATTTCATTTAGCATCCAAACTCAGAAGCACTAAGATATCTAGGCTCAGTGTCAGAGTTATCATTATGGATGCTATTTATCTGTGGCAAATTGTTTTCATTTCAGCTGGTTATCTTCATAGGGATGAATCTTCCTCTTCTGATTTTTGCATATTGCATTTTAAAGACCATTCCTCCTTATGCTAAAATAAGAGTCTATAGCCTGTTTTTCACAAGATGCATGGTAATTACTTGTGAACCCAAACTTTTGCAGCATTAAAGTTCAGTTCAGGCTTTCTACTGAATTAAATCTACGTTTTTGTTTCTAAGATGTAGTTGAGATAATGTATTTCTAAATGAAAGAGAATACATTCTTATAGTCAGAGCTCTCTAGTCTGAGAAGTGCTGGCTTTACTCTAAGAACTTGACAATGGACAGAGAGATACCTAAATCTAATTGTGATGGCCTTCACATTTTTTATTGGTTTTGGCTCATGGCAGTAGAATAAAAAATACTTGGGAAAAAAGCAAGCATGATGAAAACCTCTGTTCACGGGGTAACTTTTTCCAGACATCTGATTCATGTTCTTAATTTTATTTTACTTTTTCTCCTTGGTATGTGGATGACTCTGATCAAGTGTTTCTGGATGTGCAACCTTTGGGGTGACTCTGTCAGTTCACTGAGCAAACCCTTGAGTTTTTGTGTGGGTGCACCAGAGAGCCAGCTGGCACTGTTCAGAGCTGTTGTCCTGAAAGCAGATCTTCTGGGAGCCATGCTGAAATGCAGGCCTGATTTCATCAGGTGTGTGAAGTGGACATACATAAAATGTTCACCTTTTCTGGAAGCCAGGTTGCTAACAGCACACGGAAGTATGTTCCTGAGGTGCTAACTGAGGTGGGAGCTCTGCGGCAGTCGCTCCCTGTCCTGAGTAGCCCATACCGAACATGAATATTTGATATTTAAGGGACTGAGACACAGAGATTGCATCGCCAATCTTTTGCTTGTCTGTATGACCCAACCAATACGAAGTTCAGTGCATTATTGGGATCTGGGGAGTCAGTAGGAAATGTTTGGATTCTCTGAAATTTTGGTCCAGTGCCACCTTTTCTGTATGATTATGCCAAATCTAAGGGAAGACAATCTCTCTTCCCTCCTTGGCTCACACTGCAGCACCTCCAAATCCCTGAAAACCTAGCCTCTGAGTCTTAAAACGGCATGCTGGCTCTTTAATGTGGCATATTTGTCTGAAAGCTTCTTTCCTCTCTGTGTGATATGGTGAGGTATGAAGAGCAGGAGTGATTAAAACCGGCTGTTTTCTCTGAGCAGTTTTGCTGTGTTCTTTTCATTTGGTGTTCTTTCAATAAAGAATGAGAAAACAGTGAAATTGATAAGACAGCATAAGAATATTCTTCTGTGTATGGAAATTACTGCAACAGAATGGAATTTCAACAGTGTTAGGAAACCAGCTCTTAAGCGAGTGTACAGAATTCCCTCTAATAAACTTTTTTTAAATTAGCCTGTTGAATTCTGTCAGGTTTTTTATCCTTTCATAACATCATAGGATTTCCTGATAAAGGGATGAATCTATTTTTGCTTTTCTCCACCCTCAGTGCAGCTGAAGTAAATAAAAGCCAAGGCATTGTGATGCTTGCTTTCCCTGTAGCATTTTTCAGGCAAATGTCTCTATTGATAGAAGGGCCTGGTCATAAACACCCTCCTCCCCCCCACCATGGTTCAGAACTTTCTGGAACAAATCTTTTACAAAGGAAAACAAGTCCAATCAAAGCATTTTGAAGGAAATATTTGAAGTGAGAGTGATAAATTGAATGCCTCCCTGATCTATTGACAAAATGATGTTTTCTTCCTCCCTGTTGGTCTTGCAGGACTTGGCTTACCTTGTTGGCAACCAGGGTCTTGGTACTGGAGTGTGCCTTTGTGGAAAGGAGCTGTCTACTGCATCTGGGTTACAATCATCCTGATCCATTTTCTTCTTATGGAGTGAAATTCCATGAACCATTTAATGTCTTCATTGTCTTCAAAAGTGGTCTTTTACTTGTGCCCTGCATGTGTCCCACTGCAGGCTGCCTGTAACAGCAGGCATTCAGCCACATCCTGAAAATAAAAGAAGGTCAAGGGATGCTAATGTGACATTTAACAGGACACATTTCTTTCAAGTGACATTTTATTGGAGGACTTCTCATAAAGAGGACGGTTCAACAAGAATCAGGAAGTGAACATACAGTTATAATTTTAAAAATTAGTGCACTTCTATTTTGTGATAGCTTTTGTCAGTAAGTAATTCCTGTAGACTTCAGTACTAGTTTATCTGTGGCAGTGATGTACGTAAAAGGAAAAGGAATCAAAAACATTTCATCTTTTATTGGAAACCACTGCAATTCTGACATTCAGGGTTAGTTTCTCTTGGCAAGATAAATATTTTATCTTCTGTTTTCAGTCATTGTGTAAAATTAATTTGATTAATAAGAGGGAAAGTGGTCAGGGAGTGATGTTACCTTAACTTTTAAGCAGTAGCCTGCAAGTCTTGGAACATATTTATGTTTTCAGGACGGAATCTAATACAGCAGTACTGGAGACTGCAAGTTCATTATTTCAGTCCCAAATCTGGTTTGTTGATTGTTGAAATTACCTAAATTCTCCTCATAGCTGTGCTCATTTTATTTTGTCATTTACCTAATCTAATATATAAGTGAAAGACATCCATGAATAAATGATCATTCATATCTCACTTTCAGGCCAAGATGACCTACCTCAGGAGAGGGAAAAAAGGCTTTGTGAAATTTGTGCTTAAACTGGCTGATTGCCTCTATTTCTAAGCACCTCACTGCAGAAGGTTGATTCACTGGCATGTTTTTGAAGCATGGTGTTTGTCAAATCACACCATCCTAGCAGGCAGAGCACCTACACTCCAGGCATACACAGAGACGGCAAAGGGTAACAGGAGCAAATATCATGGCTGGTGTGTTGTCAGAGGGGAAATCATCTCCTCTAACCCTTTAAAAAGACCAAATGAACAGGCAAAAACCACAGGCAAAAACCAGGAAGAAGCCAATTAAAAACACTGGATCCAATTTATTCTGCAGGCACATGTTTTCAGGAAGGATTAGGAGAGGAAAAAGTGGAGAGGAAATGAGAAACACCCCTGTCAAGGTCAGATGCAAAGCAGAAGAGCATTACTTGTTTCATATCAGAGCACAGGGGAGAACAGCGGGTCTTAGAAAATGATATCTAATCATGCTCATGGTCCCCCAATCAGGAAAGGAAAGTAACTGTCAGACAAATCTTCCTCATTAAAGAGTTAGCATGTGAGAGCAAGACACCCACAGATGTTAGATTATTAAAGGATTTTTGTTTGCTTTTAGGTTGGGGGGGTTTATTTCTTTTAAAAGTTGGCAGCTCTGGGCATCTTTCAGGAGGTAACAGGAAATGTAGCCTGTCTATTCAATAAAACACGCCATTGTCACAGGGCTTGTGTGCTGTCACTCTGAAGAGTCCTCTTAATCATGCATGTTTCATCACTGAAATGAAGGGTGATTCAGTGTTCCTTCTGCTTTGTGTTTCCACTAGCACCGCCACCATCATTTTAACAGTTAATCCTGGAGATGTCCCAAAAACCACAACCCCATGTTCAACCCCTTAATAATTTTAATCTAATGCTTAGAGCATCTAGAGGGAAATGGAGAGCTGCATCAACTTCAAAAAGCTGGTTGTTATAGAGAGAGGTGGGCGAAAAATGCATCCCAGTGACGTATTACACTTAACTTCAAGGGTGCAGAGATATAGAAACATTCAGTGTTTAGTGGAGACCTTTGGAAGATGGGGAAGAGGACAAGGACTTCTCTCTTTTCACAGAAAACACAGGAGGAGAAAACAAAAAGCTAAGCAAACGTGACTTACTGACCATGAGCTGCTCAGGGAGAAACTTCTGTGCAGAATTGAAAAGCATACTTGGAGCTGATGTTGCTGATGGACTTTTGGGAACTGGAGATCTCTAGAAGGAAAAGCATGAGCTGCTTACAGTTGTGTCTGAGTTTCAGTCGGCCCACCTTAGGTCCCCGTGCAGTGGGCAAGGGGAGTGGCTAACAAGGCCTGCTGGCTGAGGTCAGCCGGGTACTGCCCAAGTAGTAGTGTAGCTTCACCCATCTCTCTCAAAGTTCTGTGATTTGTAAACATTTCACAGGGTTTTCTAATGGAGTGGACTCCACGGATGGTGAGCTGAAGGGGATTTTGGTGTGGGAATTGATACCAGGGTATGATTAGGCTAACTGGTGCTAGCAAAAAAAAAAAAAAAAAATTAATTAGTAAAGGGAACGGTTTACTTTGTGACCAGTGGTTTTTACATTGAATAGTGGATGCTGTTCATATTAGAGGGTGTGTGTTGATGAGCTGGGAAATGTATAAATTTTACACTACTGTGTAAAAACTGTATTTAAGTGCATGGTAAAGTGAGAGAAAATGTCAGAAGCATTATATATTTAATAACTGATGACTTAGTGTAGTGGGAAATTTAAAAAAAAATGTGGGGAAGTATATTTACCTAATGAATGAAGGGAAACGCATTTAACGGGCATCTCAAGTAGGAGGGATGCAGTAAACAAAGTTCTTTTTTTTAAATTAGGGGTTGGTAAACCTTGTTGGCGTCATTTATCAGAGTTGGATTTTTTGTAGTTTGGCCAGCCCAAGCAGGTTTCAGGCCCTGCACAAATCTAAAAGTGCTTAAATCTCAAAGCTTATAACAATAGTAGTACATCCTGAGTGGGTTTATTTAGGTTCTGATTGTAGATGAAATCTACAGATCTATTTGGTGTAGATCCCACCAAATTGTAGATGGGTCATGTTTTCCAGCTTGAGCTTGTGAAATAGAAGACACTTTACATACACACATTGCTTTCATGCATTAAAGGGAAGACTGTCCCCTTTTTCAAGTTTTGAGGGAACACATTAAGCTTTAATAATAAACCTACAGATGATTGGGTTTAGCACCCACATGTTTTTCTGTGACAAATAAAGTCACTGGAGGAATTTATCACGGATGCCCCTTTATGTTTGGTATTATATAATTGCATAGGAATTCGTTTATTTTTATAGGAATATACATTTGCAGCTGCTTTGTCACTGGAGGGGGGAAAAAAAAGTGATTCAGAGATTTGTAACATAAAAACTTACTTCTCCTATTATTTTCCAAGGTTTTACCTTTCCTTCTCCTGCCTAAATTCTCGACTGTGGAATCTATTTAAAATATTGGATGTCCTAAGAACACAGTAGAAAACTATGTGCCAGACAAATAGCCGTTCATTCATTCCAAATAATGTCAAACAAGCCCACCTTGTCAAATTTCAAAAACCATTTTTTTCTTTACTGTTTTTTTTTTTTTTTTACATGAGAGGTTTAAAAGGTTTTATAAGACTTCAAAAATGCTTTTTTTCAAAAGCAAAAGTTAGGGACACTTATTTTTGACAATTGTTTTATAAAATTTACCTAATTGTATTTTATATGCTAACTAAACAAGCCCGCCATTTTCAGAAAAGAAAATAGTTGTCCTTAACTAAATCTTATTCAGCGAAATACTGTGTATATAAAAGACACATGGTACAGTTTAAGTAATAAAACATAACAAATAGAAAAATGAGAAAGGATAGAAATGATGGTTTGCTTCAGAATTTCTATTAAAATCACTTGTTGCAGTTCTCCTGCAATATGAAGGCAAAGAAAGTGAGTACAAAACATTTCCTAGGGCACATTTTACTAATTAGTTGATATGGTATAGAAAACAAAGTACAATCTAAACAAAGAAAAATCTGTCAGTCTGTGACTTGGCTTCATACTTTCACTTAGAGAGGAAAAATCTCTGCAAACTGAGCTGACACTGTTTTATGATTTGATCTTTAACAGCTAGGCCTCCATATGGAAAAGCTTTAGAATTTGTCTGGAAAATTTAACCCTTTTTTTAAGACCTTTAAAAATTTACTATGAAACTTGCTCTGGTCAATATCTTTACACAGAAAATTTAAAAAATAAGTTAAAAGGGTTGTTGCTAAACTCTAATACTTGGACCCACTATTATTGTAAATAGCACAGCCACGTTAAAATTGACATAAATTAACAGCTACATTAGAATTAAGGGATATTTACACCATGTAACAATATGACCTGAAAAGATTTGCAAATGGCTAATATCTATAGAATTCCACTAGTTTCTTCCCTGTCAAATGCTAATAAGTTTGTCCCAGATGCTGGCTTGCTTATTTCCGGTTGTGCTTATGTATCTACAAGCCACCCTGCACAGAGGGCAGTGTTTTTTAGCTTTGCTTCCGAAGGAACTAAGACTTAGGCAATTGCATTGTCTACCCGATTTGGAAAGCAGATGAAAGGGGAAAGGTGGAAAAATACTGCTCGAGCCGGGAGAGTGCTGTCAGCCGAACTTGAGTGAGTGAGGAGATGCATGTGTGCAGCGCGGAGGAGCAGCCCCATGGGCACAGGGACCTCGTATGGGCTGCCGGGGGTGAAGGGACCTCCGAAGCATGTAAACACTTCAAATCAGGGTCCTTTAATCCTTTTTTTTTTTTTTTTTTTTAATACGCGTTTATATTCAATTTTTTTGGGTGGGTGGTGGGTTTTTTTGTTGTTGTTGTTGGTTTTTTTGTTTGTTTGTTTTTTTGTTTTACTTTGAGAATAACTAAGCTTTCCTGATAAGCTCTGAATATGTATGATTTTCTCCTGTTCCACATGGACATCATACCTTCATACTATCTATTTTGAAAATCAAGGCAGGAACAAGCTAAATAAAAATTATTCATATATGTTTAAACTGCTATTGTTTAACCTACAGGAAACCTATTTTTTAATTTGGTTCCCCATAAAACAAATGGAAAAAAATTTGGAACCAGAGGAAACCTTTAGCTATCTTTCAGATCAGGATGAAATCCGTGCCTGGATGGCTCATGAGCCTTCCCAGCTTTTGTTAGTTTACACTAATTTGATTTGAATGCTCTATTTTCTTAAATGCTTTTCAAGCTATTATATCATTCTTTATTTTCACTGTACTCCAGACACGCCTAAAACTGTTACAATCAAGCCAAGTATATATGTCCAAAGGAAACAAATTTTTAAGACAGAAATGGCAGTGATCCTCTTTAGAATACATACTTCATTTTTCACACACAAGTAGTCTCACTGAGTTTCAGGCTTTTTCAAAATTAAGTGTCTTGTATAGCTTTGCACAATTAGGGACAAGAAGAAGAGAGATCCATGGGCTCAGAGATCTTATGGGTCTTATGCTCTGTTGCCATCAATTTGCAAACATTGAAATACCATCTACTGTCATGTGCGGTATTAGCAACAGGAAAATTTTTGGCGTTATTCTAATGCTTCAAAACAGAGCATTCAATGCTACACTTGGGAAAAGTTGAAAGTGCGGAGGCTTGTTGTGACAGAAAGAACACAGGGGAAGAGGACAGCCTGGAGCAAGTGAAGCTGAGAGAACTGATTGGAAGAGGCTGAAATCAAGAGAGTAATTTTATTTTTAAAAAATAAATTTTAAAAAAAAGGTAAGTAAAACAGAAGGTTGGCAGAAAGTTTGTTGATCTTGCAAAATGGATTTCTGGAAACTTAAATCAGAGCCACTTCAGGTGGGAATATAGTGCTTTGTTTACTTTTACATGTAAATGTTACAATTACCTGATCTCTTACAGTGTAAGATGATGTACTAAGCACCAAAATTCATTTCCACACTGACTGGCAGCAGAAGTACTGTTTGTTCTCAGATATTTGTTAGTTTAGAAGAAAAAAAGATACAGATTTTGGGGGAGCTGCAATACAATTTCTCACTGTACTTGAATATTAATCAAGTCCAGTTGTACTCATGGTTTGGAGGACAACCAATGCATAATGCAAAAAATTGAATAGTTGTTATATTTAATACTGGTCAATGTTTTTTAATGCCTCCCTTGCTGAGTGCCTGTAATGGAGTTCTACCTTCAGCTTTGGTATTTCTTTTAGTACTTTTTTCTCCTAAAGAGTGAAGTCAAGAGTCCTGAGAGAAGGACTTTCTGCACCCTTTTTCTCTCAGATATGAGAGTACAAAGTCATGTGGGCCTCTGGAACAGCTTTTTTACTGTTTCTTGAAAAACTCACTTATTTCCCATTGGATCCTACTCCCTTTTTTAACTTTTGAGGGCAGAACTGCTGGCTATTTTTTCTCCATCTCGATAGTTGTGATGTCTGGGCTTTGTGGATAATTCCTACTGGTTGGTTATAAAGTAGTCTCAAAGTCAAAATAGCTTGTTCAAATGAGGGTAGAGAATGTTTTACATTGTCTTTTTCAGTCAAAGGTGTACTTGCCTGTTACTAAACTTCAGCCTTACTGCTGTTCTTGGTATCAACTTACCAATCCAAAAGGCTCGGGATTTCTTTAAGTCAATCTTACATTTTTTAAGGATTGATTCAAAAACTAATGCAAATCTTTCCATGCATATAAGAAGATTTTCTCTATATTTTTGTGGACTTCAAAACATGCCACATACTTAAAATGCAGGGTGGCTTTTATGCTAAGCTGAAGTCTTTCTTGATATTTATTATCTATGTTGAATAGGGACACTTTAGCAAATGAGAGAATCCACAGAGCCTATTTCACAGAGGAGTGGGAGGACTCCCAGAATAAATATAGAAAACTCTGACCACCTACATTTTCAGTTCTTTTCGGAACACCTTTTTTCTTAAACTTTGCAGAAAAAAATTCCAAACCTATCACTAGTTACGTATGCACAGTAGTAAGTGCTGAACTCTTCAAAGACAACAATGCATATGCACAGTTGAAGTTTTAGTACAATTTGCAGATATTCTTCAGTGTCATTCAGCAACTCCAGGGTATGTTTTGCAGGAGACATCTACCAATCACAACAGAGGAGAGATGGAAAAGAATGGGGAAAACAAAGACCTTGGGATCACCTAGAGCAAAGTATCAGGTCGGCTGGATTAGGTACCTCAGCAGTAATGTTTGTGGTTATTTCTCAGTAAAACACATGCTTGGGTTTCACTTACTTCTTTTGCAATTTGATGATTTCACAGATGAGAGAAAACTGAGGTGCTTCTCCCGGAAAAGCAGAGGGCATTACAGCTGACCTGCTTTTCATTTGAACATGGAGGGAGAGCCGTCACTGGTTTAACATCCACCAAAAAACAAGAAACACAGGTAAACATTTAGAATTATTTAACTGAAGTGAATACTGCTGTAGCTGTCCTTTCACACACATCCTTTCATCAAGCCTTCTCTTAAATTCTGATGAACTAATTAAAGTATTTGAGACTTTTCATGTTTGTGGGGTCAAAGCCAATCTCCTCTGCAAGAAAATGTAAAAGACTAAGGAGTTATTAATGTGACTAATCCCTAGAAGTGGATGGATCTTTTGTGATGAGCTCTCACAGTTTCGGTGGGATGTAGTGTACAGTAGGATACAGGTCAAGAAAGTGTCCCATTTGAAATCCAGACTGACAAGGGTATGATTTCCATAGCACAGGAGTATGTCAGCAGAGCTATTTCTACAGAAAATACACACTGCTTATCTTAGCAGTGTGTACCTGCAGGGATTCAGATGGAAAGTGTTTGGTGCTGGACCTTTTGGACCCATTAAGAGAGAAAGTTCCCATTAAGAAGAAGTGATTATTAGATTTCTGCTTCCCTGGGCTTCATGGTGCCAGAGGAGAAGAAGAAGCCATGGGCCAAATATTTCCAGCGCTTTCACATTAAGGAAATAATTTTTCATCTGTCAGGGACTTGATTCTTTTTTGTTTTGGTGAGGTTTTTATTTGGATTTAGTGTGATGCCTGTTTCATGGCAGACTACATCTCCTGACACTCCCAGCTGCAAACTCTGGAAAACGTGTGGCACCATAGGAGCTTCCAAAACTAGTGATTTTTGGAAAAATGCTAAAACAGAGACAAAAATAAATGAACCACCCTTCCTAAAAGAGTAACATTCTCAGAAAGATGCTTATGTGTGTATTTGTGAGGTGAGGGAATCAGACCGTGATTTATTAGGAAGGCATACTGAAAAATCTTCATACTTCATTTCACTTCTGATAGTGAAATTTCAATCTTATATTTTTCAGTGTGTCATCTTGTCTATGTTATGGTTTAAGGGTAATAATACCTCAGTACCTAAGATTTCTTCCAAGTTAAATTCCCACTTGCAGGTGAATTCAAAAATTCTTTGCCTAGGGCTTGGATAATGTCTGTGTCCTACTTAAACATTACCTGTTTTTTAACTTGGAGCTGAGTGTAAACCATCTCTACATATCACACTGTCTGCCTGTGCAGAGCTATGTCACATAAAAAACAGGAGCATGCTTTTGAAGTAATGCTCTGTGATTGAGTGCCCGTACAGTAAATTAATAACTTAGATTTCAGATTAATGAAAACTGGTCCAACCACTGATTTTCATGCTATGGGGAAAAACAATAACAACAAACCAGACATACAAACAAACAAACAAAAAGAGAAGAGTAGTAATTTCTAATTTGTATCTTTTGAAAAAAATGTATGGCAGTTTTCAGAGCTTAAAAACTCAGAATATTTTCCCTTCATTTATGTATGTATAAATATACATTTTAAGAGAAGAAAGAGAAAAGAAAGAAAGAAAGAAAGAAAGAAAGAAAGAAAGAAAGAAAGAAAGAAAGAAAGAAAGAAAGAAAGAAAGAAAGAAAGAGAAAGAAAGAAAGAAAAGAAATAGTACATCTTTTCAGTCAACAGAGAAGAAAAAGTGTTTAAATATGGCCAGGATTTGACATGACAATGCAGAGGTAACTGAAAACAGTGTTTCTTCAAACAACAAGTGTTGCAAAACTGCTGCCCAAAACTCCAGATGTTTAGTCCTTCCCTCACCAGCTTCAATGAAACATGACATGTAAACAACACAGTACACTCTCTACAGAAATAAAATAGATGAGGAATGTCCAAGAGTGTGGCTGAAGAGCTTTGCCAGGGTATGAGAGGGATGGATGGGAACACCCTCCCCAAAGTTTCCGTTCCTTTCCCCTTTTTTCTCTCTCATGTGCCAATTTGTATTCCATGATATGATGACTTACAGAAGGTTGTGAACGAGCACGGCATGACCTTACCTCATACCCCTGTGAGAAGGCTGAATGCAAAGGCTGTGTGCCTAATTCCCCAAGTACAGTGTGGGTCATAACCTGTTATTGTTGTTTGGTTGTAGTGGTGCCAGAACAGACATTTTTCTTGTCTGGATTCCAGTAATATATCTCACAGCTTGCTTTTTTTTTTTTTTTCATTACTTGGCTAGTCTATCTTCTCAGCTTACAGTTTCCCCAGTACTGCTGGTGGCTCCATTGACTACTAGGCTGTTGAAATCTGTTGCAATCATTCCTCTCATGATGATGTGGGGCAATACAAGACTGTGGCTGGGGAATTAGTGTGCAAATAGTAGAGGGAAAGTATTACACATGCTTTGTGGAAAACAGATCATTGGCTCACACACCGTTGCTATTTCTCCAGAACTTTCCTCTTGCTGTCCTTGCACAGTCCTGGAAAACAGAAAAAAAGACAGAGTTTTCCAGGATTCTTCCCTGGTGAGATCGCCCTGATCCTAGATGGAAAAGTGGAAGTGTGAGAGAGCAATTCCATGTGTAGACTGATCAGAGAAAGCTTGTCTCTGCTTTCTTGCTCTGGTAGATTTAACACCTATTTTGGCCCTTCCCACAGTCCAGGTTTGTTTCTGTAGAGAATCTGAAGCAGAGTAAATGGTGGTATATTTCAATATGTGATTACAGATCTTTAAATAACTTTGTGTGATTGCTGGGAAATGCATGTTGCTGGGAAAAGATGTGGTGAAAGAATGCATTAATAGTTACTCTTTCCTAATATTTAGATAACCCTGGTTTTGTGCTATGCATTAGGACCAGTAGGTATTTGTGTATGATGTCAAAATCTTGAAGAAAATGAGGAAAAGATGGGTCCTTTTTAAAAAAGCTGTTACTTATTTTATCTTTTAGAGGAGTAAAGTTCTGTTGCAGAGTGTAAGAAAAGTTTGCAATGCCTAAGTTTGATCAAGTTGTACCAGACGCATATATCTCATTCTAACTCCTCTCTGCAGACATCAGCTAACCCTCCTAACCGTGGGTATAGCATGAAATACAGAAGATTGTCTGTTTCATGTCTCTTCAACAAGAGGAAAATGAAGTCATGTGTCAAAACACATTTTTATTTAATTTTGAAAAATGTCCTTTCCTTTTTGGGTTAGCAGTTGAAATTTCCAATAGTCGATGACAGATCAATTTGTTTTCAATTCTGTTTAAAGAATATCAATTCTTTATATCTCACCTACTCCCCACAAATATTTAAAATGCTTTACTGTGGACAAAACACTGAACAATAAGACAGATATACCACAGAGATTGAGTGTTGAGGCTATTTTTACAGTAATTGTGATTGCTTCAGCCAGCTCCTTCTCAGCCTAGAATCTTAAGTTGTTCCATGTCAAGCTGGAAGTCCAGCAGAGCCTGGATGCAGTACCAGCTGCATCAGGTCTCAGGTATAAGAGAACAGCAGGCCTAAATGAAAGTGGCTGTTCTGTAACACCCTTGGGAAGCTTCAAGGGAGATAGGAACGGAGGGTTTGTCAATCCAGATGGGGAAATTGTACTATGGGACTTGCCAAAGGTGTTTGGTGAAGGGAGAAGAAAAGAGATTGTGAGGAGTGTGGGACAATAACTTATCTCCCCTCAGAGCAGCATCATGCTTGTAGATAACACATCTGCACAGTAGCCCACCTGTGCACTTGAGTCTAAGAGACAAGTGCCAGATTCTCAAGGGAAAACATAAAAATTCAGCCTGTATAGTTATTTTATTGCAAACTGAATAGCTAATTGAACAGCTCAGGATTGCCTTTCTGCACATTTTCTGTCTCAATTTAAACACAGAGATCTCAACTGAGAAAACAGAATTTTAGAGGTTTTACCAGCGCCTAAAAATGACATTATTTATGGATAAGAAATATTTAAATTACTGTGATAGACAGTGTTGAAGATTATGGCCTTAACTTCTGGTAAATCTGGAAAAAACAAAAAAAGGCCAAAAAATACCATGTCCAGTTATTCTATAAATGATTTTTGAGATACTTCAGACAAGAACTGAAAGGCATTGTACAGGCAAAAAACTCCTCTCCAGGAAAGTTGAAAGTCTAGATAAACAAGTCATACAGTCTGCTGTAGATGGCCAATGGGGAAAAAATTTGTTTAAGAATAAAATAATCAATAATAAAGCTCAGAGGAGAAAAACAGGTGTCCTAACTTCCTTAGGTAGAAGATAACATTGACTTGCCTGCTCTAAGGTCAAAACCCATAGTTTTGTCTTGCCTTTGCCACATTGTTGGAAAAGCCTAGAAAAGGATTTTGATCATTTGGAAACAGTTTGGTGGAAGCCAATGAGAACAAACTGGAAAATGTGCCTGATGAAAGAGAGATACATAAACAACAGTTATTTAGTCTGCAAGATAGTAGAGAGGGAAGAAAGCAATACTCTAATCTGTGAAAGCGTTCTGCATAGACAAGGGGGATTATTTACAGTCTCTTCTACTACAGTTGTTTAGAAAAAATAGGAAGACATAAGACTCAGGTTCAGGATGAGAAAGGACATTCCAATTATAAGGTTGGAGAGTGGACCTAGGGATTGACTGGACTAGGAGTCACACTGTCTCTATCCACTCACTGGAAATATTTAAAAATCCTTTAGGTTGTGAGGAATGAAGGCAATTGTTTTTCTGTCCTTATGAGGCTGCTGTATACGTCCTTAAGTTCCCTTCTAACTCATCATCTATGTACTCTAACCCTTAGTAGGAACAGTTTTGCCTGTTGTGTCTAAAATAGGCTCTAGAGTAACACCATGGCAGTGATTGTTAATTGTGTATGTGTGCATATGTAATAATATGTCCATGTATTACTAGGAAGTGGGAAAGTGCACTCTTCAAGTGACAGACAGCCAAGGAGCTGATCTCACCTTCTTCTCCTGGTGCCTATCTGTGGGATCCCTTGGTGTCACACCCCACAAAGAAGGTTAGAGTGCAGCATTGTTCTTAGGTGCACAGATAGGGGTTACCTTGTGCGCAGCTAAAGTGGGCATCTGATCATGCATCCCTATTTCATGATCCAGGGAGATGATAGTCAGCAGGGCACAGCCAACAGACCTGGGACTATCATGAAGCACCTTAAAATTGCTTTGCAGTATGTGAAACATTGGTACTTGATAGCAGTATATTTTCCCTGATGGATAATTCTTTCCTTTGTGAGCAGGATGTCAGTGGCCAGTGTTTCCTCCCAGCTTCCCCTCAACACTTTTATGTTTTTACTCCCTGCAAACGCTTTCTGGAACTTTCTATAACTTTTCTGTAACTTCATTTCTGCTTGTGTGTATGTCTTCCAGTGTCATCAAAAGCTAACCACAAGTTCAGGCCCGCTGTTCCAGTTTTCTGTGCTGGTGCCCAGTCATAACTACCAGACTACCTGGATTATGTCTTTTGGTCCCTGACCGCCCCATTTAATGTAGACAGGCTTTCTGTCCTGCCTGAGCAAGAGGAAGAATTGTGGGGTTTTTTTTCCAGGAGAGAGAATCAAATGAACCAAATCATTCTTCTAGTCAGTAGTCCTTATTTCCTCATTTCTGTGTCTATGTGAATACTTTGAATTCCTCAGGTTGCATAGGACCGAAGAGATACAGCTTCATCCAAAGTTCCATGCCTTCTTTCACCAAGGGGTCAGGGGCATGGGAGAAATCAAAGGCTAATTGCAGGAAAGTTTTCAAAGCTTCACATTAGAGACAGCCGGTGAAGAAAGGGAGGCAAACAGGGGAAGATAATGTTTATTGAGGGCTTCTATCCCACTACTGAAAAATAAATATGGTTTATCCTCTACTATGGAACACACTCATTAAAACAGATTAATTGCTCCTTGTGGACAGATAGTTTGCCTTGCTTCCCTCACTTTAGAGGAGTTGCAGTGATTTATGCTTGTAAGAGGTTTCCCCCACAAATTATAAGAAAGATCAGGTAATATTATCTCATTGTACTCCTCGCTTTCATAGAGCATAAGATTGCAGCCAGATGTCCAGACACAGAAGATATTATGATAAAAAAGGAATTTCAGTGTGTATATTATAATTAATTCAGTGTGAATTCAGAGCAAGAATTATACTAAATAAGGGGAATGCTGCTGCAGGTGCTTAGAACAAAGAATAAATAAAACTTTGCACTCCATGTTGTGTGGACTAAAGCTTGTGAAATATTATAGTTTTAGGGAGAGATTTGCCTCCTTTGATTCATTAATTTCCCTTTAAGGTGCTTCATTTCCCCTTCCAATCATCTGTCAGTTATTTTTTTGCCACAACACCCCTTGAAATGTGGAAGTGCTTCAGCTCCAGGTCTGGCTCTTGCCCTCTCTTCTACTCTGTCTGTGACCCTAGGACTTCAAAACTATTTTCTTTCCTGAGCCAGGAAGAAGGGGGCAGCTGGCTAGGACCTTGCACTCATCTCTGTTTGTCCACCTATAATATGTTTGCTTTCCTTTTCCAGCTGCAGTTTTATCTTTCCCCCTTCAGTCACTCATTATTTGGCACATATATTGTGGGCTCATTTCTCCACTTATTTAGCCTGTGCACAAGACTGTTTGCTTCAGAGAGGTTTATGGTTTTAACAGAGAAGAGAGCTTGATTTGGTGCTGGTGCTTGCAAACATGCATTCTACCAACCTAAGTGGGAGTGAGTTGTCACAGGTCGTGAAAATTCTGTAGAAATATAAGAAGTTTGCTCATGTCAAGTTAAAATTATTTTAAAAGAATGAGGAAGATATCCCCCAAAAGAATCCAATTGAACGTATCTGTCAACATGTTTGCTGGAAGGGAGAAGGGAGGGCTGAACAGCTGCAATCCCCTTCCTTTTCATTGTAATCAGGCTGTGACAATGTATTTATTTTATCACCTTTCTTATTGTATAATTTTTTCCTCATCTTCCTGAAGGTAGGTTCCTGACTGGCAAGAAAATTAAGTCAGATGAAACCTAGGTGTGGTACATGGACAATGCCAAGGCTCTCTAAAATGAAAAGGAAGATCCTGCTGTGTGTTGGATTCTTTATTTGGTACTTTAGTTCAGAGGTAGGTAGGACAGGTGAATAGGAGATTCCATTCCTCAGTCTCCACCTGCAGATACATAGCTGAAGGTCTGCTTCTTTAGAAGAATTTCTTCACCAAATGGAACCCAGAATGGTAGCTTAAGATGTCTGAAAGATGTACTGCAGTGTCAAATAGGTCTCTGTCAAGTACTGTTGTTTTCAGACACAAGCACTTGCATTCTCATAGAAGTCCATTCTGCAAGTTGCAATGAATTCTGACCTTAGTCCAATAAAGCACTTAAACACATGCTAAACTCAGATATGTTGCTCTTACTGTGTTGCATGCCTAATATGAAGCACATGCTTAATAGCTTTGCTGGATCAGGCTCGGGGTGCTTTGCCGCTTGCACAATGGGATCCATCACTCAAACAGATAATGAAGAGTTTGAAAGCCTTCATAAATTAGCAACTGATTTACTATAACAGCTAATATCTATTGTTTTTCTTGAAAGCAAAGAAAATAAATCCATTTTTTAACAGAGTTCTCTTTCTTAGGTCACTTCTTTTGTCTCCAGCTTGTCAAAGCATTCACTGTTGACCTATGTCTGAAAAACAGAATTAGTCATTGGCCTAGCAGGGCCGTGAAACAGACCTCTGCATGGACAGCAAGCAAGGTCATTTTTACTACGAGTTGTGGAGGCTGACTGGTCTTTAATTTGCTTTTGGAATTGCCTCTGAACTCCTTTGTTGTTTACAATCCAATATTCAGATGTTAACCCCAGACATGTAAAAGTTCTTGATGTAAAGATAGGAAGGATCTGCAGGATGCCTCACTGGGTCTAACTGGGATGTGTTCCCCTTTGTCCACAAGCATGCACACATTCATAATTAGTCATCTCATTATGTGAGATCCTCTTTTCTTAGCAAGGGAAAGGGGATGTGTGTGTCTGGCTGGGATCAACACAGCTGAACACACTGGGCTGCTGGTACACCTTATATGAGAATCTGCTTCTGCCACCATAGTTTCTCAGCTCCCTCCAGATGCATTGCTAAATGAAGAAAGACATGTAGTAGAAATTTCTGGCAAGTCTTAGGATAAAGTGAGAGTAAGCATTGTTTAGTAAGTGTGAACTGAAGCCCTGAGTTTAACCTTTTGCTAAACTATCCTTTTTCCATATAACCTAGTTTACTTGAATCTGCATTTCATAATAAGATATGACTTGGCCCTATCTTTTTCTGTGATTGAGCTGCATCTACTGTTACACCATACCTGCTTACTGCTCTGATCATTCATTACCTGGAATTTTCTAAGTTTTTTCTTACTATCCACAAAATCCTTGTCTGATCCACCAAAACGGACTTTGACTAGACATGGATTAGTTCAACAGAAATTCTGGATGGCCATGGAGGCTAGAACATATACTTATCCAACTACATATTTTAATTATACTAATATATTTTTTATATAAATATTACCTCATAGAGAACAAAGAGAACTAATTCTGGATCAGCAAGCCCAGAAATGGAAAATTGCATTAGCGAGCTTTTATTTCTGTCATTAAAAAGCTTATTGGAAAATTAAATTTACATACTTTTTAGTTCTGTGTTTGTATCTGTGTAAGAGCCCATTATTTCATCTTTCTATTAGTTTTTCACCTCATTAGGAATTACTAGAAAGACTCTGCATCGGCTCTGTATATTTTATCTTAAATTTACAGTGGACACATGCAATGTTTTCTGAGAGACACTGCAGAAGTGCTAGAAATTAAGATGTGCTTGAAATTTCCCCTCCATTCAAAAGTGCTCCAGCATCATATTACATAGAGGATATAATCCCAACCGAAGGCCAGCTATAGGTTTCCTGACCAGGTCGGGAGATCCACCCCACATTTTTGACCTGTCAGTCAGACTTGTTGCATCACTCAGAAGAGAGAGTTAGGTGTAGTCACCGCTGCAGTGTCTGACTGAGCTTGCTCACCTTCCACAGAAGCCTTTAGCCTTGGCTGAAGCTTTGAGACAAAAGTGGCCTGCCATTGTGTGACCAGATTGCTCACTGACAAGAATGTTTGCCTCTGTTGTGATGGAAGGTGGTTGGATTCAGATTGTGACTGTTGCTAAGTTGATAAGGATCATGACCAGTTGGCTTTTAACTCTCCATGGTGACCATGTGTATTGACCATGCTGCTAAACTAACAGTGTGATGATGCTGAAGAAGTAACTTGTGCATCTGGGCATGTCAATAGAAAAAGTATTAGTACATTGGTGTAATTATAAAGCTAACATCAGAAGTTATTAACAGACATGTCTTGTCCTTAGCATTTGTACCATTACATGCAATGACATTTTCCTTTCACCAGCATGTGATTTTGACCCCTGCACAATGCCCTTGCATCCCACATGCCGAGTCTCACATGCTGAGAGCAGAGAGGGAAAAAGACAGAAATTCTGTTTGCCCCAGTCAGTTAGAAAAGTAGAGATGACTAATCAAGAGAGAATAGCAGTGCCTTTGCCACCATGCACACCCTGAACCACCGTGCTGGCTAACAGCTTTTGCAGCAGCAGGGGAAAGGTGAAGGAGAGGGATAAAGTTCTCCTGCATAAGAGTGGCTTTCCGATTGCAGACCTTTGAAGCATGTGGGCTGTGTCCAGCCCTCCTTTCTCCAGCACCAGGTGCAAAAAAGGCAGCAGTGTAGGAGAGGGAGCCCAGATGACAGCCTGGAGCATGAACCCTCCTGGTGCCCCGATTCTTGTGTCAATGCAGCCAACCTCCTTATGCATCAGCCAGCAAGCAGCTGTGCAAGAGCAAGGGGATCCTCAGTTTCCAGTCCATTTGCAAAGTGCTCTTTTAGGGACTAGGAGAGCAATCCCACAAGACCATGTCCCAGCAGTAGCATGGTGAATATGGGGTCTCTGGTGCCTCTTCCCCACTCTTGCCATTGCTCTGACAGAAAAATTCCAGAAGTAAATAGGTAAATAGGAAATAGTAGGTCAATCTGGCTGTGCTGCCAGAGTTAGGTATTGGGAAGATCCCTGTGCACCCCACCATGCACCTTGTTGATAGTCAGTATGCTGGAGGATGCTCAACTATACATGCATGGACTACCAATGATGTGTCTGGCCTGTGGATGTCAGGAAGCTCCTCTGAAATTAAGAAGGAAAAGCTGAAATTTCTTCATTTACCCTTCCAGCCCTGCTCTAACTTAATTTTTATTTTTAAAATCTATCCCCCCCAGAAAAAGAAGTAGTGGGGCTAAAATGTTGAACTAACATGGTTACAATTTTTTTTTCATTTTCTGCACCTAAGTAACATGTTTTAAAGTTCTTTTGTGTGGCATAAGTACAGCTGATGGGTTATTCAGCTTTTTTATTTAATTTTTTAATAAAAAATGTTTTCATCTATCAAACTCACAGGCAGCAAATATTGTTTGATTTTCCTTTATTAACCTGTATTGGCCTGGCATAGTTTCAAAGACTCCTGGCAGGTATTTGACATAAGGTGCTGTCATTTGTACTTTTTAATTGTCCTAGGCTACAGAAATAGTTAAGATTGTCATGCTTTGGTGCTCAAGGCGCAGTTTATTAATATGACAATGTGGTGTTTTATTCAGACGTATGAGGTCCTTCTCGTGGTATGTGCCAGTGCAGGTGGGGACAGCAGACAGAGCACTTGTACCAGCTCGTTAGAAAGTTCAGGGAATCAGTGGTGCCAGACACCTAAGCGAGAAAAAGGAGCCCAAACAAGCTGGTAATTCAGCACATTAAGAAAAGGGATACAAAAGAGGACTTGTCTGGGAGAGAGTAGATTCTCTAAGGTTTCAGTGAGTGTTGCACAGTGGAATTGTAGGGCAAACTATGTGTGCCTTCCTCTGCTTCGCCTTTGGAGAGGGGCAAAAAGCTACTGATGGGGAACTTGGAGCTTGGATCTGGAAGCAGCCTGTTTCAAAGGGATTTAAATCTTGTGCTTAGAAAGAGAAAATAAAAGGGAGAGGGGGAGGTGTGGGCAGAAGTGGACTGTGGGAGGGAAGGGTACCACAAAAGAAGATGAGAGATACTTTGTCTGTGGGATGCTTTGCAGGCCGTTGTTTGTGCTGGAGAAAAACTCTGTACCACACAGGACACGAGTGAGTGCTGCCATCCCCCTTCGCACGGCCCGTCACATTTCAAAGCTGGTGTGTAGCTGCACTGCCAGGAAGGATGCTCCACTCAGTAAAAACCCTGCCAGCTGCCAGCACGCACCTTCCCTTCAGCTGAACATTTGTTCTTCTGCTTGAAGCTCCCAGGGTAGAGGTCTCAGCTTCCCGTGCAAGAGACCATTCATGCTCCGTTCACAGCCTGGGACCAGAAGTTGTTAACGCACAGGTGTCACAGTCTTGAAATAAATACTTTTTTGCACTTCAGATCTTAGTGAAATTGTCCGGTGTCTTGTGGTGATGTTGAATTTCTACATCCAAATGGGAATTCATTGCTGAATATACACTATTGATGGGAAGAATTTTGTGCTGTTTCTGGTTGTCATATATTGTGCAAGTGCTGTTTAATATTAATGGTCACATTCCTAAATATCTTTTTTTTTTAAATTGCATGCTTTCTTTGGTCTTTGGTTCCCTCTTTAGCAGTATGTTGCTAGTAAAGTACTAGAATTACAAAAGAAAAAGGAGGGAATTCCTGAACTTGCTCTACACAGTAGCAATCTTAATTATCCTGTTTTCTGGAAAAGGAGCAGACTCCTAGCGTCTCCAATGGCCATCGTACCTACACAGACATGAAAAAGAAACAGATGCAGCCAACTGCATGTCCCATTTTTTTCTTATGGAATAGTATTACAAAGTCAGGTGATGTGGACCATCATTTGTATGCGGATATAGCTGTGTCAGGGTGACTGTAAGTGAAAAATAGACATATGATTAAATGAGCAAGGGTTTGACATTTATACTTTAATGAATGGATATGAACGTATTTAGAGAAATACTATGAAGCTATTCCAGTATAATTCAAACGTCAATGGGGCATAATGTCTTCTGAAAATATTTCCTTCTCAAAGCAAAGAATCACAGGTTTTTTTCTGTCAAATTTTACTTTTCTAATTAAAAATATTACTGAAGAATCAGTAAACACTAGAGCTAGATCTGAGGCTTGTAAGGAAACTAGTGAAATGGATGTGATTTTCACTGTTTTAATGAAAAAAAAAAGAATAGTATATCTTTAGGAAAAACTGTCACATTCTCTTTATCTGTAAGAACATGGATTCTTCTTTGCACTACATTTATCTTCAGCCACTGAATACATCTTAAAGTTGGGTGTTCTACTAGTTTACCAGTTTGATCATTACCAATTTACTCTTGGTCTAAGACCAAGAATCTTGGTCTACAACTTTTCTATGAGAAAGCTTCTGTTCTTCCACCAGAATTTCCTTTTATACATTTTCACTTTTTTCCTCCTCTACATATCTCATTAGACATTTAATACTGTTGCAGTGAAGTTTACAAAATTTCTTCATTCTCCACAATATAACAACTTAATGAAGAGTTATTAATGATCTTATATATATTAATAGCATGTTAATAACATTTCCATTTGTCATATCATTTGTCGATCAATCTTCATGTGAATTTCTTATTGTTACGGTCACACTGCATTGATCATGTTGAGCTGAAATAAAATACCAAATAATAAAACTTTTTCACTGGAAAATTATGGCTGTAATATTTTTAAATATCTCAGAGAGTACATATTTGTTTAAAATTCCTCAGTTAATTATGATGCACAGCACTTCTTCAAACTTTCTTGTCTTCAGCTCCAAAACATCATGGTCTACAACCAAAACCATTAACATTTGCTTCTCATTTTCACTGGCTTTCATCCCTGATCAATTCATTGAAATCATACTCAAGAAATTTCAAGACTATGAGCTCTATAAAAGCTCTTAAATGAAACCAAAAATTTCTCTGAACCAAGTGCACTGCCCTCCCTTAGTCAGAGACAGCTCTCCCTGTTGGCTTTTTCAGCAATTCCAAACTCTGGTACTCCTGGACCAACAGCAATGACTTTTCCATGGCACCATTCATTGCTTTGCAGATGTTTTGTCTCTGTCTCTGTTTGGGGGTAGGTACTTGTGATGGAGCACACACTCTTGTGATACAGGAGTATTTTTACAGGGGGACAAGGCTTTTACAGCACCAGGGGTATTTTAACCCCATCTGTGAGGCTTCTGCATGTAAATAGTGAATACCCACCTTTCCTTACCCACATCCTCCTGCTCTGGGAAGTCTATGGGCATCCAACTGTTCTAGCATGGGGTCCTCCATAGGCTGTAGGTGGATCTCTGCTCCACCATGGTCTTCCATGGGCTGCAGGGGCACAGCTGTCTCACAATGGTCTGCACCATGGTCTGCACAGGAATCTCAGCTCTGGTGCCTACTGTTCCTCCTATCCTCCTTCTCCACTGATCTGGGTGTCTGCAGAGTTGTTCCTCTCACGCATTCTCACTCCACTCTGCTCTGACTGTAATTATTCCTGTGCAATAATTATTTTTTCCTTTTTAAATACGATATCACAAACATGCTACCACTGTTACTGATGGGCTTGGCCTTGACCAGTGGCAGGTCCATATTGGCAGAATCTTCTCAGAGAAGCCACCCCTGGACCCCCCACTCTGCTACCAAAACCTGGTCACACAAAACCAATACACAACATTTGAAAGTTTCTGTCCTGACTGACTTTATCTCAGGACATGGTGAGGAAAAGAAATTTGAGGCACTTCCTGATACACTTACAAGCAAACAGAATTACTGAAGACAAGTTTTTTTTCATTTTAACTTAGTGGGGTTTTGTTTGTTTGTGTTTGGGTTTTTTTGTTTGTGTTTTGGTTTTTTTCCTGTGGTCTTATTTGCCTCAAGGACAATATGTGTTCCATGTTCTAGTACATGTTCCAAGTGTAACAGTGTAAGACCATTTTTTCAGAGAGTTCTCTGACCACAGTGACCTTGGGGTTTTTTGTTTGTTTCAGAAGTTTAGAGCAGAAGGACAGAAAGGTCAAGGCCAAATTAACCAGAGAAGGCAATAACACCTCTATAATAACCTATTTAAGAAAAAAAAAGAAGTTATTGAGCAAATGTAATTGTGCTTAAAGAAGAGAGGAGTGAGAATATGTGAGAGGAACAACAATGCAGTCACCAATGCCAGTGAAGAAAAAGGAGGAGGAAGTCCTTCCCTTCTCTGCCCTGCCCTGCCTTCCCCTCCCCTCTTCTCCCTTCCTTCTACCCCTCTCCTTTTCCTTCCCCCTTCCCATTATTTTTTTTTTTTCCAAAAATTGCATACAAGAAGAATTCTGCATCCACTCTGGGAAGGAGAACAGCCATGGGTGATTCTTTGTCTCATTTCAGAAGTTCTTCACACCAGCTCAGAGAGGATTCGCAAGCTGTTTTTTAATTACTGAGTCAGGAAACTAAATAAATGCTTATAAGACCTTCAGATTGGAGGCAGACTTGCATGCCTGTGGCAGACAAGGAGAGGACACAGTTCCCTAGGCCAGCACTTCAGGATCCTGGGATCTTATTGAGGAGAGTCATCAGCAGTGGGAATTCATGACCTATTTTCAAATCCTAAGATGATGGTGGTATGTTCTTTAAAATTATTTTGTAAAAGCCCTTCAGATATTCTTTTGGAAGTAAGCTGTGTACAGGAACCGAAAGGGAAACACCAATCACTAAAGCAGAAAACAGCACAGAACTTGTTCTGATCACATATGTCACCACTTCTTAGATGGTTATGGATTTAAAACTTTATGGGGCTTTGCAAGACAAGACAATGACATAAACCCTTGCCACCCTTTCCAAATGGAATGTTGCTTCTCATTAGCTGAGGACAATAGGATCAAAAGATTATAAGCAAAGCCGTTGCCCAGTGTAAGAATGAGTGATTGTATACTTTCCATTGAAAGACTTCTTGAGGAAGCTTGCTTATTCACAGGAATGGTTTTGGAAAAGGCATTTTTCACTGGGGTAGCCACTGTGCTTTGATTCATTTTCGCAATGAGCTGACAAAGTGGACAGAAAAGCAGAACTGAACTGGCAGCTGTTGTCATTCTTTGCTAAGGCCTGATATCAACTCTGTTACCATCTTGAGCACCCAGAGCTGCATATGACAAAGCATAGGCTGTAGGTATTCAGAACTGGATACAAATCCAGCAGTAAAAACCACTGTCTTGTTTTCTTTTTAATGCATCCATGAAAATGCACACAAGAAAACACTGGTTTTCTTTTTAGAGCACCCATGGCAGCACGGAGCTTTAAAGAGAGTGGAAGGCTGGTTTTGAAGTGTCACTTTACCTTTGTGTAGCAGCCTGTAAGGCATGGCAAAGCATCGGCTGCCCCCTAAGCAGCTGCATTTGCTCTGAGACAGCTGGATGTCTTTAAGAGAGCAATGGAAGCAATTCTAGCCATCCTCACATGTAAGTCAGACCCTGACGCATTAAAGGTCTTTGGGCCACTTCACCTTTTAGATTCTTGGTTCTTCAGCAGTTAGAAGCTACTATCACATTGACAAGCAGTTAAATCCAAACTTGTGTGACTCCACAAAAATTCTGTAGTATCTAGTATCTAAGTTAGACTGAAAAGCACTTGAGTAGAGACTTAAAAATGTTGTTTTAGAAAATTTTTTAGGTTCCTAAGTTTCCACTGTACTTTGACACATCTTTGATTCAGCTGTAATATGATTAATTCATCTGACTAAGAATTGGCTTTAAAATTTATACCTGGCTTTAAAATAAAATTGAAGACTCAGATTTTTTTTTTTTCCAATGGTTTATCTTCTTCTGTATGAAAGAATCTCAATGTCTTACTTTTTTCTTTTGGGAAAAAATTTTTTTGACAATATTTGTAAATTCTATCTTAAGCATAAGACAGTGGTTCTCTCTTTTTATTTTATTCTTCTCTTTTTTTAATTTGGTAGACTTCAGCTTAACTTTGATCAGTGAGTTGCAAGGAGATCTGGCAAATAAAATTCTACTCTCAGCAGCTTAAGAAAATAACATTTGATTCAATGAAACAATACTATCAAAAATACTTAGACCTTCAAAACCACTAGTAAATGAATATTTTTATCCATATTTTATTTCAGTACTGATTCACAGAGATGTCTGTGCCGTGTAAAAGCCCCCATAAAAATGCCAGGCATCTAAGAACAACGGGAATCAGGCTTCCCTTTTACTATTTTTGTCAAAAAAATTGAGCTAAGACTTAAAAATCATTCCCTGAAATGAACGGTAGAATTAGACCAAATATTCTTTCCCTTCTGTTGATTTCCACATGAGTTCCTACCATGTTATTACCTATGTTGCTTGTTGTTTTTTCTTCACAAGTCCATTCAAGAAGTTTAGATTATATTCTTGCACATGATTTCATAGAATCATCTCTAAATGGGTACCACTGACTTAAAACTCCCAGACCAATTTTGCAAATGAGAGTGGCTGCTTAGCAGCCACTATCCCATGCTCTCTCAGAAAATCATTTCCAAGAGCTTCTAAATCATGTTGGCATTTTAAAATATTTGAACATATACGAAGAAAGCAATGTAACACCCGCGTAAGGAAAAAAAGAAAGGGGGTGGAGGAGGAAGAGAGCAGGCAAATATGAGAACTAAAGGCACTAAAAATAAGATTGGAAGATTACTGAGCCAGAAGTTTGAAAAGTTAATGTCCTGTACTGTCACCTCCCTTCCTCTGCTGAGAGTTCCTGCATTTAGTGTCCACTCAGCAAAAAGAGTGTACATCTTAATAAATTCAATACAAAATCTGATGTCTTATTTTTAAAAGCCCATGAAAATGGATTTTCACTACTTCTCCAGAGTTTGTTCTCTAGAGGCTCAGGGTGTGACTTGAATTTCCTTCTGCTGGCACAGTGGGGTGGCAAAGGACGAGCAAGGACTGTGAGCTGTACTGAGAAGACAAGAGCATTGATTGGCATGATTGACTCTTAAGGACTTGATCACAGTTTGCCACGAGGTGTCAGGGCTCATCTCAAGCCATGCCATGCCACTCTCAGCAGTCTCTTGCTAAAGCTGTGACAGTCTCAGCTGACTGACGGGATTCATTAAAATTGTGGGGTTTGTGCCACCAGCTGGATGAGGTGTTCCCAGAAGAATACCCTGGTGGCTGAGTTTAGAAGCAAGGAGGGATGGTGCAGCTTGAACAAGACCAGTGCTAGATCATGAAGATGTGTATGCAAGCACTGATGAACATGGCATTGTCTTCTGGCAGTGAATGTACTTCAGAGGAAGTGTAGAATGTTCACTACGAAAACTGAGTGTCCAGGACTCCTTCTCTCTGAACAATATCTCAACCAGCTGTAGTGAGGAAAGATGGAAAGGCCTGAAGGACATTTTTTATAACCCTTCAGATAGTTTTCAGATTTTCCAATACATGTCCAGGGAGGGGATTTCCACTGCCATTTGCTATCGGGAAGTGAAAAAGGTCTACATCCACCCCACAAAATCCCTTTGATCTCTAAAAAGCAACACATCTGGTGTAAGTTCAAGTGACTTCTCAGTTGCCTTAGGTCAGCAGCTCACAGGCTGCAGCCAGACAAGCCCATTTTTCTTGGTCAAGTGGTCTGGCCAGAGTTTGGAATTAGGAGAGCACATGGACTGACAGGGCTCACTTCTCTGATGGTATCACTTTTCATCCTCTTCTTGGGATGCTGTTTGGGAGTGCCCTGGATCCTGCATCTCTGGGTGCTTGCACTGCTCATGTCTAAAGCAGCAGTAATGACCTTATGCAGCTGCAGGTAATGGTTTTTGAGGTTTTGGCCATTCATCAGGTGCTACTGGTATTTTTCAGTCATCATTGTGCTGTACAGGTCTCCCAGGGTTTATAATACCATTGAAGATGAAAATGATTAATAACAAATATCAGCAATTCCTTATAAGGAACAGAACCAGCTATAACTGTTGCCTCAAAATGAAGGGTTAAGTTCTAACCTTCTTCTAAGTTGGAAACTAGTCAATAAATTAAATCCTTAAGAATTTTATTCTTTGCCTTCTTAATTCTCCTGTCTAGATTTGCTAAATGATAGCTTAATAATTTATTGCCAACCCACTCATTATTTTTTTTCTTTTCCTGAACACTCAGTAGAGAAGTATTTATGATACCCACACTCTCCTTCCTACAACATCCTTGTTAATTTTTACGTAAATTAAAATTACTAAGCCTTTCTCATCTAGTCTTCTACTTGGCAAGAAACGTCAATCCTGTAGGGCTGGTCTTGGCAAAATTATCTCCCCTTGAACTAGTTATTCCCTTGAATGATCTGCAAGGTTCAGCTTTCAGAAAACAAAGTGAATTTACGTGGGTCAGCTTTGTCAATTACAGCCTTATGTTCAGGGAACCACAGCAGAGTAGTAGGCTGGGATTTGCTAAGGGGAAAGATGAACTCATGATGGATAAGCCTGCTTGACATGATTGCTCCAGCGAATCTAGCTTGTTTCTTGAACAAGCCATGTTTTGCAAATCATATGAGACATTGTATGACCTATCTTATTTTGCACCAGTCATCTGTAAATCCAAGTCCAGTGCCCCACTTCGAGGTGTTCAGGGCTCCAAGATCTGGTCTTAAATTAGAATGGTCCTTGGTCTTCAAAACTCACATAAGTCTATCAGCCTCTCCAGTGTCCCCGTGCATCTCTGTTGTTGGACTCCTGGAGATCCAGGCTGAGGTGGAGTCAGCAATAAAAAGGTAAGTTTTTAGTGTCCGTGTTACATCTGCTTGCATTACTTACAAAAGTAAAACTCTCACGACTACGTGACTGGGAAGAAATTATGTGTGAGGCAGTAAGTGCAGCATGGCTTGCATTACTCCTAAGCTCTACGAATGTTACCTCTATTTGGGGATGCCGGAATTCAATTGCTTGAGTGCAGAAAGCAAGCACTTTTGGAGCCAACAGCTGTAATTTCACATTTGTGGACTGGGCAGCCACAGCAGGACAACTTGGTTTCCTGGACATTTCATTATCACAGAGCTTTCTTTTTCCCCATCTCTTTCACTTGCCTGTCCTGGCTCCCCTGCTGCCTCAGCCTGGTTTATTTGATATATTGCGAAGTCACTGGGGAAGCTCGAGTTACAGCTTTGAAGTACACAGTGACTTAAGGGTCCTTGGCATGCACACACTTCCCCTGTCTAAGCTGCATCAGGCTTTGCCCACTCTCAGAGAGGCCCTTTCCTGAGTAAGGGAACAGACTTTTATAGCTCTTGATCTTTACAAATTACCTGTGGGCTATACATCAGACTTTGGGTTTTCAGCTATTCAGGTCTGGGATTTTTATTTATTTTCAGGTATAAGGCATGCATAGCAACGTTAGTTTTTGAGAAAACTAAAAAAACTTAGAGCTAACAATGGCTGTATTTTATGCAGCTATATGAGTTATCCAATTAACATCCTAAGCAATAACAAAAGGAAATACAATATGCAAAACAATGAATAAGATCCTATTCTAAAAATTTCTCTTCTCTTTTGATGGACACATTTATTTTCAAATTCATAAATGTGACTTTCTAAAAACATAGTTGTCTTATACAGCTTCCTGTATAAGTATAAGACTTTTTTTTGGAAAACCTCTGCCAGAAAACCAAAAGAAAGAATAACTATTTATATACACAAGTCATCAGAGTAACATGGACGAACATTTGCACAACTCTGGACAGCAAGCATAGAATTACCATCAAAACACATTTTTCCTGTGGTGAAGTGGTTGCTTTAGCAGTTTTTTTTTTCTATTCTATTTAATGCATAAGCAAACCTTTCATTGACAGTGTTTAAATACTCAAGTCACATACAAGACTGTTTTGTTGTCACTACAGATATATATACGAATGCTTTTTTCAGACATACAAAAATCTACAGGTTACATTTACAAATGTGAATTCTATCTTACACTGGAAAAGGTTGTAGATTGTTTTGGGTTTTTTTAGGAATCTGAGATAGATAAAATTGCTTCCTAACCTTTCTAGCTCATTGGAACTGCACCTGTTATTAGTCTCTTGAAACTTCTCTTGAAAGCACAAAAACCTAATCTAGATTTTTCAACCCTTTATCACAGCAGTCAAGATGTTTTGGATGACAAAATTATCTCTGCTGATGCTTTTCATAAAAGCAGAAGCACGATTAGTACCACTTTGTTCCAGTTGGTGCAGGCATCATGTGATAGGTGAAGCACTTGTAGGTTGGATTAATGACCAAATTCCAAGCGTCAGAGTTTGTGCTGAGGAGATCTGGAAAGACTAGAAGTACATAAGCACTTCTACATAAGTACATATTGCAGCAAACCTATTGTGCTTTCCATGCATAAGTCCTTAATCCTAGTGCAGTGTAATAACTTTTCTCAGCAAAGTAAATTGCTGGTGCTATACTAGTAAATTACCAGCCTATGAAGAGGTCTGTACATAAAATTTCTATGTTTTTCTCCATTGTAAATTATGAAACATTTGGAAAATACTTAAAAAATATGTAAGTATTTTACTTATTAGCACTTCTAGCCAAATCACCAATTCTTCCTTGAGTATTTATTTCTTGTGGTGCACAAACTGTGTATGGAATGCTGGACATATCAACACTGGACAAGAACCCTTCATTCTGAGTCATGCTTTCCTGCCATTCAGAGTGCTTGAGCTTGAACTCTGCTGAGTTCAGAAGGCAGTTTGTTCTGAGTCTCACCCACTGTCTGGTTGGTACATCGTGCTTCTGCTCTACCTAGGGGATGCCTTCCCTAAAATGTGCTCTACAAATGCTCACCATTATAGCTATTTGAATCTGTCAGGAAATACTTAGCAATTAGGAAGTTTGCTGCTGAGACCTTGACCAAATGCTGGAGCAAGCATTTTGATATGCAGTGTGTGATGCTCCCTTTAATTTAACATTCATATAGAAATTAGCCTGCATGGAAAAGCCTAGGTAGCTCAGGTTCAAAAAAAAAAAAAATAATTGTTTCTTGGGCTCTGGATCCTATTTTTCATTTTTTAAATACACATGACAGTTCAGAGACAAACTGGTTTCTGAACTTTTCTGACAGAACCCTTCTAAGCATCCAGACTCGAGGACAGGAAACAACTCACCACACACATACCCTCATGCCCACGGCACACTGTGTACAAAGCTAATGCTTTCAGAGATAACCAGCTGATGCCTCTGGAAAGCAGTTTCTAAACCAGCAAATGTTAATTGTCCCCCACTCCTCGAATTATTGAAATTCAGCATGTCTTCAGGGCCCACTCCAACCTTGTGCAGGAAATTATCAAGTAGGCCATGTAACTCTGTGCAATAGTTTGAATGCCTCTTCTAATTTCAGTGTCAATAGAACCTCTTGCATTTCCTCTGCTTTTTTCAGGGTCTGCATGGCCACTGGTGAATTATAGGTAGGGACTAGCTAGTTTAACAAGATAAGCTGTAATAAAACTAGAAGTGTAACTCTTGGTTACTGGGATGTAGTAAAGACATCAATAATAACGACTGGTGAGACACCTTTTTCACATCTTCAAAATAGGTTTAGTACTGGAAAACATTATTTCCTTCAAAAGAAATGTGTTAATCTACTGTTAGTGTCCATCAGGCTCCCTGAAAGCAAATGAATATGATCATGATGTCCTGTTTTACTTTCAAAATCTATGAATTTCTGAACTACCTTTAGTAGCAAGTGGTTCTACCATTAAACTAGTTCTAATTATTTATATGTTTCTTCTTACACTTGGTTATGTGTGAGCCCATGAAACAAAACGATCTCCTTATGTGTCCAACCTGATGCTGAAATCTCCCTCTTTCCATAACTTTCAGAGCTGCTATTGAGGGCAGACAGAAGGAAAACCATGAGCTGCTTTTCCTACAGCTGCCTAGCTTGGATTTCTGTGCCAAGAGGCCTGTAATACAGAAGCTCTTTTTACTGAGGGAAAGCACGTGGTATTAATGAGATGTGCAGTAATGCATTTTTGATTCCAAAGCTATCCCACAGGGAGGTTCTTCAAGGATTAATGGAAAGCAAAACACTAGTTATCATGTTGAGATTTCATTTACTGTGCGTCTTATCAGGACTTACAAATATGAAAGTTAGTTATGTTTTCAGGATGTGTGCTGTTTCATTCTCTGGAGTGATTGTTCCTTGAAAATTTGCCTGATGAGGTAAAAAACAAAGACTAAATAAGAGAAGAAAATCTCTTTATTTTGTGGTAGGGGCTTCATCCTCAAGGCTTGGGTAATGTTGAGGGAAGACAAGAAGGATTTTTCCTGTAGTTAAAAGGAAAGCACTAGTTAGTCAATTTTGTTTACCCCTGCATTTCTTGAGCACTCCAGGGTAGTTCCCCAAGTAGATAGGTCAGCAGAAGGAGAATAAAAGAAGCACACAACTGCCTTGTCTCCCATTTCCCCTGTTGTTTTCATTAACAATATCTTATCCCCTGTGATATCAGCTAAAAGAACATCTCAAAGCATTCCCCAAAGCCTTAACAAATCAGCAGAGTACTGTTTTCCACTGAAATTTGGTTTTGTCTTTAGGCTTCAGCTTAGCAGAGGAAAGTATATAAGATGATTTTTTTGTAATTAAAGATTTGTACCAAAACTTTTCATCTTGACTCTTTTGGAAGTGTACTACTGCTAGCTGAGCAATGTAGGATGCTCTAAATATTCACCAGTTTTCTTTAAACTGTGGCCAAAGGAGAGATCTGTCAAAAATCAACATTTTCATGCAGATGGAAACAGTTTTTTTCTATGAGAAGATACAAAGGCCCAAGGGCATTCTCAGTAACAGGAAAATTATTTGCAGTTGGTCAGACAAGCTGTCTGACTCAGGTAATCTACAGTTCATCAGGTCATGTGGTTGAAACTGAAGTCCAAGATGACACACTCTGTTCAGCTAAAATGAATTGTAATGATTTTTTGTGCCTGCTCATGGGCCAGCATGTGTTTTTCTGTGTGACAATCTGTGATTATTTTCTCTGTGTGTGCTAAGGTGTCTGCAAAACCTTTGGACAGCAGTAAACCAAACTGAAGAACAAAGCAGACATTTCATTCATCAATTTACTTTAAGGGGGAAAAGGACAAACTATTTCAGGAAAGAAGACGCAGATGTTCTACATTAAAGACCAAGAGAATTGGGAGAAATACTCCTTTAGCAGATGACTAGTATCAAAATACCTAAGGGACTAGTATCCAAATAACTACTGGTGAACAAAGTCACCAAATATCTCTCCTGAAAGAGGGTGAGAGATGTGTTTAGCATTCTCATTGGCAATTACCAATGGCTGTCCAAGTATTTTCTCATCAGCAGAGCTGGGAGAGGAAAGACGTGCCTTGTCATTGTTTGACTCTGGAAGTAACAGGAGAAATTTTCAGTGATTGTTTATACTGCAGGTGTAAACCGCATATCCCCAGTGGAAACCCAAGCCATGCCGTGTTAAGCTGTGTGTCAGCACACGATGCTAGATAATCCCTGTCCTGAGATTTTATTTCTAAATGAGATTTAAAAACAAAGGCAGGGAAACGTGTTTGTCCCAGCTGCCGCCCTCTGACTAAGTCTCTTGGTCTCTCACAAGTTAACCAGCGCCCTTGCCTACTTTTGCAGGTGGTGAGACAAAGGAAAGTGTAAACCCAGCCTTAGCTGGGTAGGTAACTGTTCTGCAAGTCTGTTGTGAAGTAATCAGCAGAGCTGACATCTTCACCAAAAATTAATTACATGGCATTCCCCCAGCAGCACCCCACATGAAGCCACAGGCTGGGCTGCTGGGTTTTGTTGCTGCCCTGGTGGCAAATTTCCCCACAGGGCAGTGGAGGAGAGCAGGCTTCAGTGATGCTGGTCTGTTGTTTCTCATCTCTCTTCTCTCCTGTAGCCAGGCAACTTCCCTGAGCAGTTACTTACAAAAAGGTCCAGCAAATCTCTAGTTAATGCCTACATATGCTTCTGATTATCTCTTCCTCCTCCTCCCCCCACCACTGAAAACTGTGGTTTGTGTGCAGCTCAGAGAAAGCAGTCAGAGGAAGTACAGGGATGTTTTAGGGAGCTGCTGATTTTCTCCAGTTGGTCCTGACTGTAACAAATAAACAATTCTTGTACATATATAACTTGTATGTAACTTTACTGGGCATTTCTTCCTGGGTAGGAAACCAGCATCAAAAAGGAAGCAGCAATAAAAGAAAAAAGTATGGCCACAGCAACAATGGCACATCTTTCGTCATCTCCTCTCATTGCTTGGTCCAAGAGCCATGAGAGTTTAAGTCCTGCCTGTAGACTGTTCTCATGGGCATCACTTGGGAGCTCAGCCTTAAGTCTGATCACTCATCCTCTTCTCACTCACTTGAAGAACAGAAATTTTTCTTCACCACAGCATCAGGAAACACTTTCACTATGCTTTCGAAAATTCTTTGACACATCCATATTTCTCTGTTTTCTCATGTGTACCTGTGAAGTCTCCACCAGACTTTTGTGAAGTAATCAGCAGAGCCAACTTCTTCACCTAAAACAAGTTACCTGGCCTGCTGTCCACTGTGGGTTTGTAGGAGTCATTGCTACCTGGGAAGAACCACAAGACACCTAAGTCCTGACATAAAAAAAGCTGTATTTGTAGAAGTGGCTGCACAGGTTGGAGCTTGATCTTTAGGAAAATGTTTCTTCTCCTCAGGAAGGGAAAAATTACCTTTGAAAATGAGACAAGATCTACCAAGCAAGTAAGATTGACAGGGAATTGTCCTGTGCTTGAAACAAGCATCTTGAGAGCTGGAACAGAAGTCAGGAGATCGGTAGTGGTGTGTTTGTATGCCCCGCATAATGAATTGGAAAACCAACAAAAAGTGGGCTGAAGGTCATAAATGCCAAAACACCTTTTCCAGTCCTCCCTTCCTACTGCATTTCCCAGTGTTCAGGAAATTAACTAGCTGATCATTATGGTACAAGACCAGAGTCCAGGAAACATCTCTCATGGGCAGTCATATTGCATCAGATGGGATTGCTTGGAGATAATCTCCAACTGTTGCAGCACATGTCCTTCCAGCTGGATGGAAGCTTTCCCTGTTATTTGCATTATAATAGCATTTTATAATATATTTTAGAAATACTTGGAGTCCCAGCTGACATAAGATCCTTACCATATTGTTTGCATGGCTGGGGAGAGAATATCCTGTGGTGCTTAAAGCCTGCATATAAACAATTCAAAATACACATTACTCAGAGATCCAAAAACTCGTCCCATAGTATGCTGATAGCAGTGGTGTCAGCTGATATTTTTGGTGCAATTATATGGAATTATATCAATAAGAATTTTTAATCCACCCCATTACTTCTGTGAAATATATCATTCATAAGCATCACAATCTGACTTGAAACTTCTGATGGATTTCCCCAAGAGAAAACAGCTGTTGATTGAAATTGAATCTTTCTGCTTGTGTTTCTAAAAAAGCCCCTAAAAACCAAAAAACCCCTCAACCAAAGTTTTTGTTGTAAAATTTAAATACTCAAATCAAAAACTGTACTGGTTTACACTGAAAATAAAGTTTGTCAGGGGCCTAATTTTTCTCTTTTTTATGACAGCAGGAGAGAAAATAATTTCATAATTTCTACAAGAATAACAATTTTTAAAAGCTGCGGGTCTGTTCAGAATTGCACATTAACTTGTCCCTGGTGTTTTCAGACAGCACCCATCTGCAAGTAATTTGTTCCCCGGTGGAGCTAATGGCCTGTCCGGAGGGAGGGAGGGGATGGTAGGAACGGGAGCAAAAGGAGAGCGGACATACCCTCCTCCAGAGCTTGCCCCTGTTTGCAGTCCCAGCGCTCAGGGCTCAGCCCTGCCTTGCTGCAGCCTTACCATGTGCTGGAGCAGAGCCCCCAGACAGCCTCACAAAGGGCTGCCACAGCACGTCCCCATCTGCTGTCGATTACTGCGCGAAACATGCCAGCCTCGTGTCGTCAGGGGCCAGCACCCTGGAGCTTCTCCTGCTCAACAAAAACACTGAGCAATCTCCAGAGCTGGACGGCCTCCAAGAGGGCTAGGAGGAGTATCCCCTTTGAAGATTCTATAGGTCTGATGATGGATTCTTGAGAACAGTATTGCAAAACTTGCTGGTTTCTAATGGGGAGTCATTACCCACTGGAAGTTTTAGGGCATTATCAAAGAAACAAACATTATCAAAATGGCGTTATCAAACAATATTAGAGGAAAGGAGATAAAAGGTGAGTTTGCTCACACATCTGAAGTCTACCTGCCCTATGGCAATGCGTTTTAAGGACCCCACATACACCAGCTGAGTCATTTACTGTAGGATGGAGTTACTTGGCAGCAATGAGTGGAAGGAAAAGGAAAAGGAAAAGGAAAAGGAAAAGGAAAAGGAAAAGGAAAAGGAAAAGGAAAAGGAAAAGGAAAAGGAAAAGGAAAAGGAAAAGGAAAAGGAAAAGGAAAAGGGATATTTCTTTGGAAAATTTATCTCTTTTTACCTCTTTTGAAGCAAATTATCAAGGATAGGAAATATTAATATGGGTTAAAAAAATCTTAGAGTGTTTATCTTAAACAGTTACATTTACTTGATGGGGCCTGGTAGAATGGGTAAATATGCAGTGGTAGCTGATTCTGTTATCAGGTAAGAAGCTGGAGCATGACTGACAATGGTCTCAACCCTTCTAACTTACTGCACAAGTCTGTCTTGTACAGTGACCTGCCTGTGCCTCCCGTTCCTGTTTTTGTAGCTGATGAATTGTAAGCAATGGCTGGCTTTGCATAAAGCAACTGGAAATTGCACTGAGCCAGATACAAGCACATTACACCCAGACTTCACTCCTTGAATTCCTGACTCCCCATGGTGACCGCAGTAGCATTTGTCAGCAGAATAATTCTGAGGCACCATAGAGCCAGGAGAAAATTAATACTAGAGAGGCTGGGTTACAAAAACAAATGAACTTTCAAATTCTGCTAAATAGAAGAAACCAGATCATTAAGAAAGACAGACTGATGTATTTAGTCTGATGATGACATAAGTAGCCAGAGCATCATCTCGTCCATTAAATGCTGTCTTAATTTCCATTTCTGCTATAATTCTCTTTTTACATCAGTTGGTGCTGTAGTTTTGGTAGTGTTACTGTTAGCAGAGATCTGTCAAATGCAAATACCAAAAGCCACTGATCATCCTAATTATCAGAGTTGTTACAATACAGCCGTTTATGTATCATAAAGCAAGATGGGGACACCTCAAATGTAAATTTCCAATAGCCTTTGAGCCCATAGAAGATTTAGAAGAACTTGACACTATTAACTATATTCTATAGTTAACTATATGAGTTACATAACAGCAGAGAACTTCCGAATGAGATTCAAAACCGTGAGTGCCATAAAGGAATGCCCAGTTGACACAGAACCACACTGTGGGAGTGATCTCGAGCAACTCATGTTGACCTGACTTTTAATATTCATCATTCCAGTCACGTCCAGCTTGTCTCAAGTTTTAACTTTCTGCTATTATCAGGTGCAGAATCTCAATGTGAGGCAATATGAAGGAAGTAGCTGATAAGCACTGGGACTAATTCTTTCAGATGATTTCCACTTTGCACATTTTAACTTTATGCCTAAATACTGTCAGAACTACTGTGCAGCTGCTGAACGGAATCCTAACATTGATGTGAAAGACAAGTATTGTGCATAACCAATCTGCAGGGAAGCCTAAATCTAAGCATAAGCCTTATGACTCCAGGTAAGAAAAAACTCTTGAAAAATAGAACATGAAGTTTGCTAAGTTTTTGCAAGTATGTGGATACTCAGAACCACCATTCACTGATTACTCTCTTCTATCTGAGGAGCTAATGTAAGAGGGCAAACTGAGTTGGTCCTTTTCCCTTTCAGAGGGAATGAGTGAAGTTCTTTTGCTTCCACAGGCTGCCTCTTTCCATCAAACCAGCTGTAATGGAGAGCTACTCTCTGATTCAGATGAGAATGGATGACAGGCTTTAAAACTGCTGGGATCAGCAGTCATCTAACCTTCCCCATCATGCACAGAGGGGAAGTATGTGATCACATGCACTCAAACAAACAAACAAACAAGATATGCATTTCTGATAATGTCTTTTAGTTGTGCCAGGGTTGACATGTTCTAAGATTGAACTAGCTTTACCTCTTCCCATGAGACTTGTACGGTATGGAAACAGTATTGTTGCATCCCCCTTTTCAAAAATTCCCCCTTACAAAAAATAAGTACACGCAGAGAAGCATATCTTATCATACTTAATAGTACAACACTTGGCTCTTGTTCCCCCTTATTCATGCTTAACATTGTAGTTTCAGGCAGCAATATGAAAAGACAGTAAGGTTCCTCAAGCATTCAGATTTTAAAATAAATTTTCTTTGACTCTCTCCAGCTCCCAATTGTAATAGTAAATATTTTAAACTTTGAGTTGGCACAGGCCTTAGGGACAAGCCTAAAGCAAAGATTATGTTTACTTCCTAGTACCTCCAGTGCTTTTAAAACCAAACATGTTTATCATTAAGTGTAGGCATGAACCTCCCACTAGTGAGTGGCATAGAACTTGTTTCAAAGCCTTGTAAAGCCAACAAAAAGGGTTACATTAGTATTCTTGGTTTCAAAACAGACACTTATAGAGAGAGCCTTGCTACTTCAGTGTGGAACTTTACCAGAAAGGAACTTCAAACTGCATAACAATCAAATTACATGTGTTGGACAAAACCGGAATCTCTGAGGTTCTCTGGAGAACCTTTTTTTGTAGTGGGGATAAGACTGGGTTAAAGAAATTTTCTGCTTGGCTTTGCTGTCTTCACAGTCCTCAAGAGGTGAAGCTAGAACAGCCCAGCATTTCTGGAAATTCAGTCTTTATATTCTACAAGTTAATAAATGGATTACACTTTCCTATAGAGACAATCCACTAGAGTGCAGACTTTATCCACAGCTAGAAAAAAAATAAATAGTCAGACCTACTCACACTCCTCTGTTGCATGTAGAGCAGCCAATGATTGCTAAATGGTTCCATAGCAGAGAGGAGAGCATGGAGGTGCAGTGCACTTCTGTTTCCAGGGAGATGCTGCTGCTGGCAGGTCCTGAAGCCGCACACATGGCTGCATGCCAAAGCACAGATCAGCATCCTTCTCCCACAGTCTCCTCTATGATTTTAGGGTATTGTTGCAAGTTTTGCTAGGGGTCCACCTCTAAGTCCAGCTCATCCTTAATTCTTCTACTCTTTTCTGCCTTGCTACAGGTCATGTGGGAGAGACTCTTAGCTATAAGTGTTGGAAGTTTGCATTTCTAGTAAAGTTTGTGAAAACTTTTTGTCTGAAACATTTTTGAGAAATGCTGCTTTGCCAAAACTCTGTTTTATGAAAGCACTTCAAATTCAGGAAAATGTTTGCATTTCAGAAAAAGACAGTGTAACCTTTCATTTTTCTTAACTTCTTTTTTTTTTTAGAAAAATCTGGTTTTTATCTTTGTTCTTCTTCTACTTCTTGCTTTTTTTAATAAACTTATCTCAAAAAGTGAGGAAAGAGCATTGAAAACCTAGAAGGAGATGGATGGGAGTAAACAAAGAAAACAGGGAGGGAACTCTCTCTCCTTTCACTTTCCCCAGTGTTTTTTCTGACCTCTGTTCTTTAATGGAAAAAGAAGCACAACCTCCAACATGTTTTTAATTTGAGTCAGCTTCAAAGAAGGGAATGCAGGGCCCTTCACATCTCCCTGCCCAGATGTGCAGCAGTGGGCTGCACAGCTATGTAGCCCCCTGCCAGCCCCCTCCAAATCTCCTGGAGCAGGGAGTGTCAACACCCCCAGTGCCCCATGCACCTCCCAGGCACATGAGGATGTCAATTCCCCAGTCTGGTCTCAGTTTCCTCAGCCACAGCTTGCTTGTTGCCCCATACTCCTCCTCACCCAGGCAGAATCAGGCCCCCAACTAAGCCCATCAGGTTTTATGTCATGCAATTAGATACATATGTAGTGTAGTTTGCTGCTCTGGAGAAAAGTATGAGTGGTTTCCAATGTGTGCCGAAAAGCAGAATTTACAGGTCTTCTGGACACTCTTGTCTGGCAATTAGTAGTTCTAGAAAGAATACAGTATTCTGTGAAGCTAAATACTGTGTTTCACCTACAAGAGCTTCCTCCCATGGTAAATTTCAAGGTGATCAAGGAGTCTGATTTAATAGAAGTCCGAAAACTCAAGGCAATGAAATTTCATTTCTCAAATAACAGTGAAATAAGTAAAAACAACAGTGGGTGAAGTATTTAAACAGGTCATCATGACATGGCAAAGTTATCTCTGTGCTTATGAAAGAAATGGAAAATGGACTTTCATCACTGCCAGTTTATGAGCCTACCATTTAAAAGTAATTGCAAAGTAATTTAATCTGGTAGTGTAGATGTTTAACCCTAACAGGCAACTGAGTACCATGCAGTCACTCACTACAGGCAGCTGCCTCTGGGGGGATGAGAAGTAGAATCAGAAAAAAGGCAAAACTCATGCATTGAGATAAGAACAATTTAATTATTGAAATAAAATAAAATAAAGGTAATAATTATAATGAAAAGGGCAATGCTGGTGAGGAAGGGGTTAACTTTCGAGAGAGAAATGTGGCTGCAGATACAGGGCTAATAAAACACATCCATTTAGCTTTTCGTATCATTAATTTCTCAACTTTTCTTTCTGCTGCAACCCGTTAGTGGGTGCAGCTGGTACCACTCACACACCATCCCGCTGATTCCTGTGATTTTGAAGCTCAGTGGATGGTAGCATTTAGATGTGTAGCAGGCCGATTTGTGGGCGTGGAGCTGGCAGCAAGCTGTGAAGTGCTACCATTTGGCAGTCATCTCGCAGAAACCCCATTATTAACAAGCAGGAGTGTGCGTCTATTTGTTAGGAACATTCCTTGGAGCGTTTTGCTAATTTCACACCTTGATTCTTTGTAATGATGGAGGTGCTTTTCACATTTTGTAAAGCATAGAGTCAGGTGGTGCCACTGCTCATTTCAGTCCTGGTACATAGATTTGGAACAGGGCCGTTACTTCCAGTTTTGACAAAATTAACTCCCAGCATTAACATTCATCCACCACGTGTGCTAGTTTTATTTCTCAGTTTCTTTCTAGATTTCCATCACCTGGTGTTCAAGATCATAAGTTTATGTTTGACTGTCAGTGATTCTTTTTTGTCTATTTTTTGTTTATATTTTGTTTTATTCTTCCACACAATTACTGAACTCCCACAGTTTAGGCTTGATGTCTCTGCTCAAACCTCTTTACTTTCCAACTTGTCAGAAGATGGAGAGAAAAGGTTCTGCTGACTAGAAGAGAATGCATTAAGAATTAATTCTGCCAAAATGTCACGATTTTTCTTGTTGTCTCTGCTTTTTAAACGTCTGTGTAGAATGGGACTTTGAGCTGCTCTCTTAGGGCTGCTCTAAATAACCATGGAACTGGTTTAGACCTCAGGTACCCATAGTGTTATGAAAAGACTACACTGAAAATCATCTTTGAATAATTCTAACTACATTTAGTGCTCTGGCATAGCCAACCAGAAAAACCAATGTATCTTAAAATTTACCTCAGTCTCAAAGCCCAATGACAATAAGAATATTTTTGCCTGCTGTTTCTAGAGAACATATATGTCATTACAATATACATAAAGATATTTGTTTGTATGTCTTTATTCTACATTAGGCCATGGGGAAAATATTTTAAAAGAACGGGCTATGAAGACTGAACATTACTGTTTTGTGGTTTGTTCCTTTTGGATTTTTTTTTTCATGGAATCTGCATTTCTGCTAATGTCAATCTGGCTAACAACCATTTAAAACAGGCATTTTTACTGCATCCTGTAATAAGAATTCCATATAATGTCCAGTATGTACTTCTAAAATTTGGCCTTCTAGTGCCATTTTCTGTATTTCTGCTATGCAGCTTTTTACTGGGTGTTCAGAAAAGCCAGCAGTTTCATGTTTACCATGAACACAAAGTGGATTGATAGCTCCCCAGTCTACTCTGAGTGCAGGTGACCAAGCAGAGGAAACCCTGCTACCAAGGGATGCACCAAGAGACTTGCCTCAGGCTGCACGTGGGGGTGTGATTGCAACATGAGTCTGGACTGGAACGGAGATGCTGCATGTGTCCCCCTGTCCCTCCTCACTGCCTGCTCCACCACAAGTGCTGAGGGGTCTGGTGGTGACATGAACCAGCCCAGTCCAGCGGCCGGGGTCAGAGCCCCCTGGAAATGCAAACCTGCCTCAAATGCCATGCACACACCTGCACTGGGCCACAGCAGAAACAGACCTCCAGAGACAGGAACAAAATTGCACGTTGTCAGGAGAGTGATGGAGAGGGTTGGAGAGGCAGAACAGGAAAGCAGCTGGATGCCTTTTTTTTTTACATTTTTTTCAAATGGAAGATGTTCTATGCTTCCTCCAGCAGTGTAAGAGGTGCTGCTGAGGTGCTGAAAGGGAAGAGGGAGGCATAAATAGAAAGGTGAAAGGGGCACTTGAAAAAAGAAATTCAGACCAAGGAGAGAAAACCTGGAACTGTTTCAAAGCAAACCTTCCCTTAACTATGGGAGCTGGCCTGTGAGTCTAAACAGGCTATGTAATTTGCTGTAGCTCATACCCTCTAATTTAGCCACTAGGTGTATTTGTACAGAAATACAGAACTAAAAGTGATTCAGAGCATGTCAGGAAGTGAAGTTGAGTATGTGTTTCTTGGGACTCTGTCTAGTTGAAGTACACTTAACTACCTGTTTGGGAATATAGGTTTGGCAAACAGCATAGCCAGAAAAAGGAAAAAAAATTATTTTTACTTCAGAACTCCTCAGTCATTAGTGAGCTGTGCTGGAAGCGTTAATGAATTGCCATTTCAGACATTTATTCAGAAGCTATCACCACAATGTAGCAATGGTACTGTTTGAAAACAAGGGAAAAACTCACCCTTCAACTTAGGAATATTCAGAGGAGTAATAAAAAATACATGGAGGTGCAAAATCTTTCTTTGTGGCAGGATATGCATTCATCTGTCAGGCTTTTGTTTTCTTCTCTCAAGCAGTAATTCATAGACATCCTTACAAATACTATTATTTATGGTGGAACAGCATACAGAAACCAGTGATGCTAACAGTACAATTATCCTGCACTTCCTTCTACAATCAGGAGAGAAACCACTGCAGTGTGTATTGGGGTGAGAGCGTGACACCCTTTTTCGGGGCTTGGCAGCATTTTGAAGCAGCAGCTTGCTGCAGCAGGTAAGGATTATTTGTATAAAGCCAGTGCCCTGGAGTGTCTTTCATGGGCTAGATCCACACAATGTGCAATACTGGATGAAGTACACAATAAAAATCATGTTTAAGGGACAAAAATGGAAGTAAGAAATAAGAAACGACAAATGGGAACAAACAGGAAAAGACTGCAAAACAGCAAGACCACATCAATCAGGATAAAATGCTGTGCTTTTGGCACCAATGACCTCACTCTCTTTTGGTCCACTAGTATTACCTGTCTCAGTGCCATTTCCTGAAAAGGTCAAACTTCTTTACCTAAGACACTTTATTCTCACAGCATTTCACCCACAGATGTTGCTGGTGCTTTCCACATGGAAATGAGCTCCCTGAGCATTAAAATAAGGTCACCTGCACTAGCCATCACAAGTGTGAAATATCAAGCACTGTCAAAGTGCTAAATGCACTTGATTGGAACCCACATCTGGTTTAAGGAGATTGCACCTGGATCAGCTACAAGCTTTGAACTGGCTTATTACTGGGGGTACAGTTTGTGCAGGAGTGCTGGAGAGGTTTTTCATCTGTCTATACACACAGGCATGAGATTTTAAGTTTGTAATAGATGCAGGAGTTTGTGCTTAGAGCTTTTCTGTACTATTTTTTTGCTAGTGCATGCTAGAGGACAATTTTAAATACTGTAGCTTGTGAGAGTTTTTATGAAATTTAAATACAAAACTTGTTGAAGGGTTATCTGTCTAGTATACCTGATTAGACAGGAAATGGTTATATAATAGATATTTTTAATATAGTTCATACATTGGTCCAGAGTTAATAGTTATTAATTTGTCTACGGTTTATAGGCTGTAGTTTTTACTTATAATAGGTTATCTACTAGTCTGTAGTTAATAATTAACTGACATAGTTACAGTATCTGTTATTGACACAAGAATATTTGTAAATATTAAAGCAACTTATATAATGCTTGTAAAAGCTTTCATTTCCCTAATGTCTGGACCAAATGTAATCATGAGTCACCTAATGGCCTGGAATGGGGATGTCCTTTGTGCATCCAAACACACAAGCTTATGAAGAGGATAGGTGAAGAGAAAAGTGGTGTGGTTTACTGAGGACTGCATTTCTGGCTGTTGTGTTTACTTGTAAAAACTTCCCAACATGCTGAAAGGCAATTATCTGCCATTGGGTAAGCACTGAAAATCTGTGGCATAACAACAAAACCCATAATTCATATTTAAGAGCATGGGGTCATGGCTGTGGTCACTTCCCTGGGCTTTTGATCAGGTTTGTGTATGGGGTGGAAATTGCTGCAACGTGATGGATGATCTTGGCCTCCCACAGTAGGGGCAAACCTGGCAAGCATTACTGTCAGGGGGGTTAGGGTCTGAGCATGGTCATTAAAATGTAAAATTTTAAGTACTTCCATGCCATCAGCAAGAGCCTAATAGCAAAAAATGTGACACAGTTAGCTTTGCTTTTGCCTCTCTGGATGTGGAGACACAAAGGGTTTATGCCCTACTGAAGGCATAATCAACAAGAACGCATTCTAGCAAACAGAAGGAGCAAAATTACTCCCTTGGTTTTCGTCTTCATTCTTGTCTACAAACCACCAGAAGAGCTGTTTGTTGAAGGTGTTCTAATGACAGGATGATACTGTCGTGATAGCAAGAACATATCCCAGCTTAATCATGTGTACTTGGGAAAAGAGCACTGCTGTATTTCCCACATGTGGAATACAGCATGGGAGAAATAAATGGTCTTCCCTCAGGTTGTCTGCACTCCAGATGATCTGGGTAGGTATGGCCTCCCTGCAATTCTTTCTGGTTGTCATGTTGGCCTGAGACAGAGTATTCTCAAGGGCTGCTGATCCCACACTCTTGTTTGCTTTCCTGAGATTAGGGGATTTTGTGTTCTGTTATGAAACCAAGCTCCCTAAAACACTCTGAGTTTTCTAATTTAGGTGCCATCTTTGGTACTGGTAATGTTCAGATTTCTCTCCCTTCTGGATGAATTTCCCCTTCATGTAATCATTTCAGGATGACATGAAATATCATGAAGAAGTTAGCCCAGGCCAATATGTAGCTAAGGTGTCTAACTCATCTTTAGATGTGTTTACTGTTCACCTACACCTCTATCCAAAATTTAGAGCTCTGTCCCCATGCACTGGCTTCCCTGAAAATTCTGTCAGTCAGCTGGCCCCTTTTCCTTCCATGTTTCACATCCCATGGGACAGTTCTCAGGCAGGATGCAGAACAGCTGCTTATTGCAAAAGGCAAATATATTCTTTCTCTATGCACAGTTCTCCAGTGAAACACCTGCAGCCTGGACAACAGCATCCTGGTACTTAGTTCAGCCCTGTGGTTGTTTAAGGCCCTTTAAAATAATGGGGTTACAGCTAAGGCTTGCCTGAGGGCAGTTCCAAAGGCCGTTTCTCTACACATCCTGGTCTAGAAGTTGCTCTTCCCAACAAGCCCACAAAGAGCTTCTCACTGTTGGCACCTTCCCCATATTTCCTGGGGTTGAAAGAGGACTTGATTTACATTGAGTTTCAAACTAAGCAGATTGACATCAAAGCAACGGAAATTAGGCCCCAGTAAGTGGTTTATAAATGCAGCCTAAGTGTTTTGAATCAAAACAGTTCTTTCAGTGAATTTGGAGGGGTACGTCTGTTGTCCTTATCATTGTTAGTTTCTGTCTTGAAAACACTGAAAGGTCACTCACACGAAATCCACTCTGGGGATCATAAAAAAAAGCTTCCATTCTTGAATAAAATCCTTACCAGTAGGTTTTTCCTGGTCTTTTTTTGCACGGTATTACTTGGGGAGGATAGTAATCTAAACAAGGCAGGTATGTATGGATTTTCTCAGAGAAACCTCCTGTGGCTTGTATTGTACCACATTAAGGAACAGAGCCTCAGCTCACGCATGCTTTTCTCATCCCAGACAGAGGAGACAAGGCTCTGCTCTGCAGTCTTTGCAAACAGCCTTGAGCCTGCTCCATGCCCCTGAACAAAGAGCTTATGCAGAGGCACCCAGCGAGGACCAGATGTCTGACTCGTAAAGTACTTAACTGAAATGACAGCCATATATATACGTTTGCTGGATGTTTGTTTTAGCAAATGTGCCATCTCTATGTTTGTATCTCCAAGCTGTCAGTGACAACATTTCCTTTCAGAACTGAAAGAACAGTGTCTTTTTGTAGTACTGGTGCACCTATTGGCTGCACCAAATAGCATAAAACAAATACAGTTTTACAAGGAAGGAGGAAGGAAAATCCAACAGCTTTTGAAGTAAACCTTTTGTGTAACTGGGCATCTGAAGCTTCATGGAGTACATGTGTATAAACACAGCACAGAAGAAGATAAATAAGGCTTCGATAAATAAGGCTTCAATATATATTTTGCATTACAATTGACTCAAACAACAGAATTATTTAAAATCCAGTCTTCAACCAGATTTAACTTTTACAAATAGATCTGGGATATCTGATTAGCTGAACTAGAAACAGCAGGGCTTTTACTTAGGGGCTGATGCACTGAGGCGTTGAAAAGAAGCGCAGTGCCTCAGAGCAACCTTGCCTTCTCTCTTCAGCTACCTGAAACAGCTGAGTAGGCATAGTGATATCACCCTGTTTTTGTGACCATTAGGGGAAAAAATTTCCCAGAGAACAGCTTAGACTTTGATGAACTGAGGTAAAGAATGAAGTCCAAAAACACAAAGGTGCTTCTGTCTCTGTCTGGCATTGAAACCCTTCGGAGAGGGACACCAAGACTTGCTTGATGGCTATGAGAGTAAACGCAGAAGGTTGTGCTTGCAGCAGACCCACTGCCAGCCTAGAGGGAAGATGCCTGCTGAACATATGCAATGGGGTGCTTTCTGCAGGAAGCCTGAATCTCCAGAACTCTGAATCTCCATTTCACAGAAACGTGGAATAACAATATTTTATATTAACAGTCCTACCGAGAACAGAGGCAGATTTTCGCACATGCTAAGGAAATAGGAGAAGACTCTTTCACTGATGGCTGTTATTTTCATCACAGGCAGAAAGACAAATCTGCTTTTCCCCACATTAATGAATGAACCAGGGAAGATTTTTTTTTCACTCTACCAAACAAACCTATGTAGAGGCTCACAACAGGAAATCCTTCATTCTGGTACAGAACGAAATTTCCTATGTATCTGTTCTCAAAACATTACAGATTTAGGTAAATTCTTCTTTCAGTTCCAGCTTATGTTTTTTAAATGTAAAACTCAAACAGTCCTTTATCCCTGAATTTGATTTACAAGAGAACCTTCAAAGAATTAAAAAAAAAAAAAAATCAGTCATGATGGAAACTCTTTTTTGGGCAATATTGACATTAAAATGTTACATTTTACATTTTTTAACAGCCATAAGGCAATATCATAACCTTTTTAGTGTGGCTTTAGTGTGGCTAGAACAGTCAGTGAGCTGTAGCTCACTGATGAAGTAAGTGAAACTGTATAAATATTCTGTAAATTACTCTTCACAATGAGCCATCTGTCTAAGCAAAAGCTCGTGTTATAGTCCAGACAATACTGAGAACTTTCTAGCATTGACCTTAGAGAAGACATAATGCATAGCCCAAATCCAAACACGACCAGGCTAAGTGCAAGCAAACCAGGGGAGCTTTCCTTTCATTAGACTTTCTCCCTGACCTCTGGATGACAAGGGCATAGGAAAAGGAAGCAATTTTTCTTCTGTCCTTGGGGAAAGAACATTCAAAAGAGATTTCCTGTGACTGGTCTACATCATCTCTCTGGTGCCTGATGTGAAACTCTGGAAGATCACCATTTTTTAGCATCCATCACAAGCATTTATTCACTTTTTCTCCATGAAGGGCCCTGTGTGAAATTCAAAGAAGCTTTAGGTGGATACTGCAGGTAGCTGGATGGGATCAATCAAAATAATTTAGCACTTTAGAGAAAAGGAATGTCTTACTGGAACAACTGTTCCAAAAGTCAATTCTTCTGATCTCCTTAAATTTTAAACAATTTTCCATCTTTCTCTTAGCGGGGCCTGTAAAGGTCAATTAATAAAATTCAATGCCATATCCTTCTTTTAAGTGTTTTGTTGAAAGTTTGAGAAGACCTTTTTTTATCTATGATAAGTTTAAAAATACATGTAAGACCTCCATTTTTGTCATTTTAAGTTATCTCATGCATTATAGAAGTAACACTTCTTATGTACTTCCAATCCTTTTGAGCTTTGGCCTGTTTGATCATGGTAAGGCCATATGCCAAACCCTTAGTTCTCAGAGTCATGGATTCCCACGGAGCCCTTGGCTATGACCAGCAAGCCACAAGTCAATACTGGACCTCTCCAGATTTCTCTCTATGGTGGTATCCACCTAAGGGCAATTTATGGCTCTGCATTTTCTACCAGAAGGCCTTCTTAATGTGCAGCACAGCTTTCCTTTTGTTCTACCTGGAGAACAGGATGCCTCAGCATTCTCTGTCCTTTTTCCAGTTGTGCAAGTTCCTGTACTGAAAGGAAGCACCCACCAAGAGTATCATGGTTTACATAAGTGTTTTACATGGTAACATAAGCAATTTTATCTTACACAGAGCCCCAACTTCATGAAAAGAGAGGCAGTGGATGAGAGAAATGTGGGAAAAAAATTGATTCCTACACAAAACAATTGACCAAAATACACTGCTGAGCTCTTTTAAATATGGGGCTCTCAGATGTTACAATATTCATTATGAGACCAACTTGGTAGTAATATTTCTCAAAGAAACAAACATATATTACATTTACAGGTGATGTCAGACTACAGCTTTTATCAGGGTAAAATTTAGGGTCTGCATTAGGGTTTCAAGAAGGCAAAGAAACAACAGGTAATGTTCACAGACATCCTAATTTTTTGTTTCTTTGTGCAAACTGGGAATGGTAAGATCATAGTTTCACAGGCTTTAGAGACATGGCACTAAGAATAAAACTAGTTGTAACTCTGGTGAGGGATTCGTGTGGAGAATATGGCTGGGATACGGGGGAAGGAAGGACCTGAAAGCAGATTGGAATACATTGACATTTTGAGCTGCATATTATAGCATGTTTCTGGAGCTACTTTTAGGAGTCAGGGAGATGAGAAAAAACTAGATGTATGGTGAAATTGGGAAATTCAGGAAGGATCAGCTGTGCTGTGCTGAGAGCTGCCATCAGCCTCAGGGTCCATATTTTGTGGTTCAAAAAATTGATGGTGCTATAATACAATGACCAAGCATCTTAATGTGATTTAGGCAGACAGAACTGAATGGTCACCTCTGATGAAGACTTTCAGGAGAAGTTTCCAAAGGCAGCTGAAAAGAAATAGGCATCAGTCACAGGGATGCTTTTAAGTCTTCCATTTTTTGTGGTCTGTAAAATATGTTGGGGGATTATAATTGGAATTTGGACTTCATGAAATTGACTAACTGGGGAGACACACATATTTAGGAAAATTGCCCAGTTACTTTTTTTTTTTCTTTCATGTTTATAATGGGATTGGTGTCAAGAAAGGGACACTGAAAAATTAAAACAAAGAAGGCATTTAAAATTGCCAGATAATCTTGTTTGAAACTACTGGCAGTCCAAATTATTTTTAATTCTGGATTTCATGTGTGTTGTATGACTTGGAAAAGTATCAGGTGTCAGGTGCTGGTTTACATAGATAATTGGAAGAAATATAAAAAAAAAGGTCACTAGATATGTGGGAAGTTAGTATCACCATTATGCCCAAGATATTTTGCTCTGAGGTTCATTCATATCTATGACGCAAGGTTCACATTTAGAGTATTCCTAGTGTTGGAATTAGCAGTGTTGTGGTATTTGAAGGAAGAAGCCATGCGGAAGTGTTGATTTGTGCTTTAATGTCACTGAACTAGAGTTTCAGTTTCTAAAATTCCTCAACACAGGATGATGATGAGGTTTGGGTTTCACAGAGGTCACCAGACCAAATGTAAAACTGTTGCTAAAACAAGGGCTGTGATTAAGGTTGAAGTTCAGGGTGGGAGAAAAACATGGAAGGAAAAGAAAAGTCCAAGAATAGTACAGTAGCCTAAGTTAGGCTCTTGTGTGGCTTGCTGCATATTTTTATCTCTTCAGTTTGTGGTGTGGGTGAGGCTTTGTCCTAGACTGTTGGTGATAATCTGTTAGAAAATGTGAGTGAAAGACTACAAAAAAACCCAAAAGCAGAAAACACAAAGAGTCAAGGTCAAGCAGCTCGTGGACAGTGTTTGAACCTGGGCCAGTGTTTTCTTCTTGCTGTGTTCTCCTACTCTGAAGCCTAACCCTGACCACCCAACACCTTTCCAGTAGTCCCATAGCTGTTCCCAACATTTTCCTGGTGTTAGTGGCCCAGGCAGAGAATCCTGGGCTCTGCTGAGAAGCACACCCATGGCAGATTGGAAGAGGAATATATTTAATATCTTAATATTCCCCACATATTTATGGATTAAAAGTAGTAAGGGGACCACTATTCCTTAATTCTGCCTAATTATGTGTCGTCTGCTTCTAATTCCAGTTTAACATTTTACTTTTATGTCTGATCCTGGCTGTAAATTAGCTAGCCCAGCATTAATTCAATATGTAAAAACACTGAAAGACAAGTGATGAGGGACTTTTATGTTAATTAAATGGCCTTTAGGTGTGATGCATATGACACTTGGGACTTTTTTTTTGTTACAGTCTTAAACCAAGACATAGCTCTCACAATACAGCTTTAGTCTCAAGAGAGCTGAGAATCTCAAGCCTAAAATATGACAAAGAGCCTTTTGGACATCAATCCTCAAACTCTCATTGCAGACCACTGTCTTGGTTTGAAAGA
>VZRF01009569.1:193583-264404 GCA_013396875.1 Vireo altiloquus | reverse complement strand
ATATATATATATATATATCTTGCCATCAGTTCTGAAAACCCAGCCTGGACACTGCTGGTGGTCCACACCACCCAGTGCAGTGCTGACCTGGGGAGACACCAGCTCCAGCAAGGAATTCCACTTGAGTTAATTATCCCCTCTGGAGTGGGCCTAATTAGCCGGGGCAGCGTGAAGCACGGTGCTGCTGTGGTGCTTCCCACGGCTCAGCCCAGGTATCTCCACCCACGCTGCCCTGCGAGGAGAGCTGTCCCCAGGGAACCTTTCCCGGGGGGAGGTATAAACGCGTCTTTGCCTCCAGTGATGGCTCTGAACGTGCTGCAGATTTAGAGGGGCTCGCTCACCATAACCCCATTTCAGCCAATTTATTCTCTTTTCTCGCCCAGCTCAGCGAGGATTTTTTTTTTTTTTTTTTTTCTTCTCCAGAGGCGCTGATTTTATCGGAAGGCGGCAGGAAGGAGGGCCACGCACCTCGTCCCAGGAGAGCGGCTGGAACAGTACCAGCGGAGCAGCAGCAGCGGAGCCCCGGGAGGAGCAGCCTGGCTGCCGCAGCCCGAGCCGCTAGCGGGCAGTGTGTTCTCATCCCTACCGAGGGATGCTGCGGGTGACAAACAGCATCACACGGACACGCCGGGCCTCCTTCTCCTGGCTGCATCCGGGCTTCCTCTTCACTCACCTCCTAAATTTCTTCTGCAGGTACAAAACTAAGCACAGCGAACGCGGGAAGTTGTGGTGATGCTCTAATATCTATTCTGAGTACGATTTTTTACAGTACTTTTACAATAGATAAATAGATGGAGCTAAACTGACATGGAGATCATTTTGGTATCTGTGATTTTACTTGTAGACTCAATGCAAAGTTTGTTGACAAAACACTTTTTTTTTTACTAGTAACATCCCTGTTTTTACCTGAGCCTTTACAGCAAATATTTCACAGGTATACTAGCTGACCTGCATGATTTTCCCTTTAACAATAATATGGTTAAAAATCAAAACTTCACTAAAAGTATATCAATAATAAAAATTCTCTAAAATACAAAGAACAAGTAAGGCAAAAAAGATTAATTCTCATGTTTCAAAGGTAGGTGCTGTGCTACTGCAGCAGCAGCAGCACCAGGGCCGGGAAGAGAAGAGTACTCATTTAGACACATGATTTCATGGATCAGCATAATTTCACTTAAAACCTGACCACACTATTTCTAGAAGCACAGGCCTTTACAATAGCGTGTGGGTTAGAAATTCTAAGTTATTACACCATTGCAGATGCTCTTTCTGAAGAGCAGCACTGGGACAGAGCCCAGAGCTCGTGGGCCAATTGTTAAACCTGCATTATGGAGCCATCACATACAAAATGCCTTTACTAGGTCCTCTTACCTGTCCCTTTCTCTGCCTCCTGCCTAGAGCTTACCCCCTGGTCACAGAGCTGGAGCACATCAGCTGGAGAACATCACTGAGAAGATGTGAAAATACAGGCATGCTCTATACTTAAGTGGTCCATGGACTCAAATTTCTCTCAGCATAGATTTGAGGTTGTGGCCCTTCCACCACTGCTGAGATCCTCAGGAGAGGAGCAGAGGAACTGCTGTCAGGAGTTGTGAGGTATCAGGCCAGTCAGGGAACATGTTGCTTACAGCCAATCTGGACTATGTGAAGTGGATCCAGGGAAAGCAGTGACAAGTACCTGATAATACTTCTGGTAATAATTAATTGCTCCAGGCCTGCCAGTAAAAGAGGAGCTATTAATATCTCCCAGCCTCTTTGGGGGATCTCCATATGTTTCTTTTATCAAGACTTTTTGTACAATCTCTTAACATTCCCAGGCACAAGGAGCTGGAAGGGACAAAGCTTCTGAAAGACAGAAACAAGCCTGTATGTCTGGAAGCATCCCATGTTACCTCACTGCCCATGGGGATTTTGCCTCCCAGTTTTTGGTGGGGGCTCATTCCCTACTCCTTTCTCCCTTCTTCTGGGCTCTTCTCACACCCCCAAGGCCTGCCTTGCTGAGTGGTAGGCTCAAGGCTCTCAGGAGCATTGTCACCACCCACTCTCCACCTTTATCTCCCTGCCTTCATTTCCACACCATGGAATGACACAGTGGAGGTGCAGAGGTGGCCCAGGAAAGCCCATCTGCAGCACAGGGCAGGGATGGGGATAGCAGAGCAGGCCATTTTCTGTTCCTCCCATCCTAAGAGATGTGCATACCTGCTCTGCACTTTGGCTGACCTCAGCTTCCCATTTCCCACAGCAGAGCATGTTCCCAGCCTCTCTGGGGAGGACATCCGTGGGGATGGTTCCTGTTTCCCTGCCCTTTCAGTCTTCCTGAGCCTGATATGATTGTTTCTTTGGGCACAGTGTAAAAGATGCCAGCGAGGAACGGAAACCTCTCATGCCTCAGCAATTTATTAAGAAGTAAGGGAGGTTATTGAACTTGGAAGCTGTTGAGCCAGTCATTCTCTTTTCCTGATCAAGAAGACAATCTGTCCATAGATACATCATTCATCCAGAGGTGTTCAGCATTCCCTGAGACAATTTGGCTTCAAACTAATAAACAGCCAGATGGATGGAGTCAAGGATTATCTATGTACAGACCTGCCAGAAAACATAGGTGGGAGAGCCAAAGGGCTTCTGCAGTTTGGAGAGGCCTGGAGAGTTTTTTCTTCATAATTTCCAGGAAACTGCAACCCCTTGCAGCCCTGTTATTGCTCAGTGAATACAACATTCTTAGGAGGAATATGATTTAAAGCATATCAGGATCCTATTTAAAGAAGCATTAAGATTCTTTGGGGGTCCCCTGTCCTGTGTAAAACCTGGCAGAAATTTCAGCAGCTACTTCCATGGCAAACTTCTAAATCCCACCTGGGCACAGCAACTGCTGGATACTCTCCCATGTTCTTGGAGTTATGAGGCCCCGTTCCTGTCTGATTGATAAACACCATCCCACTGAATGCAGCTATTACCTCAGTAAAATACAGGCATGTATTTTAATGGCCTGTGTCTCTGCAGCCCCCAAAGCTCTGAAGCAAGTGCATGAGCTCTAATATTTCTGTTTTCCCCCCTGCTTTGGCCCAGGGTGCAGCAGGTTTGGTGGGTTTCCCCTCCCCCTGAGCAGTGCTGAGTTTATGCAGCTGCAGCCCTGACTCTGCCTTTCAGAAGTGTGCCCTCCTTTACAGAAACACAATATAGAAGTCAAGTCCATTCCAGTACATCCTCTCTAGCTGCATACAATTGTGGCATTCCTTTCCAGGTTGTATTCATCAAGGCTTTGCCTGCCCAGGGGACTGCAGCTGTGAGACACTGGAATAGATCCTGGGATGGTTTGTAAGACAATGTTAAAATCAATAGGCATAGCCCTAAGAAAGAGTGAGAGGGCAGAAGTGGAGCAAAAACAAAAACACTGCTAGTTTGTTTGTGACTTTGAATCACAATTTCCTAGTTATCTGCATTCAATATTTGTGAGTTGGTGCTCCAGTAACAGGATTGATGATGTGGGTCCACAGTGGATAACCAAGCAACACGGGAATATGGAAATCCTGGTCACCCAAGCACTCACCAAAGAAAAAATAAACCTGAGTTATTGCTTAGTTCAACACATGCTGATGTTGCTGACTCAGAAACAGCCTTGGGGATTTTTAAATGTTCTTAACAGCTTTCCTCACTTGGCAAACTTCAAATCCAAAATTCTTGGTGTCTTTCACCTTATCTGGATGGGTAAAGTGATGGCAGAAATGAGAGGCTGGCAGCAGGTTCACTGATCCCAGCTCGCTCCACACTTATATAAAAGCAAAAGAAGGTCCAAACTGGTAATGCAATACTTTGAAAGCTATGTTGGTTTAAAAAAAAAATCCTTTATCCCAGCCCTGAGCAGAATTCTCGGCTAAATAAACACAAAGAAAATATTTAAATACAAAAAATATAAATAATCATTGAGAACTGCTTAAAAAATCGTTTATGAGGGCACCAAAAATACACAACTCCCCAGTAAAGAAAGAATAGTGCAACTGAAAAAGCACAACCTGATTTAAAATTGAAATGAGGGGGCCTAAAGTAAGTAAAGCAGGTAAAACACATGTAACAAATAGTAAGAGAAGCGGAATATAAATTAAAAGACAGGAATAATAAAAAATATGATGGAGGTGAAAGGGGAAAAAAAAACACTGACAAAGGTATTTTTTAAAAAAGTAAATTAAGACCAGAATGAGTCCTACTCATAGTATTGATCTGTTATCAGATGGAAAACTTAGATTATTCAATAGCAATGCAGAGAACAAAAAGGAAATCAATAAATACTCCTATCCTACTGCTGAGAGGAGAGAAATTAGTTGATGAAGACTTCGTTGATGACATGTCTATTCTTGTAGTATCTGAGAGGAGTTAAATACCACCAACTAAAATCAGGCATTTTAAATCAGCAGGACTGGGTACCTTGCACTGAAAATTTCTGCCTTTCTTTAGTTATGGGGTTTTTTGTCATAAGCTGCACACAGTTCCTCTGATTATGTTGATCAGTACTTCTTGGTGCAATGGCTAAGTCCTGGAGGAGAAGAAACCCCATAGTCTGGCATTTTGTAAAGACTGTGTAGAAGGGCATAATTATTTTATAATTATCTCATAATTACTCACAGGTAACTACTCCTATCCTATCTGTGATAGGATCTCAGATCTGAACTAAATAATGAAGTGGCTAACAAAGAACACAGGGAATAAAAGCAGGGAAATATAACTAGTGGCAACCAACATGGGTTTATAGAAAATTCACCCCTGCTGAACTGTGTTACTACTTTTCTCTGAGGAAATTGCACACACCATTGTTAAATATAACAAAGCTGGTACAATATACTTGAGATGCTGGAAGGCAGTTTCCCTTCTATCATGTGGCACTATAATTAAAGAACTTGCTTGGCATAAAAATAAGATACCAGTCATTAAACAGACTATAAATGACCTATCAGAATGGTTCCAAAACACAATTGAGAACTAGAAGTGAGTGGGGTTTTTTATAGTATGTTTGTACCAAGATCCTGGAGGGCATTTGGCATCAGGATATTTTCAGTCAATAAGCTGGAAAAAAACATCAAGCATTTTACCAAAGTCACCAAGTCATGGAGAGGGGCAAATCACAAAAGAGAGGACTGCTGATCTAGAACACTCCTGATGGCTCAGAGGGTTGGACAAACACAGACAGGGTTTGCTTTAGCACAGGGGAGGGAAGGTCAGTTCCTGCACTTCTGCAGGGAGGCCAGCAGTAGCTCTGCTGTGGAGAACTTTGTCCCAGGAAGCAGAGACTTCCTGGAGGGCTCTGAGCTCAGGGTGGCTGAGGAGCTGCATGTGAACTCCCACTGCACATCTTAGGGTTGACATGTAGAGGCAATGTGGATACACCTCAGTCCTGCCTGCTTTATCCTCCACTTTCCATGAAAGCCCTCTGCTGTCAAAAGCTCCCATTATGTGTTCTCTGTGACTCCTAATTCATCAAATTAGAAAAAGAGTGCTTATTTCTGGTTCAGCTTATCTTAATGACTACCTGCCAGCTTGAATGAAGAAGGTGAGAAGGTATCCCCCAGAAGTGTCTTCTAACCTTGAACTGATCATATGAGATCTACATGTGGGCTGCTGGTAGGTAATGTTAAGGGCTCAAACCTGCTCACCTTCAGTCCACCTCCCAAAAATAATTCATGATTTGTGAGGTAGCCCAGAAAGCAGAGTCACAACTGGTGAAGTGCTGCATCATCCTGAGGATTCTCGCCCAGCATGAGAGTGCCAGCAATCTCTTGTTTGGAACTGCATCATTTCAACTCCATAGGAGCACAAACACCAATCCTGGAGAGCTGCTGATGAACCTACAAAGACTTCTGAACAACAACCCACCACTCACACACTTGAAAGGGACCCCCAAAAGTACAGAGGCTCCTGCAAATTCTCATAGGTGCTATTTGGTGCTTACATGGCCATGCCTATCAGAAGCCATGTGACTATCCTACAAGTGGATTTTAATTTAGCTGGAGACAGATACTTGCTTGAACAGGGCTCCCTGATGCCAAAGACCAGTCAGGGATGAATCTCAGATGTCAAAGGCTGGAATCACCTCTGTGGACTGGTAGTCCAACGCTGTTGCACTCTTTGAATGTCAAAGCATGGAAAACATGGATGTCTTAGAAACATCTGTCCTGGAAAGCCAAAGTCTGCAAAGAATTTAAGGAAGGGTTCTTTGTTTAAGGATAGGATGCCTGAGCTTGTCTGGCCAGAAAGGTCTTATTCATGGAACAACAGAACAAAATAAACAATGCTGGGTTTCCCCTAGTGCAGGGAAGAGGGCAGGCTCAGGCTGGGACTCTTAGAGGTAGCATTTAATCTAGAATGTGTCCCTGAGAGAGAAGATAGAGCTTCTGTAGACTGTCATGAAAGGAGATCTGTGAAACTGCCAAGAGATTCAGATGATCCAGGCCCAATTCTCCCTTTTAGGCAAGGTCTTTAACACTGACAAAAGTAAAGATGGTTGTAGGCAGACCAGGCATCCCTGACCTATGGAAACCACTGCCATAGGCTGGGCCTGAGCCCTGAAGGACTGCATTTATTTATCCAAGAGGTTTCAACAGCTGTGTGCTTGCCACAGAGAGGGTAATGGGCTTCTTGGGAATGATTTCCATCCGGGCAGCAAAGTCCCCATGCAGCAGGGACCAAGTGTTCTTACTGACTCATTAACTCAGCTGTTTTGCACAGCAATAAACCCTAGATAAGGAAATAGCCAAGAGCAGCCCAGATTGCCAGGGAGGGGTGGGGTAGAACAGAGGTCCCTGCTTCAGGTCCTGACAAAACCTTTCACTTTTACTCCTTGCAACCAGATCTCCTCCTCGGTGGCATCACCCACAGGCAGACACAGCTCTGGTGCCACTGGAAACAAAACCATGGAATGGGGCTGCAGTGTATTTCTGGCAAGAGCCATCGAGGCCAAAAGCTGTAAGGACTGAAGAAAGTCTCCTGGGGCCCCCTGTGCAAGCACAGCCGTCCTGGCCGTGTGCTGGCTCGCAGTGATAACATTGTGTGCCGAGGTTGGCACACAGTCCAGGTGAAGTCACAAGAGGAAAAGCTTCCCACCCCGGCACAGCCTCGTCGGCCACATCCACAGATCCTCGCACGCCCCACCCAGCCAGCCCTGCTGCCCACGGGGACACACTGCCCTGCCTGGCTTCCCTTGGCTGCCCTGGGGCAGGGCTGGCTCACAAGTGGCCATTGTGTTTCCTAGGAAGTTCTGTCACTGTTACAGCAAGGATCTGGCCATGCTGTGTGCAAAGGCTCAGAGTCTCTGCTGGCACCTCTTGATGTTCTCCCAACCTCCACCTGCATCAGCACCCATCTTTCTCCTGCTCTCAGACCTCATCTCTAATGGGACATTGCACCTCTGATTCTTCCACGGGCACAGACTTGGCCTCTGATGAAGTTTAAGTCTCTGGGGAGTAAGGTAAGAAACNTTCTCCTGCTCTCAGACCTCATCTTGGCCTCTGACGAAGTTTAAGTCTCCAGGGAGTAAGGTAAGAAATGAAGCAAAATCCTGGCATCATGGGAATATAGCTTTTCCACAAACAAACGAAACAAAACGATGTTCAATGAGGTAGCAGAAGGAAAAACTCATTCTAGTNCACAAACAAACAAACAAAACAAAAGGATGTTCAATGAAGTAGCAGAATTGGCTCAGAAATACAAGACAGTAACTGTTCAAGGTTTAAAGTTTGAAATGGATGACAGAGCCATAGATAATGGTACATATAAAGGAATGCCTTGATTTGGCCAGAGGAGAATTATTCCAACATTAATAGATGATAGTTAGTACCTCATCACTGACCACCTCAGTGGACACAAATGAAGCCTCATTTGCTTTGGGATATCACTTCAACATAACCCAATAAAAAGATGAACCAGCTCTGGCAAGTGCTCACACAGGGCATGGTGAAAAGGAACAATGCCTGGGCTGAGGGGAGGTGCCTTTTGCCCTGAGGTCCCAGTTCTCAACCCCAGAGCTGCCAACAGCTGTGAGCCAACATCTGACTATAATGCCAGAAAGAAGTGGCATGGTCATCCAGACCCACATCTTCAAAAACTTGCATCAGAAAACTTGGCAGAAATCCTTCCCATCTCTACAAGGGTCCACTTTCTGACAAGAATCCATCCTGGAAAGGATCCTCCAAAAGCCTCACTGGGTTTTTCTGGTGGTTAATTACAGATGATGTCAAAAAATAGTGCTTTTCCTCACATTAATTTTTTGGAGTCTTTTTATTGCAGTTTCAGATTCCTGGTTTTGGATCTTAGTGCCCCTCAGTCTGCTAGACTACAGAGAGTTTGTTTTCCGTGTAAGTATATCTAAACACTGAAAAAAGTTAGCCTTCAGCTTTCCCTTTTCCCTCTAGCACTCCAACCTCTTTTGCTGGAATGCACACTTCCAATTTTTTAACACCCTCAGGCATTGTGTCCCTGAAACCTTTCCCATCCAGGAATCACCAACAAAAGCAGAGTACATGGGAAGTGACCATGTTAGTGCTAAATGACACACACACAACTCAGCCCTTCCTAGAACCATTCAGTTTATTTACTGAAACCTACGTGAGTTCCCCCAGCTACAGCATCCTCCTGGAATTTTGTAGTCAGCCAGCGAGCTGCCCCCACTCCTTCCCGAGACAAACTTGCCAACTGATAAACGTAGCCTGTATTCCTTATTCTTTGACATGTGACTTACAGTAGTTAATGTTGTGCTTGGCCCCATCTGAGTCATCCAGACTCTTGCAGTAATGTTTTTTCAGTTTGTGGTTGGAGTTTTGTTTTTTTATTTTTTTGCAGATCACTGATTTTTGAGTCATTCCTACTCATCAGTTACTATCTTGCTGTCTTTCTCAATAGTATTCAGCCACAAATGACCAACTTTCCAAGGTTTACTCCTCCTTACAACTACACATCTCCACCCATTTGGAGGACTGATGGGTTTCCCGTAAAGTCCTAACATCTGCATTGCAAAGAAACAGCAACAACAAACCTCTCTAGAAGCCCTGTAGCAGCACTGCCTATTCCTGATTCAGCCTGCCTTGTGTAATTTGATTGTAAGAGCTTTAAGTAAAGTCAACATTTTATAAGTGTCTCTGTAGAGCCTTCCACAAGCAGGCCCCTAGTGAAGAAAGCCTTCCCCTTTCTGGCTGGGACCAAAACAAGCTTAAGCACACTCTCAGCTCCATCCTGTATCAGAAAAGCCAGTCTCAATGTACACTGAAATACAGGATTTCCACAGAACTGGGCACCAGGAAGAGGCATGACCTGCAACAGGGGAGGTGAAACAGGAGGTTAGGCGGTCACGGTTTTGTTCACACTGTTGTAAACTCAAACTTCTTCTAACATCATCTTTTCAGTTGTTAAATACACAAATATGGGATTGCATTCCCATGCCTGGTTGCCTCAGGGGCAGTATACAAATTACAAATAAGCAAATATATGGATTCCTTCACTTCCAAGGGATTTTTTAAGATTAAGTTCTTAACCCCTAATTACACTGACACTGGCTGGCTAATGAATAAGGTGAGGCAACACCCTTTGCTGGTAAGATTCACAATGAAAAAAGGAATTTCATCCCAGGGAGGAGATTTTGCAGAAATGCAGATTTCCCATCTGGGACACAGTCACAGTCTACACCTCCAGGAATGTCTGAACTTTCACATTTTATTGTAGGATCACTGTACTGGAAGGTATGAAATCCAATGGCTCTGCTCAGTGTAAACAAAGGGTCCAGGTGAAACAGGTCCTACCTGGACAGGCACTTTTACCCCCACTGGGGTAGCTATGACTCTTCAGTCACAGCTGATGAATTTGAGAACAACCTACCTCCCAGATTTCAGTTTAGCTATAAGGGACATTTCTCTTGCTGCATCATCCAAGTGGTTCACATTTTAGTAACCTTCACTTCAGCNAGAGCCTACATGCCAAGAACAGCTTCAGGCTCAAGCTGCAGCACCACCACTGTCTTCAAGCTAGCAAGAGGGGTGAGGATAAACACAGCATCCATGACTACTGCATGTGCCACTCGCCCTGTGATCCACAAAGTAAAATACCAAATGCATTCCCTTGCTCATATCAACCTTCACATTACTTTGGGGAATACAGGCTTACTCAGAAATCTGATACAGAGGAGCCAGACCACACCAGAGCCACAGCACCTCCCCCCAGATGAATTCAGGATGGTTATATAGGTGATAAATTCTACTCTCATTGAGAGAGCAGCAGGGCTTGGGGACCCATCGTTGGTGTACTTGCCCCCACAGAGGCCCTTAGCATAGCTAGCTGAAAAAACACAGTGTTTATGAAGTGTATTTGGCTGAGCTATTTCTCCATTGTACAAAACAATGCTGATAGTTCTCCCACCTTTGCCTAATTATTTTCTTCCTCCTTCCTGCTCTCTTTTTGTTTTGACTCCTTCCCCTCCCTGTCTCTGTCTGCTTCAGCTTAATGAGACTTTGATTTCTTTTTTGCCCCATGACTCTGTCTTCAACACTATCTTCTTGGACAATCTACACCAGTAGTACTGAGCACTTCTGTCCCCACAAGTGATGGGGCTCATCCTCCCCACAAAAGCATATCACAGTAGTATTAGACCTGTTCAGAGCAGCAGACAACTCCTGGTTGCTATTAGATCTTTATTGTTTCACACAGGAAGAGCCTGTTTACAGCCTGGGGCTTGCAAGGAATTTGAAATGCCTTCTCCTTCCATTTGGAGGGCAAGCAGCTGAAGAGAGCAGGAATCCTGCCTCCCCTCACAAATGTCTTGGCATTCCAGATATCAACCTTACCTTTAGATCCTGCAGCCCAGCAAATGTGCTATCATATATCCCAGTGTTTACCCAGCATATGCAATCTGATAGGCCACCTGTATTGAAGGGGGTGATTAACATCTAAGAAGGGATGGGAGGTGACCTTCCACACAGCCATGATATATTTTTGGAAGGGCAAGGCGAAGTCAGAAGGTCTTACTAAACTCTTTGATCATTTAAGCTTCTGGTTACCAAATAACCACCAGTATCCTTTCCATAAAGGCATTTATTCTTAGCTGCACGAATTCCCATCCCCATTTCTGCAACATTAATGTCTACTCCTAAGCTCCATCTTTCCTCCCAGCTACCCCATCATCCCCCAGCAGCTCCAATAACCCATTCCCCAAATGCTCTCCTTTTCCTGGCTGAAAACACACCGTGCAACTTGCTTGCTGCACCCTTCTCTCACCTTCTACAACATCCCAATCACTTGACGTGAGCAGCCAGTAGGACACGCTCTGAGAACTGCCACTTCTAAGACCTCCACACAAAGAAAGTAAGAGAATCTACTTAATTCATGGATTTCTCATAGCTTCTCTCATTCCCCTGACAGTTGTACAGCTGTTACATTCACATCTGCTGCCACTGCTAACTAGACTCATTTTTAGCAAAGCACATCAGGAGCTAAAGAAACCTAATTCTGGTAACATTATAACACCAGAAGTACTCCCCCACTTTCATTAACTTCATGCTTTGCTTTTTGTTTTCTCCATTCCCTTTTTCGCTGGCATGGTGAACTGTTTCACCAGGTCAGCAGCAAACAGGAGCAGCTCAGCTGGCAGCTCACATCAGCTGGCTCTGGGTGCCTCACAAGAGCACCAGCAAATATCAGCACCCCTAGGGGATGCCACATCTGATATCCATGAAAAAACAGTGGCTGAGGGCATGACTTGATAAGGACATGGATATCTCATACTGATCTGTAGCACATGTATCCATCTGAAAACGGGACTCTCCACCTTGCTGCCTCTCCTGGTCTATGTACAAAATGCAGGGGGTGGTTGTCATAAAGCACTCCAGAAATAAAAATATATAAAATTATAGTAAGTCAGGCTGGTGGTGATGTGGCCCAGTGGGTCACTAATTAGGACATTTCACTAGAATGTGGGAAAAAAAGAAGAAAAAAAATCAAGCTCAACACTTTCTCCATTTGACCTCAAGTGTCTTGGACAAAAGGCTCTGCCCTCTAGGCTGGAGCACATTCTAGAATGAAATTCACTCAGATCTGACAAGGAAGTTGTTTAATATTTCAAAGAAAAACCTGTATGAGATCTAGCCCTGACACAGGGAGAGGCAGGGGGATCCCAGCCTGTGGAGCCCAGTAGACTGAAGCAAGAACTAGATACCAAGTTCCTCAGGCTGTTAAAAAATACAGACTTTAAGGACATTACTGACACAGACCAGAGAATTCCATCAGCAGCACTGGGAGTCTGAGTACTGCTCTCAAAAGGCTAACAGTGGGTGCCAGGTGGCACACTGGAACACAAACACCTTGGTATTCCCTTGCCTAACTCCTAGGTGGGCAGACAATCAGTATTCGTGTCAAGGGGAATTAGTTATTCACTGTTGTCAAGGTGTTGTGGTCTCAATCCTGCCTAGTATGAACAGAGTCTAAAAATTTAAAAAAAAAAAAAAATCAGAAAGACCAACAGTGTTGAAGTGCAGTATAATAAATTTTGAAAGCTTGGAAAAGAGGCATAAAGGAGCTCTTCGAACAGCCAGTAAAGACAAAAAGTCAGGTTTCAGAGGAAAAAATGGTGAGATTTTACAGGTTCATGTGCAAGACAGAGCTTAGATACAGCAAAAGGTGTGGGAATCTGAATGTCACTGTCAGGGAGAAGAGCAGAAGTGCTGGGAGTGATGAGGAGTGATGGCCTTGGGAAAAGGCCCAGGTTTCCCACACAGAGTTCCAGATGTTGGCTGGGGATGATGGAAGACTGGAGAAATGGTGAGACACAGAAACAAAGAGATGCTAGCACATCTAGTTCTGCTAAATGTTGGGCAGAAACGAAAGAAAGCAGAAGAGAATAGTTCAAAAGCACAGAAAATATCAAAGTTGGTGGGAAAAAAGTAAGAGACTCCTAAAGGTGACTGGGGCAACACTAGATCTTCCTGTGAGAAGAGCTTTGGGACTATGATTTTGAAAATAAACTTTGAGGTATCCCAGCAAGTATTGGAGAATAAGAACTTGGCAAAGCTCATGGGAATACAGGGAATATGGAAGGAGTTTGCTCCAGTCTGCAAGTCTGCAGCATGTGGAAGAGATTACAGGGATGATTCCAAGAGGAGTGCTACATAAGAGATTTGGGATAATAACATTCAATGAATAGCATAGTACAGAGTAGAGCTGTAGCCAAAGAAGAAAAAAAATAAGCCTATTTTCTGAATAGGCTGTAAAAGTAGAACAGCAAGTCAAATTGAAACCTTTCATTGATTTCACTGTAAGTTTCTGTTGTTAATGATAATTCCTTTCTCTAAAGAAGTGCCTCGTTTCACCTTTAATCATTTAGAATATCTGGACCAGTAAAAGTGAAATCAAAACTTCAACCATGAAAAAAACCGAAGGACTTTGACACCAGTGGTAAAAACTTTAGAAATTTTTCTCCATCAAGGAACTCTGGCAAAATGGATTTTTCTCTCCAATTCAGGAAGACACTAACTTTAAGGTCCTTTTAAAAATAAATTGAAAAAAAATTTAAAAATAAAGGAAAAGAGAAATAAAGCATTCTTAAACATCTAAATTTCACACTCAGAAGGAAAATTCCTCTTTCCAGCCAGCCAGGTTTCATTGTTCTCCTGCAGTGGCAAGATACTGTGCACGAGTTACAGGTTTCAAAAATTACATACCTGCTCAGTAGATCTTCAGGGTTTTATATTCAGGGGCCCTTAGTTCAAACCCATCAAGAGGACTCTCCAAAATGTATCACTGCAAGTTGATCACCTGTAAAAAAAAAAATTAAAACCACTTTTAAAAATTGCTGCAGGCCCACAGGTATGCCTACCCTAGAGGTAAGGTAGCAATAACGTTTTGGAAAATAATACCCTTTTCTAATGATTATCAAGGTTTGTACCAAGACTACTTAGGTGCTTAATACCCCAAGAGAGAGAAATGTTATTACCGGGGAAGAAAGGAAAAAAAGACTAAAAAAACAAACCAAAAAAAAACCTCCCAAAAACCTGGGCATTCCTTCCCAGTCTATTGTTTATAGCTCTGAGAGCTAACATCCTGCCATCACTTCACATGGCTTAACGCTTCCAACTCTGCTGGGCATGGGAAAAAAAATCACAGCGAGCCTAACTTTCGCAAACCCCAACTGTGACCCAAAATTCGCATGCTGCCGCACCAGTCCCGCCGGGCAAAGCTTGGGGATCCGCTCGGCGTGTCCCGGATTCGGAGCGTGCCTTTGTTCCCTCGCTGTGCCCCGCAGCCCCGGGCTGCTCGCCGGCGTTCAGGCTCCCATGCTCGGCGAGGTTTCCCGCAGGGCTGTGCTCAGCACATCGCCCCGGCCATGGCATTTTATCAGCGCCGCGCGAGGTGAGCGCCGACACGATAAGGAAGCGCTAAAAGTCAACGAGGTGCCACTGACAAGGACTGAAGCCGAGCTCACGCTTCCCCACGGGCCTCGTGTGCGGTGACACTGAGCAGCCCAGGCTCCTTCTCACCAGCTGCTGCCTTGGAAGGAGGCACCTTTCACCCTCTCCTCTCGGTACGCAGCCTCCTGTCCATCCATCCATCTCATCTCCGCTGGAAGCTGCCACGGCACCAGCCCTGCAGGGAACAAGTTTTTTTTATTAACTCCCCGTGGGTTCCTCGGTGAGCGTTTAAGAGGTTTTTAGTTGCTCAAACATGCTGATGGACGTGTAGCCTGGTTGTTTCATGCCTGCCCACCATTCACTCCCCGAGAGGAAAGGTTTGATGCCTGAAGTGACTGCAGCAGAGCCTCCAGCAGCACACCTGGCATAGACCCCACAGAGATTAGCTCAGGCAAGCCCCAAGGCCTGGGGAACCTGCTGTGATTAACAGCTTGATTAGGACTTAAGTCTTTTTCCACCAGATTTTCAGGGGAAGGTGAAGAAGCTCGTCAGAAATTTATTTCTGTTGTGCATCCACAGTCCCTGAGCTGAGTCCCACACAAGAAGAGGAAGCTTAACCATATCACAGGGCAATATATGTTGTCAGAGCAAAAATATCCTGGATCCAGCCTTGCCATGGTGACCATTAACTCCATATGGCAACAGCAGAGACACCCTAAGCACCACAGACTGATTGGAGTGTTTCAAAACAACCTGAAATTTGGGAATCTGGACCCACACATGTACCAAGGATGCCCCCACTGCCTGGGCTACCACAGCTGAGGCGCAGTAGCTCAAGCAACACCACTCTGCGAGGCAACCTACTCACCACAGCACTGCTACCAGGCTCTGACACACAGCAAACCCCCACAACCTCTGCAGTGAGCTAAAGAACTCCTTTATATTCCCATGGGGCAGGTCTGCTCCCTTTCCCAGCTGGTGCCAATGAAGCCCTCATGAGCAGCCTCAGCACAGACACCTAGGTCTGAAAATAAATGTTGAGTTCACCTCCAGTGAGTCCCCACCTGTGCAAGACTGAGCTGCACTGAGTGTTTAACCAGCCCAGCTCTGTGATCCTCTGGCACCCTGGATTTACATTCATGAAGAGAAGAGAGAGTCACTTTTTCTTGGTGTGTGCTTGCTGGAAAACACCTCCTGAGACATCATGCTTTCTCTTCCCTAGTTTTCACAAAGACACCATGGGCAAAAAAAAAGTCTCTCCCTACTCCCTGAGATCCCACCCAAAAACACATCTCACCAAAGCACCTCACAGGCAGCAGCAGCACAGGCAGATCCTCCTGCTCGCTCCTGGGACAGCAGGCATGTAGGAATTAGGGGTGAGATCTTGGTGCTGGGCCAGGCCAGCCCTCCCCATGCCATACCATGCTTGTGTTGGCAGGCACCACTTCCCGTGCTATGAAAAACACATCCAAGGCTCCCAGGAGACTTAAACACTCAGGGATATCACTAAAGGGAGATGTTTCTTTCCCAGAACAAACAGATTTCCTATATGGGAACTCTGTCACACACTTAGATGTGGATGTTGGCCTGTTTATATTTGCACAGGTGAAGAGGCTGTGACAGTATCTGTAATGTGAATTTCTGTAAGGATACCTGCAAGCAACAATTAGGGACTACATGCAGGAAAGGCCCTGCTCAAATACCTTGTAGATGCTATTTCAGCTTAATTTGAAATTATTTCTCCGTTGTCTGTAATTCCTGTTTCTCCCTCCACCCCTTACCCCTCTCTCTGGTTCCTGACAGGCATCTTCAGCTCCTGATTCCTCTGTGCCATCAGTCCTCAAGCATTTCAGTCAAGACCCGAGCAAGCTCCTCATGGATAGTGGCTGAAGGTCTGCTCCCCACCCCAGACAGGAGCAGCAAGCTCACCAGTCTGGCAGGCTTCCCCCCAGCATTTTCACAAGCACTTGCTTACCTTGTTTGAGCTTCAGAGAGTTCAGTTTGGGGTGAAGGGTAGGTCAGCTCTTATCTCATATCTACACACACAAACGTAACCCTTACCAGTTCCCTTTGCAGCTCCCACAGTTCCTGCCCGGCGGCACAGCCAGGACCACGCTCTCCCCCTCTGCTAAAGCCTTTCAGTGGGAAGCAGGCAGGGCCAAAGAGCCACAGAGATGTCCTAGGAACCCCCCAGCCCTGAGGAAAATCCTGAAGGTCTCTGAGCTTTCTCCTCCTTAGCCTTTGGCACAGGTAAAGGAGCAGAGCCGCAGTTCCCCCTGCCCCAGTCCGGGCTAGTGAGAGGAGCCCTGGGGTGATGCTCTGGGATGACAGGAACTGGATGAACACCCCAAAAAGGATACCACAAGGCCATGTGAGATTCAGTGATTTCAAAGAGCTTTGCTGGTCCCCTTCTCCTTCTGGAAAATGTTTGTAGTGCAGCTGAGGTAGATTCAAGAGTTTGAGCTCCTGGATCTTGCAGTTTGTTTAAGCAAATATCCCTTCTGTCAATTTTCCAAATGTCTGTTCACACACAGACTGTCTCAGCATTCTGCCAGGGCTCCAAACATTCATCTGTGGAGAAATTTTCTGGAAACCTGTGCCTGCATCCCTGTCTTGCCTTCCAACCAGTTTAAGACCAAGCACATAAATATGACCCCACACAGAAACGTGGGTGTGAAAGACTGCATTCCCTAAAGCCTTGTGGATGTGTGTGATTTGGGGTGCCCTGCTCAGACCACAGTCACCTCGTGCTGACCACAGCACATCACACTCAGCTCTAAGTCTAAACTAGCAAATTGTATCCCCATCCCTCACTGCTGGAGGCCACCACAGGACAAAGGCAGCCAAACCGAGTGGGGGTGGTGTGGGAACAGTGGAGCAGGCAGAGACAGTTGGTCCTGTGTGTTTTCTTTCCTTAAAGATAAAAATTTACCCGAGTCAAATGAAAATTCAGGAACAATGTAGGAATTTTAAAGAGGCCCGAGCTGCCACCTGACTCAGCGTCTAGGCAGGATATCGATTAGCAAGGCTATTCTTTATTGCTCTGCTATTGTTCAAGACTGGCCTCCCTCATGACAGCAACAGGCGTGGGAACACAGCAGCTTTGGTGTTAAAAAGTGCTTTTATCACTGAGCTGAGGAGAGGGGTCTCTGGGAACCAGAGATGGTTGTGTCTGATAGTCAAGGGAATGCATTCAAACCAAGAACCTTATTCTGGGATAAGGTCCTGAGGCACACCAACACCATGCAGCACATCCCCCATCCAGCATTTCTACTGAGCTATATCCAGATTCAGGGGAGTTCAGAGAGGTCTAGGAAGAAAACACCTCTGCCTGCTAAAACTTCTTGGGTTTCTCCTTGAGTTGCAGCAGCTGCCATGATGGCTGGTCCTACCAGACCTTGTTTTTAAACAAGCCAGGTTGGGTTCTGTAACTCGTGTGGCACAGCACAGAGAATGGGCTCACCACCAATGTCCTCATCCCTCCTCCTGAACAGGCTTTTTGCTGTTTTTTGCCAGTTTTTTGCAGGGTTCTTTTTGCAGAATGGGCTCCAGCCTGCACTCGCTACCACAATGATGTCAGTAGGTGAGAGCATCTCTTCCTTGTTCAGCAGACCAAACAACTGTAGGGTGTTACACATCACTGCCACTTAAATTACCCAGCAGCCAACCAACAAGCCAACACAAGTCCCTACCCAGTGAACTCCTGGGCACTTACACAGCTTCCTGGTAGCTCCAGGCAGGAATAAGGAAAATCTTTGGTTTCTTGGTAATTCTCAGTGCATTAAAAAGCAAGAAACTTCCATACCTGAACACTTCTGATTTGGCTGAGTAGAGGACAAACAGTGACCAAGAACCAGGTTTTCAGGCAGCCAAAATATTTCTGGCTGTCCATGAAGCCATACAGCTAGATCCTGATTTTATATTTGTATGTTTGTTCTTCATTTGCAAAAAAATCTTATATGTAACTACCTTATATATACAGGTGGTGGTCTTTTTTTTCATCTACTCTTAAGATAAAAAAATTAAAGTCCTTCAACTACTGACTGGACAAACATCAATATAGGAATTCACTTCAAAGACACCCCAAATGAAAGAGCACAGTGCACTAGGAGTGGATCTACAGACACAGCACGTGCTCTCTGCAGACAGCAGATATTTATTCCAGCATCTAGAAGTGCTCTGCAATTTGCTTCATGTGTCTGTGTAAGAGTACACAGTTTGGCAATAGTGTGACTGCACCAATTTTTTTCTGCAGGCTTTCATGCTCCAGTTTCATTCTTTCCACGAATTTTTCACCTTCCCAAAGTTGAAAAGCAGTCAGGAATCAGCCAAGATTCTCCTCCTCCAATCTGTGACAAGTGGACAACCAAGCTAAACTTAGATGTTCAGTAGCTGATGGCTTCCCTTCTACAAAAAGCAATGTTAGTGCACAAGTACTGTTTTTCAGAGATGATGGACGTGTTGTGTCAGGACTGACTGCCTCCCTGCCAGCTTGTACTCAGTGCCTAGCACAGAGAAAGCCATGCACAGACTGGGAATTCTGAGCTTGGTTCGCTCTGCCCATGGAGACACCACAGACACAAAAGGCTGGAGCCATTTGGCTCTGCAAAAACCAACACTACTCCAGCACTGACCTGCACATCAGTCCAGAGCTACACAAAGTAGCTACTGCATCAGCTCATCCATTTAGCAGAGGTGTTGATTATGTCCTTATCCACTTCTTTGGGCAGCCAGGAGTTGAGGAATCCATCACCTCATCCACTACCAAAAACCAGTCCAATAAATGCAGTAGGTTGCAATTTAAGGGATTTAATTTTTCCTCTCTCCCTGAGCTCAGTGGCATGGTCATACTTTCATTGGTTACTTTGTGACCTTCCTCTCCCAAACCTAGGATGCTCTCAGACAGTTAAGGTCCATCTAAAACTCACAAACTAACAGGACCAAGGCACAGTTTCTGATCCCAGTAATGTCAGTACTGTTCAACAGTCAGCATGTTACCTGAGAATTTATTCACAGGCCAGTGATGCTCTCCCAGGGTGATTCTGGCTTGATGAATAACAGCTCCCACAAAACAGCATGGTCAAAAGCACCCTGCTTGGGGTCTGAGGGAGGAAGGGAGGCAGAGGAAAACCAAATGGACATAAGCTGTGCCACATCATTTGTTCTCAAGGTGAGCAGAGCAGCCTCTCATCAGTATTAAGACATTGTCTTTCACATCCAGCAATAAGCCCCATCTTGGGGCAATCATGCCTCTCTTGTCATGGAGCTGCTCACAAGAATGCTTCCTACAACTTTCTCTGGGAGGAGTTAAGGTTACCCAGGAGCCTGGAGTACTTAAAGATCATTACACTTCCTCTGCCAGTGCAGCAGCTCATATTCCTGCCAGGGGTTTGTGCTGCTACCACACTGCTTCGTCTCCTGGCCATTTTAGATTACTCCATCACAGAGGTCCAGGCTACAGCCCCCACAGCACTTGTGCCATGGTGTCTCAGAGCAGGAGAGATGGCTCTTCAGGACAGCCTCAGAAATCCCCTGGCACATGAAAAGAAAGATGTCAATCTACGAGGCACTTCAACAATTGTTCCCTAAACGGAGCAGGAACTCAGCGGCAAGAATAGTCTCTGTGAAACCTGGGGACAAAGTATCCTCTGCCAAAGGAGCCTTAATCACAGAACAATGTTCCAGGCAAGGCAAACAAACCCAGAATGCCTGTATCTGTTTTCCAGGACTCCTTCTTCCTGAGAAAAGCCAGTCATGAAGAAAAAGTTGATACACTTATTTCTAACCAGGAAAACCCAAGCAACCAAAACAAAAAAGCCACTCTGACAGATATACACCTAGAAAAGTAAATAAAATGTGTGTTAAAACATAGAAGAGACCTCCTCGATGAGCAATTTAACCCCCAAAATTAGGAATGTTATTGATGCCATGGGACATAACTGCCCATATATAACATCACTTAGCAGATATATACACAGGTAGATGGATACATTTGTACTAGTAATGATTTTGGCCATGTTCTTGTCCCTTTTTAGGTCACTACCATATATTTTAAACAGTATCTGTGCTACAATATGCTTTGGGATATATCCTTTTATTATTTTTTTCTGTGTTAGACTGGCAAAGCACTTCATTAATTTCCTTCTTTTTACTTATTCATGATCTGTAACAAAGCTTCCTTCTCAAACCACTCAGCCACCTTAGCAGCCCGATCTGAGGATTTTTTGAAAAAGAATATAAATAATTTCTCCTTTTACTACTTTTCTTGAAATGCTGAAGAAATTCTGTACATTGATATGATTTACCTGTATAGAAGATGTTGCATTTGCCTGCTGCAGACCATCTGCTCCCAACAATTTATAACCATAGCGTAATTCAGGTGGGAAGGGACATCAAGAGACTTGAACTTCTTGCTCTTTAATTTTACCAGCTGAGACCAGGCTTCCTTTTTGACACCAATTCTTCCAGCAGTCCATCTTTATTGCCAGACTAGGAGTCTAGCCTGGATGGTGGCAAAGCTGAGGAGGGGTGTAGCTCAGAGGACAAACTGTTACCAGATAGAGCTGCTTGGAGGCTACTCTGTGTAATGCAAAGCCTCAAACAGGTCCAGAACTCTGAGGGCTTTAAGATGGGCTTAAGGTACAGAAGTCATGGATCTTCTCTGCTATCTCCATTCTCCTTCATTGCACCTTACAACCCAGTCCAGAATGGATTTCTCTGTATTATCCACACTGACTGTGTGAACTACGACCACAGTCACCATGGTTTTGCTCCCACAACTGGAAATGCTCCAGGGCATTTCTGACCATCACCAGCTAGGTTCAGCCTCTTGGGCAGGAGGTAACAGCAGAAGACTAAAGGAAGCAGAAGGCCCAGAAATTTCCATCTTTGGAGAACTCTAACCATTGCCAAGGCCAGATAATATTAATGTTGGCATCACATTAAGTTTCTTTGTCTCCATCATCTTCTTTTTTTTTTTCCATAGCTGAACCATCTCACAGCTTTGTTGTGCTTGGAAACAACATGTGAGTTCCTGTGCAGTGCAGCACAGAGCAGATTGCCTGCACAAAGCAGGCCAGGCCAGACTGCACAAACCAGTCCACAGATCACCACTGGCCTCTGCATGGATTCCTCTAAGGCTGGTCTATTTGCTTACACAGCTGCAGGCTCCTAGTTCACATCACTTTGATAGCTGAAAGATAATTTTGTGCCATTCCTGTGCTGGAGTTTTCACATGGGACCACTTTTTGGGGTGGAGAATAATTCTTTTTAACTATATGAAATGGTTTATCAAAGTATCTCTTCTAATGCAAGAACGATCAGAGTTCTGAGAGGAGAAGGAAAAATGGAAAGGATTGCTCAGGTGGAAGGAAAAGTTGTGTGACCTGAATTAGAAAGAATTTGACTGGAAGGCTGTCTTGGATTTGTTCAGACCTACCAGAGAGAAATGGGAGAAGAACTTCTCTCAAAAGTATTTGGGATAGGGCTGTAGGGAGTGCTAGAGAAAGCACCTCATGGGGCCAGCATGGACAGCCACAGGAGCTCCAGGAGAAACATCCAAGTCAGGTTTAGGTTTGCCCTAGATGGTGGTACTTTGAGAGTTCTCCAGCTCTTAGGAATCTGACGGCATTAAGGCATCAGCAGCTACTCTCAAGACAGCATTTCTCATGTTTTCCAAACAATTTGGGAACTGCAAATCAGTGCAGATGTCTCAGCTCAGTAATTGTGGTGTTGCCTCAGCATTTTTCTATCAGGATACTTCAAAGCCCTTTAGATTCTCTCCCCAAATGCAGCCATCCATCCATCCTCCTCCAAGGAATCCCAGACCTTACTGATTATTACCAATAAAGTTATTGATGTTGGAAATGCTGATACAGGAAGATGAGGCTATTTAGGAACGTTTTACCAGATGCTGCTTGAGTGATACTGCATCATTTCACGCAGCACATCGCAAAACCTCTTTCTTCCCTGCTGTGTTAAATTGTTACTTTCCCTGAGGGAGAAACATGGTTCTCCACAAATCTGGCCTGAGAGGAAAGTGGGGAAAGAGTGTGGGAATAGCAGACAACATCAAGGATTTCCATTTCCCTATTCTCTGCTTCTTGTGAGCAATCTTGCGTGGCTTTTAACCACTGCCCCTCGTTTTCTGAAGTGCTCTTTCAGTGGCCACATCCTGTGCTGTCTCTGATTTGGTGACAACATTCCTAAATACTGAGAGCATTGTCAGAAAAATCCTCTGGTTGGGTTCCTCTTGGGCTGAAAGAACCAATTTACTGCTCTCCTTCAACAGGCATAGGATAATTATAAGAAGCTCCTATGCCATATCACATGGGTATCACATGCAAAAACCATATATCCTACTAATGTGCACTGCTTAGGCATCTCTGTTTCTCACACACAGAAAGATGAAACTGATCACCCCCAACCAGGAAAAAAATTGCTTATTATTTTGATAGCTATTTTTTCATATCTCAGTTGAACGTGAGGGGTAGATTTTAAGAAAAATAAATTTCACATTTCTCACCAAGAAGCCAAACAGACTCAGTCTGCAAGACTCAGAGCAAAACCAATTAATTTATAGCTACTTCAGCTTGTTTCAATCAAGTTTAAATACCTCTCCCCTTTTCACCATTTCAGGGAAAACAACAAACATCAGCAAACAAACACAATCCTGTCCCACATCACTTACTGGTCAGATTGTATCCCCAGGTTTCTGCATGAGCTCATACAGGATTTTTTCTGCAGTGCAAGCCCATTTTGACAACATCTGTCAATCACCAAATCAGAGAGATGAAAAACATTAACCAACAAATGAAACATTTCAGAACAGGTAGCGATTTTGGGGATAGTTTTCTGTTAGGTGTCCTATGGTCCTATTCACCTTTGCCTCCACTTAACATTAAAAACAAGATGCTTCAGCATGCAAAGGACCCAGTGAGAATGCAGTGCCTGGATTTCTATGGAGCAGAGCATTGCACTATGTGTGAGCACCAGGAGAGAATTCAAATTAAATTAAACTACAAGCTAAGTGGGGAAAGCTCTGTGTATGACTTCAGTCCTCAGAGAACTCCCCAGCCTCCTCCCCACTCCTTGTAGCTTTGGACATGAGCTTGTGGCCACCTGGAGAGCCAGCAGGGCTCCCTGCATAGCTGTGGGGAGAAGCCAGGACACCACTTCCTTGCCTTTGAGGCTGCAGGTGACTCATGGATGCACCTGTTTCCTCTGCAGCCTCTCACCTCTCTGGGCAAGGGGGGCTGGTAGAAAGTCAGACAGGGTTTTACCAGGAAACCCAGGTGTCCAGAAAAACAATTAAGGAGATTTGAATTGACCAAATCCTTCAGCCTTCCAGAAAGCAAAACTGGGTACAAATCTATTCCAAGCTTCCCTCTGATAAACCCTCAGGATACCACATGCCTGATGCATCCCTGTGAGGGGATTTATCTTTATACAGCCACACAGAAGTGCAGCATGAAGGAGCAGAGCTGCCTGCTTCTCTCACAGTGCTCATGGCACATGTTGGGAAAAGGAAGCCCCTTGAAAGGCACTTTCCCTGTCCCACAGCACTGCTCGGCTTGTGAGCTCTTGCATGTGCATGGATATTTGGTCTTCTAGTATAAAATGCACCCTTCCATTCTGCTTGGACCAGCACTGTCCTCCTGCCCCCTCCATTTGTTGTGATTTACTTTACAGAAGGCTTCAGAATCCAGCCAACACTCATCACAAAATTGTTGGGAAGAACCATTACTCATGGATTTCTACAATTAATCGAGTTCTTAATTTTACCCAGGAGGTCATGCCTTGAGATTCTTTCAGACCATCACAAAAGAGAACAAGCTGGCTGGGGGCAATAAGCACCATCTGAGAATCCTCCCATAACTCAGGCTGTTTGCTTTTCAGTTTCACTCACCATCATCCAAGCACATGTCTCTTTTCCCTCAAATCCTTTCAACTGTTTCTTCCTTTGAAGCTGACTTTCAGGGAAAGCTCTAGAGATCTTTGCCTTCAGAGCAGATGCAAGTCCTGATTTCCCTTCCCTCTGTGGAGAATGTATAGAGCAGGCTGAGGCCCTTCTACCCCACAGCTTGCTTTAGGAAGAGGTGTGTGCCTGTGATTCTTTCCACCTTGGCAGACTTTTCCTAAACCCTCAAGATTTCGAGCTGGGATCTTGCAGCAGCACAACTCTTTAACACCAGGATGGGGAAGCACATCCCAGGAACTCGGTGCCAGCACATCACAGCCTTCTGGGGTGAGAAGGGAAGCCCCCAGCATCCATGCATCCAGCCAGGGAAGAACCACTGTCATTCCAGAAGTTTCTGAGAAACCATGTTGACCCCTGGAAGAAAAAAAACAGGAGTTTGAACAATCTATGGCATTTTCCAGTCTATGACATTTGTACTCGGAGGGACCTTGCCCACACAGATGGCCCCAAGCTGTAACTATATCAAGTTACTCACATGACCAAGTCTTTGCAGGATCTCAGCCTCAGGGGCCACCAAGAGTCCAGCAGTCCTGAGAGACTGACAAAAAGACTCTCACAGCTCACATTCAGGATTGAAACACTGCTTACTGGAACAAAGCACATATTGAGCGATGGCAGCCCAGATGACAGAGATCCCAAATAAGTGCAAAGAAAATATTTTTCTGCTGCCAGAACACCATCATGCCATTTGCACGTGGCATCTCTTCCTGCAGAGGCTATGGAGAAGTATATCCACTATCTGATGTCTGCCTCGGAATTCCCCCAGGGAAGCTGGCCTGGCTGGCAATGCAGGGTGCCTAACTTCCAGACTATTAAATTACACTGCAATCAATGCAACTCAAGAATGTACTTCATTTTAAGTAAACACCAACAGAGTGTAATGAACTAGGATGCTGCATTGCTCAGTGCACTTCTTTGGCTGATTTGTTTACCAAGGCAGCATCGCAGAGGGACAGAAATTACAGAAACCTTCTAAAAGCTGCAAGGATAACTTAAATAAATTGAAGCCTGTTGCATTTACATTAAAATTACCAAGTTTTTAAGACCCGGTTTCTTAGGCCCTTCCAGAGATAATGCACTCAATTTGACTCTTTTATAAACACCTAACTTGGATAAATTAAAAGGAACATATAAACCAAGATCTTCTATCACTTGCCAATACAAGATACATTATTGCCCCAGGCCTCAGAGAAAACTGCAGCTTTGCATTCCCACTTTTAGTTAAGCTAATGAGGAGAAGAAGGAAGAGAATTTTTGAGGTGGGCTCTTCTTCCTTTCATCTGAAAAGTGGTTACTGAGCTGTGCAAAGCCTGTGAGCATAGCTCTGCGAGCTCAGTACCTCAGCGCCTGAGTTCCTAGAGACTGCACCGCTGAAAGGAGAGGTGAGTTCTTCCTATATCCTCCCTGGAAGCTGGTCAAACACTCAGTTAGCAGAGGGCCCTCTGAAAAAGGGATATGGCTTTGCATTGGGTAGAGTTTGCAAACGTTTCTCAGTCACCTGTTTTACTCTCTTCTTGTTTCGTTGCAAACAATGAAGCTCCTCAGGAAGGCTCAGGCTCACAGACACTTTGTGCTCGTGGCTCTGATGGCTTGGCTGCCCATTCTTCTCACCAGCCACACATTCAGTGACTTCATGGTGTGGCTGCTCTGGGGGAGCTGGATGGGGAAGCCGATTGCAGCTGCTTCTGAAGGATATAAATATTTTTTGCAGCCGAGGGGCTGCAGCAGTCCAGCAGGGTCAGGGACACCTGGGCTCTATTCCTAGCTCTTCTGCAGACCTGCTGCATTGTTTCACTCCTTTCAGTAGCTCTAAATGAAGACCTTTTCCTGCCAAATTTGTTTTCTTAGGTGTGAGGCTTCCACTTGAAAATTCAAGCCACAGAGAGGAATTTGGGGTGATGGGATTGGCCTGTGAAAGCAAGCCCAGGCATTCATTTGATAGTAAATCCCACAAAAGCCATTGCACTGGTGAACACCACGAATGGCTCACAGGCCAACCTTACTCACACCATTTACCAGTTAGCCATCTGCTCCCTTCAGATATTATTTTATGGCTTTCCTTTGTTTTCACTAAGGCCCAAACAGGAATGAAATTGTGGGTCCTGTAGCTAGCCCTTTTAAATAAATAGTTCTGCCATCACTCTAATAAGTTTGACAAGTTGGTCACAGGCCCTGGGCAGGAAGCTAATAAACTTCAAGTTGCTTTTCTATTGTTTTCCTAAAACAATTTGACTTCCTTTCTGATAGCCTCGAATTCCTTCAATAAAAATAGAGTAGCTGGGAGCCAGGGGAAGAGCTGAACCTGAGCCAAGTTGTGCTTACAATGCTGCCTGCGTAAGATCACATTTTATCCTGATCCATGAAGACCCTTTAAAAGAATAGCAGGCAGACAGCTGCCAGTGCATGTCAGGAACAGCTCAGGAGCGAGTCTCCCCCAGCACTGGTCCTCCAGGCTGGAGGGGATCTCCAGCCAGTGAGACAGTGTCAGACCACAGGCTGAGCTCCTGGGAGCTGACTGGGGTTTGCTCACCCTGCCCAGAGAGTTCTCACTCAGACACTTCAGGATCTCTTCTGGGAGCCGAACACCAGCAGAGAGGTGGGCTCCAGCAAGACCAAAGGGCTGTGCTAAAGCTCACCCACCCTTCAGTCAACTTCACCTGTTCCTCTCTCTCTACCTGTGCAGGCTCAGCAAAAAGAGGTAAAGGTCTGTTCTTTCTTTTCTTCTTTGGGAAACATATCTATGTATGTATGTATGCACGAGTATTTCTGTCAAGCGACATTTCATCCAGCTGGAAGTTTGCAGGACAAGATGAATGCCTGGTGGCTAGGGAGATGAGGACTCCTTGCTTTAAAATGATTTGCTGATCCTTTAGACAAATCCTTTATGCTCTCCATGGTCTGGTTCCTCCACCTGTAAAACAAGGAGGGTGTTTATAGGACTGCAGTTTCATTATCATCTGCAAAGCACTTCTCAACTACTCAGAGATGCTGCAGAGTTGAGAAGTGGAAGCAGGAGGTGAGAGGGCCATACTTTGTTTCCAGGAACATAAAGCTGACAACTGAGCATTTACTTTAGGATAGACGGCAATTTCTCCTCAGTGAGATAAAAACCTCTTCCAGTTTTTCTTGATGAAAACTTTGCTGGCAAATGAGTCTGACACACAGTCATATTTCACAACTTGCTGTTTCTTGTTTCCTCTTTTCTCACTCTGTGCTGGTATGGTACTCTGGGCTGGGAAGAGGAAAACATCCATCCATTTGGAATAATTTGGGATTTTTTACTAAATAAGGAACTGTGACTACCAAAGTGTTCTTGTTCAGGGGCCTTTGCTACTCTCTTCCCTTGGGCCCAGCCTGTCCTTGGGAATTTGCCTCCTGCTGGAGGATGCCTTCAAACTGTCTCCAGAGGTCTGATGTATAACAGAGAACTTCCCTCCCTGGCCTTCTCTTTCAATCACATCCATGCGTGGGGATTTGAGATAAAATCTTTCACCAGGAAGGCACCATCCTTTGGTGCTTTAGAGAAGGTACTAGAGGTGCCTGCCCAGCATGGAACATTATGAAGAACCAGAATAAGTGCAGTACTGTGGCCAGGCAGCAGAGATGAACTCAACCACTGCTGGGTGGTTTTTCCTAAAATTTCCCAATTCTGTAAACCTGACATCCTCCCCAAGGACAAAGTCCTCAGTAATGGCAGGAATATACAAGCCATTTTCCCTTCAGACAATCTCTTTCAGTTTTCACATCTCAGGAGAGCATCTACCTGCATTTGAAACAACCTTCCAACGAAACCAGATGCTCTGGGAACATCTGTTTTATGCGAAGAAGCTCTTTCATATGTGAGCTCTCATATTTGCAGACCTTCTCCGTGCATTGTCTTGGCTTGCTCTTTTTGTTTGTTTAAATCCCAGGCACAGAATGAATCCCTCTATTAAATATCCATGGGATCAATGAAAAACTCATCACACAAACTCTGCTCCAGATTTACCTGGCTTTTGTATGCAAGGGCGCAGATCTGGTAAGGCAATAGGGCAAGTACAGGAAATAGAATGAAAAAGGGACCTCTTGGCTTATCAGGTTCAATCCCTTTGAATAACAGGCAAGTACAAAACAAATGGCCTTTTCTAAACTTACTAAACTCTGTCCTAAATCTCATTAGGTTTCCACCCTAACTTGTGCTGCTAAAATGCTGTTCCAGCACCTCCTTGCCTGCTCTGTTGCTTAGAAACCTTCTGATTTCCAACCTAAATTCATTCATGGCCAATTTATATCTATTTATTCTTGTGCCACATTGTCCTTTAGCTTATGTAGCTCTGCTCTCTCCCAAGCACTTACTTTCCCAGCCCCCAATTCCTAAAAGTATTTTTAGGCAGCAAATCTCTCCTCTCTTAACCTTTGTTCTGCCAGACTAAGTAACTGAGCTCCCTTATAGTATTCACCCTGCAGGCACACCACACCGTGGTTTAATTACTTTGTGTAGCTGCACTAGCATGAAGTTCAGTGTGAAATAATTAATGCTGAAAAGCTCAGACTGGTACCACATCTATTTTCAAATCAGCTCGAATATCTCTGTGCAGTCACTGCTGTGACTGATAAGTGAACACGCTGTTGGCTGAGACACTCTCCATCTCCCTGACCACCCCACTGCCTTTCTCTGCACCTGCTCCAGGCTGAATATCCTCCTTGAATGTGGGGAAGCAGCACTGCACACACTATTTGGAGAAGTCTCATCCTCTTGGATGACATTACTTCCACTCACTGCAACTGGAAATGCTGCTACATCCTCAGAGTTTGCTTGCCTTTTTCACCCCCACATAGCATCGCTGGTTCCTCCTCCTTTGAACCATGAACTTTCCCCATCTTTCTCCATCTCTCTCTCCTGGGAGATGGAGATTCCTGTTTCTCTGCAAGCAACAAGCTCCTAGCGTGTTACTTTGCACTCTCCCACCTAACCTCACCTTGATTACTCCAGCCACAAAGAGCCTTCAGCTCTTGTTGTGCTAGAATCCACCTCTGCCCTCATGATACCTCCCAGCTTTGTTTCATCAGCAGATTTCATTAGTATTTCTACTTTCCATGCCAAGGTAATTAACAGAAATAGAAAAAAAAATCAATCCTAAGAGCAATCTTTAAGCAGCCTCACAGATCATTTCCCTTCAACCTATTAAGGAACTGGTGTATCAGTTCTGTCAGTCTCTTACTCACTTGAGGATTTATTTAATAATCCCTGTCTTCTTCAGCTGAATCTTCTACACTAATTTGTTTCTTCTGGGACACCCTATCATATGGTTTACTGAACTCCAGGTAGATAAGGTCTGCTATGCTTCTTTTACCAAGGGGGTCATGAATCCTAATCCAAGAAAGCTCTTAACTTTTGATCAAAAGATAGTACATGTTATCTTATTTTCCCTTTCCCTCCTGGCTTTATTTCTGCTTTCCTTCAAAATCCATTGCACAGCATCACAAACTGCTGTGATCTGTGAGCTGCACATGGCACTCTGTCAGCTGTTCTCCTCATTCCCACTGTCTGGGGCAGCATTCTCTTCCACTTGCTCTCCTCACCCAAGTCAGACAAGCTTTGCATAACAGGCTCCTGGGGAGGAGAGTCAAAATTCTTCCTCCCTGCTTGAGAGTAGGCAAACTAGCTGTTTCTCTAGCTGAGGGGCTGGAGAAGCTGCCAGGACACCTCTGTTTTCCCTTGAAGAGGGTGCTGTAGAGAAGGAATGACCCACTGAGGGGCTGGCTGAAGTGTCCATACAACACCTCTACACACTCTTCTGTCTTTTGCCTCCCTGTCTGCCTTCTACCAGTTCCTTTCTGTGCATCAAAACCCAAACAGTTACCACCAGCACCAAAACAAAAAGAGCTCACAACAGGTACCTCCCATGCACCTTGCATATGTTGGGCAGAAACCTTCTCTCCTCCCTCATACATTGAGCAGAAGCAGACTGTAACTGCTGGATTCAGGATTGCCTCTGCATGCCACTCGGGAGCAACCCTTGGACAGGAAACACAAAGGAGTGAGCAGGGAGGATCAGACCTGGTCACCCTCAGTGTACAGCAGAGTCTCAGCCACGCAGGGAGGTGAGTGCATTTCAGACAGCTCTCTCACAGGACCTGTCTCTCTACAGCATGTGAAAAATACTTGACAAGCCTTATCCCTAGCCTATCCCAAAGCCATCTGTGAGCTAGACCTGTATTATTAACACCTTTTTTTTGGACACTTCTATGATGAAGTCCTTGACAATCTCACTGGCATAAAATCAACATGACTTTACATAATAATGCTTCATGGAAATTACTCCAGAAAGACAAAAAAAGTGGAATAATATTCTCCTTCCTGTGAATTTCCATCACAGATACACAACTGCCACACGGGAGAGGGAGAAACAACTCCGGAAACATTTCTATTTTCCTTAAACCCACAGAAGGGCTTTCAATAAAGTTAGAAATGAAGCAGCAAATGACTATAGGTTTCTCCATACCAGGTTACTGAGCTGCTGTGGGAATTTACTGTGCACTCTATGTCCTGCATTCTGCACTAATCATGAGTGAGTATACAGCCCTGGGGGAAAAGAGTTGCACTCCTAGCTTCAGAGCGAGAGCGTCCACACAGGATGTTCTCCCAAAGGTAGCCTCTACACAGAACTGTCCCTTTTGTAGACAGGGTTTCAATCTTGTGGCTAAAGGAGGTATAAAATTACTGGGAGAAAAATTATTAGAAGAGTTGCTAGCACTGTGTTTTAGTCCCTGGACTGCTTTTGTTTCCTGATCTGCACTCGCTGATGCACAGAGACCACCAGGCAATGTTCTAGGTGGGAGATATCTAGCCTGGGAAGGATTGCTGGAGGGATAACCACCAAAGCTTGTGTGCAGCAAGTCAGTTCTCAGGTCAGCAGAGTCTTCTGTGCAAATCTCACTCTCCTGCCACCAGTTCTTTGAGACCTTTATCAAAGCCAGAGGGCATCTCTGATTCTGCCTCCTCACTGGGCCATTCCTGGTGTGCAGGAATCAGCTTGGCACATATATGAAATACAAGACCTTCAGACACTTGATATGTCAAAAACATTTTTAAGAGAGGCCCAAATGCTCGTGCATCTGATTCTGTGTGTGGGGAGGTAGTGGTATGGTGGTGTGACAAAAAACACCTCCCTCAACAGGCAGGTTATTCTCTATTTATCAGTAAGGGACATGGGAAAATCCATGGGAAGCATTTGGTGCCCTTTAGAACAAGGTTGCAGCTGTGCTGGGCCCTCAGTCAAAGCCAGCAGAGCAAGTTCTGTGTGATTTGAAAAGGTGGAAGACCCTTCTCCACATAAACTCTGCTTTGCCAGAGTGAGCTTGGATGAGTCAGAAATATGTCTTTTGTTGGTTGAATTGTCCTTCTTCTTGCATAGAAAAAGCTTTCCAGGGTCTGTCTGGCATAACTGTGGGGCAAGCCTGTCTCTTTTCATTTAGTGGGGAGGCTTAGACCATAGAATGTTATCTGTGGGGTGATGTGCAAAAGAAGAGTGGCAGCAGCGACTGGAAGGGACTCCGCAAAGCCGGCAGCAAATGCATCCTGTCGGCATGGGGAGGGTGGCACAGGGAGAGGCTGAGAATGGAGAGGGAGGAATGAGATCCATGGTCTTTAAAGGAAAAACAACAGGAAAGCAGGTTTGAAAATAGAAAGATTAGGCTGGAGGGGGTGGGAGAGACAAGAAAAGTAGGTGAAGAAAGAAGAGGGGGAAAGGCAGTGAGGCAGTGGGGAAGACAGAAAGTGACACAGAAAGGGGGTGGAGAAAAAGAGAGGAAGAGAGAGAGAGAGAGAACCATATTAAAGGGATGAAACGAAGCAACTGAGGAGAACAAGGAGTTCAACTTAACTACTAAAAGGAAAAGTGCTAAAGCAAGGACAGGAGACTGAAGACAAGATACTGGAAATCAGGTAAGCAACCATAAGGGGGAAATAATAGAACTGCAGGAGTGCCGATGGTAGATCAAGTTATAATACTCAAGAGGAAAACAGCATGAGGGGAAAAAAGGATTTGGAGAGGCAGAAAAAGAAGGATGACCAAAAATAACTTAAGAAATTTACTTCTTCTTTCATTTTGTCTTCAAAACATTCCCACTAGAAACATGGTGGGCTTGGGACATTTTAAAAATTAAACTGTTTTGTCACAGGCAGTTAGAGAAATAACAAGTAACTTCCCTGCGATGAACATAGATACCAATAGATTCCAGTGTACAGGAAAGCAGGATAAGAGCCCCAAACATCCTCCCTCAGACAGTATAAAGTGCAAATGGCCATTTCTGTCAGATCCCATTTCAGCATGCTGTCATGCTCGGGGGACAATGGTGAAGGGAACTCTTACCTAGGAGAGGCTCTCGGGGTATAAACACTTTACCAAGTGTCTGCATTAACCGCATTAACTGCAGTGTGCAGGATGCTTTCAAAATATTGCATTTTCTTTTCCTGGAGAGTGTGGTGTCCTGGTTGGTCTGTGACATGGAGCCTGGGAATGTAACTCCAGTGTAGAGAAGTGCCTTGCTGGTATCTCGCAGTCACACGTTCTGTGCGCGCCGCCGGGAAATGCCTTTCTCCTCCATCCCGACCCTGCCCGTGGCAGCCTCAGCAAGGAGGCACGCAGACCTGAAGGGACAAATGTCCTCTCCCACACCAGCATCTGCTGCTTCTTTTTATCTGCCTTCCTAACTTTTTCCCCCCCTTTTTGTACTTGGAATAATTATGGGATTACATTTTCATAAATTAACACCGCTTTTTCAAAGAATAGCCCACCTTGAGACAATGGCACCCCTCTACACCCAGCTGGAAAGATGCAAGCTCGCTGAGTGTAAAGGTTGCTGACTAATTGCCACCTCAGATATGTGGTGGCTCCTTTGAATTCCTAAAGGGTCGTTTGGCTGCCCGTTTGTCATGTCTAAGGAGCTTTGTGGCACTCTGGTTTAAACAACTCAGGTAAACTGAAGCAGTGCCTCTGTCCCTGAAATAAAAACCCTTAGAGGATCATATAAGTGGCTTTTCTGGACTGTCCTCAGCTAAAAAGGTCTTGTGCTGAGCGTGCCTTAAGGATTGAACTCTTCCTCTGTTATGATAAACACATCAAAATTCCTTGGTGCAGCAGCGTCAATGAGAGTTTTTCCCTACTGCTGTCTGTGTGTTCCTCTCTTTAAAGAACCCCATGCATGTCACATATGTGTGCATATGTGTGTGTGCAGCTAGGAGCAGCTTAAACAGTTATTCAGAAGCCTCACAGTATTCAGGATTTGTACCAAGAGCCAAAAAATTCTGCATTTGCTGCTGTTTTCAAAATCTACTCTGAGAAGAGCACACATTTCTAACTTTGTTCCCCTTTTCCTTGGGAGCAGAGCAGTACTTTAGGAGAATTCCTGAGGCTTCAGGGTTTAAAATACTCATCAGGCTCCAGTCTCTTGGGAACTATGTTAAGTATTTCTGTTACTATAAGTATTTGGGGTTGGTTGGTTTTTTTTTCCGACTCAAGAGTATATAATATCACCATATTTTTAGTATTATGGGCATTAAAAAATTTAAACTCTGACAGAAAATACAGAACTTCATACCTTAGCCTCTCTTCTCTTTTTGACCTTCAGACAGATTTCTCACATTCTGCACACATTTGCCCATTTTCTGACTTATCTTGCAGCAGTGAAAATAGACAAGGAGGAATGAGTAATTCAGCACTACACTATGTCATTAGGGAGCACATTTCGGAGACGGCTCCACACTTTGGGTGCTGTTATATGAGGCACGAGGACAGAGGCTTAAAATTAGAAATAATTCCCAGGGGACAACAGAGAGTTCAATCTTTGGGCTAAAAATTCATAAAGGGGGGGGAAATCAATTTTATTGCTATTGATAAGCAATAGAGAGATCTCTGGGAACAGTTCTCAGCATGCTAGCTAGCTCTTCCCTGAAACAAAGAAATATTCATGCCACACAGCATGCAATGAGCAGAGAGATGCACGCTTTTAAGTCTCTCTAGTGTATCTGTAAAGAGAGGTCGGGGGTTTTAATGTAAGAACCACAGGGTTTACTCTTACATTTCTGCCTTTCTCCATTTTTTATGTCATTATGACATGCCTTGAGAATGGCTGAGAATTTCCATATGAAACTGCTCTCCCTTAGAAGCAGAAAAGCTGACAGATGCCTTGGTCAGGGCGCAGGGTCGCTTGGAAAGTGAAGCAGTCTGGCAAGGGTGACCCCTGCAGAGCTCCAGGGTCTTCTGCTGCTTCAGAGGTCTGGTGAAGAAAGGAGGGAATGAGAAAGTGGGATGGGAGAAAAACTGTCTCCAGTTTGTAATCAGATAAAGCTATCCAAGAGGACTGGGGTTAATTCTTGCTTCTCACTCCAATTTCCTCTGTCATGATGGGGCAAATCACTTAAGCCACATTTCCACACGAATGTCCCTTTCTTGTCTTTTGGATATCTGATTTCGACATGTGGTGCAACCAGTGGATGTGATAAACTCTCCCACTCCAGCATAAACCAGACAGAGCTCTGCTTTCAATGCCCATTATACAGTGCTAAGTACACTGGAAAAAAAAAAACACCAACAGATTAGCAAAATCACCAAAGACCTTCCAAAATTAATGAACAGTTTTTATCTTAATCTCTCACTGCTTTAGTTCCTCGGCTGCACAGTTGATCTAATACCATCTCCTCACCTCTGGGTGGTAATGAAAGCAAGTAGATTTATAATTGTGAAGCGATCAGATACTGTTGTGATGAAAGCCATAGGAAAACCCATGAGGAAACTAATAACTCTGTCTTTAGAGCTGGACTTGAATAATGTACAGTAAATGAGGCACAGGCCACCCACTGAACAATGAGGAGAAAACAAAACATTGAATAGCTGCTGTTCAAGAAAGCCCCCGCCAGGCTGGCACAGAACAAGGCAGGCATCCTGTGCAAAGAATGAGGTGACAATGTGAGGATGTGGTTAAGGACTCCAAGAGGCACAGGGACAAAGAGATTGAATTAAGATTACTGAGAACAGTAACCCCAGCGTTTCCTAACTCCCTGCTGCTGGGCTTTGCCAATTTAGCATTAGCTGGTTTCAAAGGGGGGTGTGTGTGTGCATGTGTATGGCACATACAAAAATTAATCCACTCCCACAGCCAGATTGAGGCAAGGACACAGCAATGAGGCTGGAGTGTGAAAAGAATCCTACAGATCTTTGGAAAGAAGGAAGAAATGAGATTTGAAGAGGTAGCAATAAGTGGGAAATAGATCGTCACTGAAAATTTCCCCTTTCTCAGGCTGTAAGCATTAGCAATTTGGGTGCTGTATAAAGTTAGCTGGTCAAAATTGCCAAAAAACTGAGGCAAGGCTCTCTGGGGGAGCTTGACTATAGGGAAATCATGGGGAACTGATAGGCAGGGAGATTCTGGAGTGAGAGAAAGGAAGAAAGGATGGGAAAAGTCTGCATGAGAGCACTCTCCTTCTCCCATTACCTCTCCAGTCTGTTTTATTTCAACTCTATAACAAGTTGCATTTCATGCAGTCTATAAACCAGCCTAAAATCACATGGGCAGGTTTTATTGCTGCTATTCTGTGCCCAGTGTGAGTCCTGCCATCACTCCACATCTCCTTACACCAGCCTGTCCCACTGACTGAGCAGTGCTTGAGATCAGCTTCTCTCAGCAGAGCTCAGGAACAACTTTAACTACAGCAGCCCCCAATTTTCTAAGCTTGTTTTTGTTTTCCAGAGCTCCCCACGCCCTCTTTGGCTATCTCCTCACCTGTATTTCTCCCACTTTAGGCTGCCAAATTTAGCATCAGCTGCAAATTCATACACGTCAGCTTCTCTCCGCAAAGATAAAGATACTGGAAAGAGCATCAAGTTTCCAGCATTTATATTAGAGAGAGAATTTATGGGGCTTTTTTCTAGCAAAAAGCACAGTGACCCTTCATTTAGTTTATCCCAAGTCCAGTTTTGTCACATCTCCTGGGCTCTCTAGGGACTCACATTTCTCAAAGGCAAGGAGAATCCCAAGAGAATTAGAAGGTGCTTCTTGCATTTGAAGTGTAAGCCTGGATACCACTATCATGTAACTATTTGATGCCAGCTTTTCAAAAATAGTGGGATAAATTCATCCCTCAGCTTGACTCATCTGAGTTCAAGGTCTCTTCTCTTCTTGGTCTCCTGAGACTACATTAGGCAGAGCTTGGCCCCAATATTTGGATGTATGAAAGCGCAGGGGGAGGAATAGCATTAGATGTTCTGGACAGACAACTAATAAAAATTCAACTCTCTGGGAGTCTGCAGCTTCCACCATCACTTCAGATGAAAATATTCTACATATTATTATCATCTGTGTGTGTAACACATCCCTGATGTACACACTTGAAGGTGCTGAGTGATTCCCCTCAGTCTGTGTCTCTGTGTGCGTCAGGGTTGTGTGCCTGTGTGTGTAGGAGGTGTTGGGTCATTCAACTCCCTTATCTTCTCACCCACTCTCTTTTTCGTGAACTCTGAGATTTTCCACATTCGGAGAGGAGGGGGAAAGCACTCCTCAGCAAGGAATAACAAGCTGTCTGCAACTACAAGTAGGGCCAGTGGTCTGGATACCAGTACGACCCTTCCAGAAATTGCAGTGAACTTGGGAGGAGCTCAAAGATAAGAAACATTGGATGTCTGTCTTCTAGGACAGGAGGTGTTAACACAGAGCTGTTCTTCTCCCATGAGATTTCAGCGCCAGAGTCAAAGTCACTCTGATACTGGCTCAGCACAGGACTTTGAACCCAAGGAACTGGAATGGAATCTATGCAAACATGTCAATTATTTTTCTTTAAAAAGAATAAGTACAAAGATATTTATTCCAGGTTCATGTGCAAATCAGAATTACATATGGCTAAAGAAATGGCCTGTTCTGTTTCAGGCAGAAACTTATCATAAGCATATGCATGCATATATGAAGCCAGAGAGATGGTGTTTGGACAGAAATGCCTAATAGTTGCTTTTCTATTGTATATCCATAGGAAGGAGCCAATGCTAGTAAACTGAACAAAAAGATACCTGCTGAGGTGAGCTTTGGCATCACAAATCCAAAACACTGCACCCACTCTGCACAGTGCATTTCTAACTCTATTCAATGCTGTAAGCCACATGTCCCCACAAGGCAAAACAAAACATAACACAAAACAAAAACCTTCTGCTTCTGCCAGGTGTACCTGCTATAGAAGGGCAGCAGGAGAGGGTTTTCTTTCAGGTAACCAAGACAGTGTTGTCCCAGGGCACAGGAGAGAAGGGCTATGGTCTGTAGAAGCAGATGTGCTGTAGAAGCAGGGTTGTGTTGCTGTCATGAGGTTTAAGAGGCAGTGCTGTGTAGAAAAAAGGACACAATCTTGTGACAACCCCTGAGCTCTGTCCCCAGACTGTCTCTAACACCTCACACAAGCAGTTTGTCCCTTCTGTACCCCGGTGATCACCATCTGCAAGACAGAGGTGGCAACATCTGCATTGCAAGGGATGCTGTAAGGCTACTAACCACGGGCTGGAGATCCTTAAGTAAAGTAGCATTAACCAACCTTCAGTGCAGAGCTGGAAGTGCCCTTCCCAAGCACCTACAGGTGTGAGGGGACAGCTTGGCAGCGTGGGCTCCACTTCTGTCTGGCTTCAGGCTAACAAGTGTCAGCACAGGGCAAAAGCCTCTGCCCACACACCCACCATGATCTCTATCTCTTGTGCCACGTGCTGGCATGGACCTGGTATGAGATAACACAGCTGGAGGGAGGAAGCCACAAGCAATTCCTAAGCACTGACCATGTCCCAGCTGGCCTGGATGCCCCACTGCAATGTCACTGCCCACGTGCCCAGTACCCAGAGGGGACAGCTGCCTCCCCATGCAGTAGCTCGGAGGGGATGCACTTCTTTCATGGCCTCCACACACCACCACGTGTGAGCTTCTTCAAACATCCTGGACCCTCCACTTTGTTGTGAAATCTCATTAATTCCCAGAGACACACATTTGTACCTGACTGAGCAAATCACGCACAGAGATTGGGCAAAAATACAACGGCTTTGAATCCGATACTTTCCCCTCCCCTGGGAATTGTGCTTGCCTCACACAAAGGAGCCTTCCTCAGAGAGCCTCTCCACGTGCCTCTGGGATCTGCCAAGGGGAAGAGGTGAGCCCAGCAAGGGAGAGCAGAAACAGTGTTATAATCAGACTCTCCACTTTATTTTAGAAACATCCTGCAGAGATGGCGACCTCCTGTCACCTTCCTTGTGGGAAAAGCTAGCTTGAAGTGTTGAGCTCAGCTATTTATACCACTGCTGATAGTCTCGCTTGTCTTCTAAAGAGGGGAAAACTTTCTTCCTAACAACCCCCAGGGAAATAAATTCATATAAAGATGATTGCACAGGAACAGCCCTCCTGGCACTCTGGTGTGGATTTCCTAGCTGTCCATCAGAGCCCTGGCTAGTTCCAACCAGACTGGGCGTGCTGGCTGGAGCAAGCAGCAGTGATGCGAAATGCTTACCTGTCCTTCAGAGCACGTGGCATCACCAGGAGGATGGGCAAAACTGCTCAGAGGGCAACAGACACTTCCCCTCCCGCAGATAAAGGCAGTGCAAAAAAGGAATGGCAGAGAGCAGCCCGTGGCCAGTGAGCCAGCCTGGTGTACCAGCAGGTGCCGTTCCCGCTGGGGTATTTTTATCGTGGAATTTGGCAGTCACAAGGCAGCCCGGAGCTGAGCAGACTCCATGCTTGGCCTGTGGGGTGATGCTTAGTTTTCCTCAGCTTTAGCAGAGCTCCAGGTGATGATTAGGCTGGGCTGGCCACACCGCTGGGTTTGTGCCAAGCTGCACGGCTCTGTGTCACACGCATCTCCTGCTGCCAGGATCCCGTGACAGAGCCCAGCTCCTGTGTGGATCCAGCAGAAAGCTGCCAGCCAAAAGCATGGAAGGGCAGTGGCACAGCCCATGACTGCTCATGAATATGCATGACCCTTGGCACTGATGCCTTAGGTTTTAACTTTTCTCTGTTCCCAACCCTGCAGTGCCCAGTGTAACTCTGCAGTTCCCTGGAGCTCATTCAGTGCTGTTCTCTCATGCTCACACTGACATAACAAAGCCTCTCCAGCTCGCTCTCCAAGGACACCCAGACCCTCCTGGGCCCAAGAACTGTAAACCTTCATCTTGGGGAGAGGGGGCAAGCTTGGACAAATTCCATCATTGGCTGGGTTCTGCTTGGTGAATTTATGCTGATTTTATATCAGCATAAGACATGAAGGGTGAAGAACTCATGACCTGTCGTCCATTTTGGGATGCACTGAGGCAGGACTGTCTGGACCCCAGAGTGCACCTCTGAAGGCCTTTTAAACAAATACCTCCTTTATTCCTGTCTAGTCTCTAGGTAGCCATTTAAGGCATCAGCATGACTACCAAGACTGTCTTCTGTCAGGTGCTGAGACCCCACAAAGATATCCAGAGGTGTTTTTTACCCAGTCACACCAGAGTGAGACAAGATTTGTCCAACTGAGCCCAAACTAGGAATGTAAAAGCCTGCAGATGCTCAGACGCTGAGAGGTCAAAGCATGTGAGGGCAACAGTAGTCTGGGAATGAGGAAAAGGAACTATATGGAAAATTCCCAAGAATAGTAAAGCTACGAGGAGAAAGGCTAGGTCAGGGGCAGCTCTGCATAGCCAGGAAAAGCTGTCAGGAGGTGACAATCCTTCTTTTCTTGCTGGCAGCAGAGAACTAGATGCTCTAGAAGACCCTTGGTCTGGCACTGCAAAAATAGCTCACTAATAAGTATCAAATGTCTAAGCCAAAAATGCTGCTCTAGGAGGGAAACTCCTTCTCTTGGTTTCCAAAATCTGTTCCCCTGTGGCCACCTACGCCCTTGCAGCAGCCACTTCAGCTCTCTACAGGGCTATAGCAGGATGATCAGGAGGCACCCACAAGCAGTCCCTTCTTTAGACAGTCTGTGCAGGGGAGGGCAGAGGAAATGTCGCTATTATCTAGCCTAAGCCTTAAGACTGCCAGCCTCAGATCCTCCTGATTTTCAGCCTCTTGAAATATTCTGTGCGTGTGTGAGACAGGTGAATGGCTGTTCTTCTCACATACATTAATATTTTTTATTTCTGGATTCCTCTTGCTCTTATGTTTGCTTTACTTTGTGTGGTGCACATCCCAATTTTTACAACTTGCAAGTGTCTTAGTAGGCTTAGTAGCCTTCCCTGGGGAAAACAAGCCATTGTAAATCCCCAAACAACCTGCACACAGTAGAATGGATGGGAAGAGGGGCTCAGTTTGTGATTGTACTTCCCTATGGCAGTAAGAAAAAACTCAGCCTTTGCACAGCCAGGGAGAACTGTGTTCATATTTACACTGCCAAGCAAGGTGAAACAAGAAAAGGCATGTGTAAACAACATAAACTCACCTGGAAAAGTGAGGACACCCACCGTTGTTCATGCTGCCTTGTAAGGAATGTTCCACACATACAGCTGTGCTAGAGAATATTGATGTTGGACACACATAACACTGAGCTGTAGGTAGCTGGTTGCCTTGCCTGCACTCTGGGGGAAAAAAGCAAACACACTGATTTCAGTGCCACAGTCTGTAAATATTTCCCATCACTGATTTATCTGCCTGTATTTAATCCCCTGGTGCTCCTGGAACGAAGCCATATGCTAATTTCTCTGGAATGCAGTAACTGCACCAAAGCCATTTTGGAAGGTGACAGACCCACACATTCACCAGTTTTCACCAGTGCAGACAAGAGGAGTCAGAAAGACCAGCTGATTTTCTGTGTTACTGCTCCTCCAGCTTTGGGCTGGCAGCAGATCAAAGCTTCTGCATATGCCAAGCAGCCACCAGGATCTCCATGAGCATGACTGCAGCATGCCTGCCAGGGCAGGAAAGAACCAAACCCCATCCTTTGCTTCCTGCACATCCCTTCTCCCTGCTCACATGGCTTCTGACAGCTGGTGGGGTAGCAAGCCACAGGGCCACTGCCCTGTCTCCTTACCTGGACAATCCTCACCTTTCCCAGGGCAGCCCTCAGCAGCACCAGGAATTTAAGATTCAACTTTTGATCTTTGTCTCATCCATCCTTGCAGCTGGACACAGCACAGGAAGACACGATGGGATAAATTATTGTGTGTGCTGCTACATTAAATTATATCACTCACATAACTAGAGAGGGGGATATTGTTCCCTCAACAAGCGTATCTGTTCTCCAGCTTTTGCTCACAGGAAATCTATGCAATATTGCTACAGTAAATTTTCGGCTTTTAACAGTGTCTACTCTCCACAAATGTTCTTTGCACTATAAAAATAATTGGCTCCTAAAGACAGGACAAGGAACAATAAAGGAGAGTTAACAATTTGGTCCCTGTGGCTTTGGGATTTACCTTGACTAGTGCTTTTAATATTTCAATAAGATGATTATTTTTACATTTACTTATTAAAATGCTATTTTCCAGAAGAATGACTGTGGGAGGACATTAGCTCCAAGGTAATAGTGCACACTTTATAGCACCCAGCCCTTAACACATGCACCAGGAAGAGCTTTGCAGTGCCCTGGGAAGGTAAGTATGGGAGCATAACTGGATTAAATGCTCAAGCACTCCCACAGAGCCCCACAAAAGATGGATTAAACCCACTGCTCTCTTTTTATCCACCAGGTTAAGTGACTTGGCCAGAAACAGTTAGTCAGAGTCAGAAACACAACTGAAGTAGGCTCTCCTGCATCTCCACTTTGCAATCTTACTCCCAGTCCAGCAAAGTTTCCTGTCATGAGACCACCTACCAAGAGCACTCCCCAGGAGTTGCTGGTCCTTGGGAGGCACTTCAAAGGAGGCTTTTTTCTTTGTCTGTTTCATTTGAACTGTGAATTTTTCCTCAGAATTTAAGAAAAGAGGAAGGAGCAAGAGCCACCATTTAAATTTTGCAGCGGTTCCCTCTCAGACAGGCACAACAGGGTGGCAGCAGATTAGGTTTCCATGACTGGCACAGCCCACCAAAGTCTTTACACTCCCCTAAACATTTGCAGCTTGTAAATTAAACACTTGCAGCTGGCAACAGAGCAAAACCAAAGCAAAACCTACGGACAGGGAGCAGGTGGGCAACAGAAAGGTTTTCTCTGCACTTCAGTGGTGGCACTGAGCTCATAAAGGAAGCCCAGAGCTGCAAGCACTTCACATTCCAGGTGTTGGGGCAGGTATTACTCAAAGGCAACATATGACAGTGCCACTGCTCAGGCCAGGCTGTAGATCCCAGCCTTATCTCCCAGGGGATGAGCCCACTAAGGAGTGCAGTCTACAGACAGATGAATGCTGCTTTAACTACCAAGTCCACAGAGGATGCAATATGCGGATCACAGTGAAAGGACTTTCTGAATCAAAAATAAATCTGGCTCACCCTAAAGGTTTTGGGAACTCATTTAGCAGGCTGTAGATGAGTTATGTAAAAAGAGATCGCTTTTTGTTCCAGTAGCTGAATTTAAAAAGAAAAAAGCAATCTCAAACACAACACAAGTGTTTCCAGTGGATGTGATACAAAGTTTTCAGACCTCACTCATTTCAGATCAAATGAAAACATTTCCTCTACCACAAAACAAAAAAAAAATCCAGTTCACTCCATCCATTACCAGCTGGGCATTTCCTAACCCTCCTTAGAACCACTCTCTGTTTTCTCCCAACAGAGGCCTGCATCCAGCCGCCAAGACTTTTCACCCCTCCTGGTGAGCAGAAATGGGGGAGTGGAGTTTCCTGGGAGACTTCCTCGAGAAGGTCCACAAACACTCCACAGTGGTGGGGAAAGTCTGGCTGACCGTGCTCTTCATCTTCCGCATGCTGGTGCTGGGAACGGCCGCGGAGTCCTCCTGGGGGGATGAGCAGTCTGACTTCATGTGCGACACTCAGCAGCCCGGCTGTGAGAACGTCTGCTACGACAAGGCCTTCCCCATCTCCCACGTCCGCTTCTGGGTCCTCCAGATCATCTTTGTCTCCACCCCATCCCTGGTATACATGGGCCATGCCATGCACACGGTGCGCATGGAGGAGAAGAGGAAGATGAAGGAGGCAGAATTAGAGGCCCAAGAGAAGAAAAATGGTGGTGACACATACTACCAGCAGAAGTGCTCCATGGCAGAGAAGGAGGCTAAGCTGTCTGGCTGGGATGAAGCGGGAGGCCAAATCATACTGAGGGGCAGCCTGCTGAACACCTACGTCTACAGCATTTTGATTCGAACTGCCATGGAAGTGGCCTTCATTGTGGGGCAGTACATCCTGTACGGGATCTTCCTGGAGACCCTGTACATCTGCCAGCGGGCACCGTGCCCCCACCCCGTCAACTGCTACGTGTCCCGCCCCACCGAGAAGAACGTGTTCATCGTCTTCATGCTGGCCGTGGCAGTGCTCTCCCTCTTCCTCAGCCTGGCCGAGCTCTACCACTTGGGCTGGAAGAAAGCCAAAGAGAGGTGCTCCCGGTCCTACAAAGCCAGCCCCAGCACGGCCCCAGGCAGGTTGGAGTCTGCCCCACAGGCAGAGAGGGCACAGATGTACACCCCGCCACCAGATTTTAACCAGTGCTTGTCCAGTCCCAACGGGAAGTTCATCAGCCCCTTCAGCAACAAGGTGGCCTCCCAGCAGAACACTGCCAACTTTGCCACTGAGAGGGTCCACGGCCAGGAGGATGCTGCTGGGGAAGGGCCCTTCATTAAGTCCAGCTACACGGAGAGCCCAGAGGTGGCCAGCGAATGTGCAGCACCTGCCTTCCCCGAGAACTACTTCAACGAGAAACGCCGGTTCAGCAAGGCCAGCCGTGCCAGCAGCAAGGCAAGGTCTGATGATTTGTCTGTGTGACCTGTCTCTAGCAGGGATGAGGAGAAGGAGCTGTCCCAGCGCTCAGTAAAACTTCTGCAAAGTGGACTCCAAACTCTTGCCCCTAACCTCTCTGTTTTAATATCCTTTCTCTATCCTTTCCAGCGAACATCATCGTTATACTGCAGACAGCACCTCTCACAGCTCGAGGCAGGGGCAGCCACAGGCACTGAAGAGAGACACTGATCTCAGGATATGAAGCCCTCAGCCGAATTTTCATCATGGGACCCACAGGGATCAGAGACTCCCCACCCTTAGCCTGGTAGAGCACAGGCCAGCAGACTCCTGAGGTCCTGAGACCAACCAGAGCTCTACATCTTCTGTGGTCTCTATGCAACATTTGCAACATCAGCTTGGCAATTATACTGAGCTGAAGCTTCTCTCACCTGCAGGGAGCAGAAACACACCAGTAGGCTTTCTGAAAGAAAGATTTTGTCATCTGCTTCATTTTGGCTCTTTCTAACCCTCCCTTTCTCTACCTGAGCCCAGATATTTTATACCAGTTTACCTACACAATAAATCCTACTTGAATTTTTTGACACTGTGTATATAACAACTCTTCCCCATAAATAAGGACATCCGTGGTCCCCAGTGCACGGCTGCCTCATGTCTAACATTGGAATCCCTTCCTCATTCCTAAGTCAGCGCAGCAGACTGGCCCCAGGGAAATCACTTAGATGACCAGTTGATGAAGACTGGGGAATTTTCCCAAGATACTTATGTCATCAATCCTAAGCAAGACATCCATTAACAGAAATAGAGACTCTCCTGTGAGAACAGATATCTCACAAGTATCATGTGGAAACAAAGCGGTTTTCCCCTTTTTGAAACTCATCTTTCAAGAAACCTGAATGCTGCTGAAAGGGTGCTGCCAGCTGCCCACTTGAGAGAAAAGCATCCTCTGTTTATCTGCAGAAGAGGTACAGCCTGTGTCTTCTCACCAACCTACTAAAACACTTCAGCATCTTTTGCAAGCAGAAGGAGTCCTCCTCAGGTCCTGCATGTCATTCAGCTCCTCAAGCTTTCCAGCCAGCACAGGTCAAGTCCCTGTTTGTCCCCACGGCAAGTCTCTGCTCTGCCACCAGGCCATCCTCTCCACTCCATCCCCAGCACACATGGCATTAGAAACCACCCACGGATTGGGTCTTTCCACTGCTGTAGCCTCTCAGAGCAACCCCAGGGCCCAAGGGTGCACTGTGAGTCTGGTGGGTGAGGTGTGCAGGCAGCTCCCATTCAAGACACATTTCCTCAGTGCAGAGCTGACATCCCTCTGTGAAAGATCTGCCAAACAGAGCCAAGCTGCTCCCTGTTGTTTACCCTGTGCTGCCCTTTCAGACACAGGCCACAGCTTCCCAATGCTGGACTGCACAAGCAAACGGCCTGGGACCAGCTGATGAGGGGACTGAGCCACTCCCTCTCTTAGGGCCACCAAAGGTGAATCCCTGCTCCTGATACACAGCTTTGGTACAGCTCCCTGTACATATAAATACACATTCACACTCAGACGGGGGAAACCATGTTTGTGTTTGTAAGTTTTTATATATTTGTATTTTTTAATCCTGAAAAGACCTGTGTGTTTTCCTTAACATGAGATTTTAGTCAGTCGTGTCTAGGTTTCTCCTAATAAAGTTCTAACTCCATCTCTCCTTGTGGATGTTTCTCCTCTCGTGTGGCTGAGAATGAGCTGCTAGAAGGGATCAGGCTGCCCGCCAGCCTCTGCTGCTCAGAGATCACAAAAATTCCCATTGCCCAGAGAGGCAGGAATGAGGGGGGAGTTGGCCAGGGGGATAAATAACAAACATAGGGAAATGACTGACTGACTGTCTACCCTGCCTGCCTCTGCATTACCAAGGAAGGAGGAGCTCGTCAGAGAGCAGAGCTTCCATCTTCTTGCAAATGCTTGCTCCCTGCATCTCCTTGCATATCCTAGCACATCTCTGTACCCAAAGAGGCCACCTGGGATGTGAGGCCAGCTCAGGAAGAAAAGGGAAGCAAAACCTGTCCCTCAAGCATCTGATTTTTTGTCCATGCAGTGACGGGGCCCTGAAGTCTTTTTAAGAGATCCTTGAGAGAATCCACCACCAACCATCTATGCAGCGTTCCTGAGGGTACTCAAATCTCTCAAGATGTATTTGTCCAGCCCAAGAAATTCCATTTCTTCTCCCAGTTATGTCTTTCCTCTGAAATTTATGCTTTGCTCTCCCACTTTCCAACTTACACAGGCTCCCTTCTTCTGGCCTTGGGCCCCCTGTCCATCTAAAGGAAGTGCCCTTCCTCCCTTTCTCCACGCAATCTCCCATCCCATGGGATTCTGCAGGCTGGGAAGCTGGAGACCAGTAAAGTACTGGATCCCAGCAAGGAGCCTGAGAGGGGGCATAAAGAATGAATCCAGAATTCAATGAGGACACTGGGACAAGGACCTTTAACTGCATTAGAAACTACAGGGACCCTTTAAGATTAAGGAGCCTTGGTTTGGGGCTTTTCAGCCCAGGAGTGAGGATGCTACCTGAGCACCCACAGCCCCACAATGCAGCAGGAAGGCAAGGATTGGTCCTGCAGGGTTTTTAACTGGCATGTGCACAGCTCTGAGCATGCCTGTCCCCTAGGGTGCCACCTTGCTGCGAGAGACAGACAATGGAGAAGTCGGGAGTGCTCCCCGTGGGACACTTGGCTATTCAGTGACATTAATGTTTAGTAAAGCCCCTCAAGCACGAACACAGACCTCGTTTAATAAACTATTCTTGGTTTAAAACAAGCAATAGACCAAACTTTAAAAACTCGGAGCTACAGTCTCTGCTGGAGGGCAATGCAGAGCTGAAAAAAGAGGACAAGGATCTCCTCTGTGCTGTCTCAGACCTCCATGATCCAACCATATTCACAGGTGAGATTTTGGTGATCTTTGAGATCAGAGCTGTACAACCATCCCAGCTGTCTCTCATCCCAGAGCTTGCACAGATCAGAGCAGATAATTTCCCTCTGCCACTCATTTCTTAATGCCTCCATGGTTCTGTCTTCTAGGCATAACAAGCAGGGGATATTTGATGGATGGATGGATGTTTCCACCAGCTGACAGACCATAAACTTGTGATTCTTGGAACTCACTGTCAAGGCTGGCCAGGCTGTCACACCACAATAGGAGCACATTTACTTCAGGCTGGCCTGTCCTTTCAGACAGATTTAGTATATATTGCTTTGTACCAGATGGATGGGTAGACAATCTTATAGTAGTGACCTGGATCAACATTGCATATTAAATTCAGTCCTTGGATAGGCACTCAGTCTTTAAATGGCAGCATTACAAAGACAATGCTCCAAGAGGGAGAAAAAACACGAGAGCTTTTCACTCTGTTCTTGCCCCTCTTTTCTCCAATTCTACCTACTGGGACTGCTCAGATCTCTGAATTCTCCAGCAACAGCTGGAACCAACATTTGACAGAAACACCATCCCTAATCATCTCCTTGGTCAGCACATCTCAAATAATTTCCTCCTCTAGCTGGTGTCTGAAGGAGCCAGAAGTCAGTTCTGACCTACAGCCTTGTGCTGATCAGCTGGTGAGCCTGAGACAGGAGGACAGAGAAATGTGTTTCAACAAGCGTTTAAATCAGAAATACTTAATCCTATAAAAGGAAAACCTATATTTAAAAATACATAGAATGCCAAAACTAATAAAGTATTGAACTGAGACAAGGTCATGCCTCTGAGTTCCTCTCCACGAACAGCACAGTGGCACAGCTGAGCAGGCTAAGGGAAATTTGAGGGAGAAATTGAGAGAGAGATTCAAAAGTAATGACTGATCTAGAGGACATGGGTCAAGCAAGCTGGCTCCTCTTCCAGAATATGAGGGCAAGACAGTACTCAAGCAAATTCTACACTGACAATGTTTCAGAGTGTTAGAAGGGAATAGACAAGAAGATTACAGACTACACAATCTCCCTTCCAACACTTTTCCATGAAACATCACTGAGGCCAAGGAATTAGGGAGACCCAAACCCCAAGGAACAAAAGCACTGTGTGTTCAGAGGAACGAGACCACACTTGAGTGGACTGCAAATGGCCAAAGTACAAAGGCAGAAATTCAGAACTCAAAAAGTCAGCGTAGCAGAGCAGAGAGCCTGATGCACAGCAAAGGCAGGCACCGCAGAGCAGCTTCCCTGCCGGCATTGCTGCCTCCTGGGAAACCTGGGACTGACACAGGCACAAGGGGAACTGCTGGTCCCAGGGGAGCTCCCTGGGAGGCTCAGGCAACCACACAGCATGGCCAGAAGGATGCTCAGGCTCTCAGTGCCTGTGAGACAATCCAGCACCTCGTCCCAGCAGGGGTGACAGGAGGGAATCCTCTCCAGGGCTGATGGCAAGTTCTGCACACATTTGTGAATAAAGAACATTTCAGTGATTCAGGTTAGCAGTGGCACCAGAGGTATGGATAGACTGAGAATGAGGATGGAGAATGGCAGTTTTGTAAGATACACTTCATAGGGGGAAAAACTGTGACTTTGAAGTGCAAAATTAATAGCTTTGCTTTTGCCTGAAGTGTTTGTTGCTTATATGGTCTAGATGATTAAAGATCTTTCCGGGGAGCTCGGGAATTGTAATGCCATACATATATAACTTTGTCATGAAAATCTGATGACAGAAAAAGAAAGAGCATCAAATGAGCTTGTAAGACTCACTGTAGCCAAATAATGCAGAAATGCTTCATTTTTCCTCCAGTGAACATTGGTTCACATTTTTAAAAATGAATTTGCTGAGGCCACATTCACATACCACCACTGGTTTCCCACAGACGTTTGAGCAATTGAGTTTGACGGGCAACAGAGTTCTCAGAAAGCAAATGTCAGTCAAGGAAACCAAATTTTAAATTCATATGGGCCAATATCCACCCCAGAGGCAGCTCTGTGTTCCTCCAGCCCTTGGGAAGCACGAACAGTATTGTGTAACCAGTCCAGTGCTGTGTAGCCAATCACAAACCAAACAACACACCTCCACTGGAGACTTTATGTAATAAATACTCACCAAAAGACATTTAAGGACAGTTAAATGCATTTAGATTAGTAATAGAAAACACCTAAGAGAAACATGATGTACTGCCTGGTGGAAATGGTGGTTACTTCAAATGTACTTTTAGGTCCCTTCCACCAGTTCCTAGGCATTGGAATCCTTGATGCCCATGCAGGAATCCCATAGAAGGATGGATGTGGACAAGGGGCACAGAGGACCCTGACTTCTTGGCTGCTCATGAAGTTCCCCTGGGAAGGTTCAGCAGCTTCTCCACATGAACACTTTTCACCCTTTTGTGCACCTGCACAGAGGGTTTTGTCCTTCCCTTTCCAGCCCTTACACTTCCCAAGCACAAGGCGTCCAAAGGAGGGCCACGAGAATGGTGAAGGGTCTGGAGGGAAAACTCTATGAGGAGCAGCTGAGACCGCTGGGTTTGTTCAACCTGGAGAGGAGGAGGCTGAGGGGAGAGCTCATTGCAGTAACAGCTTCCTCATGAGAGGAGGAGGAGGGGCAGGCACTGATCTCTGCTCTGTGGTGACAGTGACAGGACCTGAGGGAATGGCCTGAGGTTGTGAGGGGAGGTTTAGTTTGGATATCAGGAAAAGGTTCTTCACCCAGAGGGTGGTTGGGCACTGAACAGGCTCCCCAGGGCAGTGGTCACAGCACCAACCTGACAGAGTTCAAGAAGTATTTGGACAATGCCCTCAGGCACATGTGACTCTTGGGGTGTCCTGTACAGAGCCAGGAGCTGGGTTGGATGAGCCTGATGGGTCCCTTCCAACCCAGCATTTTCTGTGATTCTGTGGTTCTTTGAACACACTGCAGCACCAGCACAAAACCTGCTCCCCTGTCCTCTAACATGCCAGGCTTCATAGCCAACCTATTAGCACAAACCCACTGGTCTCTGGGTGAATAAAAGCAATCATTCCACATATGTTGGAAAAAAGTATTCCCCCAGAGCAAGTGAGAAAGCAAAGCACAGAAAAGCTGCAATATTTACATATTCTTTTTAAATTTTTCCCCGACTGAGGCCTGTAGGACTGCTACATTAAGCCACTCTCCTCTCTCGAGGTGGCTACATTTTATTAGAAGATTAGGCATTTTTTTTTCTCTTTTCATTTCTGTATTACAAACTCTGGCTTGCTGGCTCATGGCAGGATAGAAAAACAACCCCACTGCAGTGTTTGCAGGAGCAAGACCAGGTCTGCTGCTATTTTTTGAGAGGACATCTCCACCTCCTGGGGCTGGATCGCAGCAGGGAGCTGCTCAGGGATTACTCAGAGCTGGGGTTTGTGACTCACTATTCATCTGCAGGAGCTCCTCTTTATGATAAAGTTGTTTTAGACAGGAAGGGGTAAAGCAGATGAGGCCAAGCTAGGGGTTAAAATGAACTGGTAGGGAGCCATGAGAGAGTTAAATTTTATGCTCATATTGGACATGAACCTAATCTTAAGAAGGCATGTCAGTGATGGTCAGCCCTATGACAATATACAGAATGCAAAAAGACACATCGAAAGATTTTCCTAGAAACTGGATATGGGTGTGTGGCTGTGACATTTTTACCAACAGCCCCAGCAAAACCCAACACTCTCATATTCAGCTGCAAGCAGGGTTTCACTAGAAATCATGTTAACCACCAGCTCCTACCCTTAAAAGGAATCAGATTAGCAGCAAGAGGCAAGCCTGAGGTCAGAAAGTTGCGGCTATTTGTTTGGGTTTTGGAGTAAATGCCGAGCCAACTCTTCGGCCTGGGAACGAAGTTTGAGGTTGAAAAGTGCTTCTGACAGAACCAGTTTGATGTGTGCCAGGCTACAGGCAAGACTTTTCAGAAACAAGTGTCCAAAATTAGCCACTGCAAAATCGCGTAGTCCAGGGAAACCATGTTTTCTCTCCCACCTTGCTTTTCTTCCATTTCAGCCTAGATTCAAGAAAGCACTTAGGTACACAAGCATAGCAGAAATTACCATCATCTTTGCTGCATGTTCACAGAAAAATGCACTTTTTTCCAATTCATATTCATTCATCACTTTCAGTTCAATTCTTTTTTTTTTTCAAGCCTTGCAGATCACGAGAACTCTTCTCACTGGTTCTTTTCATCTGAAATTAAGTTCTGGATTATTTTTTCCCTCTGTGGCCTTGTATTTTCTCAGGATATAGTTATGCTTTGCTCTCCCTATTTCTAGCTTCACCAGATTCATCTCTGACATTTCCAGAGAGATGCCAAATTTGAGGACTCTCTGAAAAGTCCATTAAAGCACCCAGTCCTAAATCAACAATAAAGACACTCATTAAAATGAAAGAGAACTCAGAATAATCCTCTCTGATTCCTGATGGGTATCTCTGACCACTCAAGCACATTACAGTGAAGTACCTGAGAGCTCCAGATCATCAAAGGAAAAAACCTGAGATACTTTATCCTTTTTCCTGCCCTAGTGCACACCTGGCCCACTCCAAAGCACTTCTCCCACACCCCAAATCAGGGCTGCCACCACAGCAGGTGCATGGCTAAGCAAGCAGAGAGGCTGCAGAGCATAAACACAGACAGACAGGCCTGGCTGCTCTGTACTTCCATGCAGTGCCACCTCCCCTGTCACCCCCAGCATCTCTGCACTGCAGCCTGCCCCATTTCACTTCCCAAGACAAAGGGGAGAAGGATTTTTATCTAACTATTTTATTTTGAGTTCTAGCAAAAGGAACATTTCTGACATCTGATTGCTCTTCTAATAGAAGCACTCCTACAATGAGAACTATTATTTTAATTAACAATTGGAAAGCACAGTCTAGGGATGAGGTAATTTCTAATTACTGTGATGGGATTTAAAAAGGTGTGCACTGGTACCAATAGAAGTTACTGACCTCATTGCAAATTATTTGGTAAGGTCCTCTCCCCTACACTAAGCAAACAGTCAGACCAGTCACCCCAGCATTAAAACCTACAAATCTGTGAAAAATTCACTGTGGTTGATACACTTCAGCTCATAATGACTATTTCTTGTCCACAGTGCTGCTGTTTGTTTCAAACCATTTAGCAATATTCATTAGCTCCCCTACTTCAAATTAGGGTAATTGAGAGTAAGAGAACATGCAATAACGTTTTTTACTAAGGGAGATTTGCCCCATTGCCTTCTCTGACTCAGGTGTTGACTCTGATGACTTACTGTCAGGCTTTACCTGGAATCATTCCTCAAAAATGCCAAATGAAAATCATGAAAAATGTTGTGCTGCCTCTTTCTGAAAATCTCAGAATCACTGGAAATTTTAAATCATATGTTTCTCTTCCCATTTATTATATTTATTTACAAGGGAAGGATATTAAACTCTGATACCAAGAGTGCCTCTGACCCTTTTTTATGGCTGAAACTACAGACCCTGAAGCCCTAGAAAAACTTGTGTGTTTCAACAATCCTTAAAATTAATACTAAAACACAGCCTTACGACAAAAACAATGTCAGCCATACCATTGTCTGGGATACTTCAAATTCTTCCTCTACAGGAATCTCAGTCACCCGCATTAAATGACTCCCAATTGAGACATGAGAACTGGCAGCAGCATAAATACCCACGGAGCACTGGCTGGTACAGCTGACAGCCAGATGGGATCAGAACAGCAGCAAAAGATAATACTGAGCCTGGACAAACAGCTCAGGCACCAGCCTGGAAATTTGGAGAGTGCCCTCAGAGTGCCTTCCTACTCCATGAAGTTTTATGTCTGACAACAGGCAAGTCATCTTTGGCTTTGCTTGCCTGAAATGCCCATCTGAAAAAATATAGTGGCCCCTGCCTCTCACTAAGGAGGTGCTGAGAGTCTACAGGAATGCCATGACCTGAGATAGGCAATGGATGTACAGGGGAACCAGAATAAAAAGCCTTTGTGTCTTCAGAAAAATCAGCTGCAGGGGAAGACAAACCAGGATAAAAGAGTTTAAACTCTGCGTCTTGAGCAACACTGTGTGTGTGCTCAGGCAACATGCACAAAAGCAACCCATCTATTTCCATTTTGTAATAGCAGTGTTTTCATAACCATAAGGGTCCAGAGCTGTCAGGAAAGACCTGAAGGAAAGGTCGTATCTGTCATTCAAACAGCTACTAATATAGTTTGAAAAACAGCTGAGCTCTTGCATATACAAAGCCTTCTGCATGTACTTTTGCCACCTCACAGCCTTCCAGGAGAGACGGGGAATAAGTGTTACTCCCATCTGCCAAAAGATAATCTGAGTTTGAACGGCCTGCTGAATGCTGCATGAGAAATTACCCTGACTTTGATTCAGCTCAAGTTCCCAGTGCTCCCTCCACGCTCCTCATTGTGCGTCAGGACCCAGTTTCAAGTTCATTACCTTCGTGTTTTAAATTAGCGCCTACTGCCTGCATACAAATGCACTGTTTGCAGCCAACATTCCAACAGCCTTCAAAACCTGGGAAAACTCTCAGCAGACATGCAGCTCACTCCTTCCAGCACTGGTTGCATGAGGCAGGTTCCTGTGTGCTGTTGCCTGTTTTGCCATGGGGTCTCAGCAGCACCAGGGTGCTCCATTAAATCTCCTCCCAACACCTGGACACCAGGAATCATCAGGATGCATGTAGGACTTCACCAGGGAATGGTGCAAATTAACAATTGCTGATGCCTTAAATGGCTAACTAGAAACAGAGACTAGACAGGAATAAAGAAATAGAGGAGGTATTTATTTGAAAGGCCCTCAGAGGTACACTCTGGGCTCCAGAGGCTCCTGCCTCAGTGCATCCCAAAATGGACAATGACAGGTCACAAGTTCTTCACACTTTTATATCAACATCAATTCCCCAAGCAGAATCCAAGCAATGATGGAATTTGCCCAAGCTTGCCCCCCTCTCCCCAAGATGAAGGTTTGCAATTGTTGGGCCCAGGAGGGTCTGGGTGTCCTTGGAGAGCGAGCTGGAGAGGCTTTGTTATGTCTGTGTGAGCATGAGAGAACAGCACTGAACGAGCTCCAGGGAACTGCAGAGTTACACTGGGCACTGCAGGATTTGAAAAATATAAAAGTTAAAACCTAAGGCATCACTGTGACCTGCTGTGCACTGTATGGTTGGGAGACACTACCAAAAAATGAACCATGAAATTAATAAGGGATAACTATGTATTTCTTAAAATTATCAGTGGCTGCTTGGTACTGGATTTCTCTTGCTCATTGCAGTAATAGCAAAATGCATGTCCTTTGTTTATTAATGTAAAAAACCCATGGTCTGTCTCATCTCTCTGCTAGTTCTTGATACAAGGAGCATTCACCCTGTGATTCTGCAACTGGTGTCACCCCAGATGTGGAGACTGTCCAGCCTCTCCCCTAATTCAGCTGGTTCCATGCTTCCTCAGAGCTGGTGGTGGGGAGCTAACTGCTGTTGGCTCCCTGACATTTTACACCATCCAGTGCCTGTATTAGCCTGATATGCAAAACAGCTTCTTCATTTGATCATATGAAACACATTAAAGAGACCTGCCACACATTTGCAATCAGGTGCTGAAAAATAAAGTGACAAGACTCAATGTCTGCTTTGAAAAAGCTCTTGTTTAGGCCAACAAGTCTGACTTCCCCAAACCTGTAGGGAAAACATAGTTTTTAAAAAGTTCCTTGTTTTTCTTTTTTAATTTTATTTTCTTTTTTCCAGGGTATGAGAGCTGCAGGACCAAGAATAGAAGGATGAGCTATAAACCTCTCAAAGCAGAGATTTAGCATGGAAATTCTGACAACCATCAATGTGAGCAATGCCGCCAGGCACCAGTCACCATCCACAGCATCTTTCAAACCTGTCGGGGGTTTTCAGAAAGGGCTAAAAATAAATGCAGAAATGCAGCAATACACACACATACACACACACATATTATCATTCAAAAAAAGAACAGGTGGTCCTGCCAGCAGTGTAAACACAGATGACTCTTGAAAACAGTGAACAAACACCCAGCTGAGCAGCCTTTCCTAGCCATGCAAGCAGCACTTTCAGAGCTCTCCTTGAGTTCTCCCAGCCAGAATCATCTGGGATCTGGACACTCTGTCATGACAAGGCCTGGGTACTTCCAAGCGTCTTGATTTCCTTCACCCAACATATTCACACAATTCCACCCTCCTGACCTCCTGTGGATTATTGCCCTTCTGAAAATAACACACTTGGAACAGCTGGTGGGGCCAGAAATGTCTTAAATGTAAATAGCACAAGTCCCTGTCTTCTAGCTCCCCACCACTTGATCTGATCCCCATCCTCATGTAACGAAGAGGAGAATTTACTGAAGGGGAAAAAGGATCAGGGCACTATGGACAGCCCAGAAGGATTCAAAGAGCAAATGTGGATGGTTGCATGTTGAAACCCATCAGGTCCATTACCTGTAGAGAAGGTGAAGAAGAAAACATGAAGCAGTCCTGGAGTCTCAAAATTTTTCCTAAACATCCAGCAAAAAAAAAACCCAAACCAACAAGATTTCACCCCAGATTTCAGTGATGTCTCCTCTGCCCACCACAGGAAGAAGACTGATGTCACAGGCTGAATCACACAGATAAACCTTCCTGCTTGGTCACTTCTCTGAGTATGAAAGCATAACAAAAACAACTTTGCTAGGAATCCACTGTAAGGCTCAACAGGATTTCTTTGTAGCCCTTCTCTCGTGGCTGTTTTGAAAGAAAGCAAATGCAATTTACACTTGCACCATCTCCTTTTTAATTTCATATCATCCCAAAACATTTGGTTTAATAGAAATACCCTTGGTTTAATATACATTCACAGAAAGTAAATGAGGTGATAAAGCTCAAAAGTGCCAAATGGTTAAGTGCTGCCACAGGGGAGCACATCTGCCACGGCATCAGAGCACCGAGTCCCAGAATGCAGCATCTCAGGCACGGTGACAGACTGGCAGCTCTCCCACCACACCTGGACAGCACAGGCACGGAGAGTCCACCTGACATGGCTGGGAACAGCTTATCCAGCTTGCTTCTGGAGGCTCCTGCTTCCCTCAGCCTTCCTGTGCAAGGGAAAAACACTCTTTCAGAGCTGAAGAGAAAACTGGCCTGCTGTTCTCCCAGAGCGGCGCATAATTGAGTCGGCGTGATGCCGCCGACTACCAAATGCAGCAGATGGCTGCAGGCACCATCCAGTTTAGGATGACAAAGTTGGAACAAAGAAAAACAGAAGGCAGGGAATGCATCTTCTGCGCTGGGTTATGGGGCAGGGGATGAACCTTGGCACAGTCAGTCCGTCGCCAGCACACGGCTGGCTTCCAGCTCTCCCGCTGTCCACACCGACAATGACCAAATGCCCAAGCCTGGAAATGACAAAGAAAAGTGAGGGAAAGACACATCTTCCCAGGTAAAAGAGGCAGGAAACTACCAACTGTTTCTAAAATACATAGAAGAAAATCTCCAAAAATGTACTCATTATACTAGCACTAAATACAACAACTCTGACTTCCGGGACTCTCACACGTAACCTGCAGGAATTCAGAAATTAAATTATGACCTGCAAGTATCGACACACATCATTTCACTGCTGGAAGGTAAAGCACTGATGTGAAAGCATGCAGAAAATGAGACAAGATGCGTAAGATCTGTACACTGTACCGTGAATGGTGTCTTGCAGGGAGGGCTTGGTCTGCGGTGGCATTTAGGGGTTTATTTTTGCCAATTCCACCCCAAAGGATCGGAGACTTTAGGAGTGGAAACATTCCTTCCATTTCCCCAGGCGCCTTGCTCACAAAGCAGCTGGCTACAAGGTTCACCACAACAGACAGACTGGAGGAGACAAGAGTGATATGGCTCCACAGGAAGCAGCACAGCACACTCGAACCATTTATAAATAAAGTTCAGCCCCTTGTGAAGGCAATACAGCTTCCATGCCCAGACAGACTGGTTTATAATCGCCACTGTGGTCACCAGTCCTTGCAGGACACAGAAACATCACCATTAGCTCCAGAGCTGGGAATGGAGAAAGTTCTTTTGGCTGCAGGATGCAGCAGCCTGTGATTCTGAACATGAATCCTGCACAAACTCCTGCCCATGTTGCATTTGAGATTTCAGTAGCTGTGATCACTTCAAGGGACCAGAGCAAAAGCACCTTCACCACCCTCAGAGAGCCAGTAATGGGAACATTTTGGGGTGGAAGAAGTGTTTGGAAGGGCAGGAAAGCACTTTGTGCTACAGCAGAGCAGCAGGCACTCCACCCAGAGGTGGAGCTATCCCAAAACAAGGCTGGGACACAGAGATATCAAGCTTGCCAGGAGCTGCTTGTGCCCACTTTGGGCTGGTTGAGCCACCCTTCTCCTGCACCCAGCAAAGCTGCAGCCTGTGTGGTAAAGAGGTGTGGGAGAACATTTCCAGCTCGCTTTCCTTGCACTTGGGAAAGGATCCAAAGAAGTCAAGGCAACACATCTATTTACTGACCCCTACCAAGCAGGGGTAGGGGTCAGTAAATAGAAATAGAAATAAACCCACCTCCCTCAGGGGCATCCAAATGCTATTTGTGCCTCTACTACACAAACATTTTATGTTAAATCTCTGATTTACACCACAAAGAGCTATAGCCCTTTCACAGAATGATGGAATCATAGTATGGTTTGGGTTGGAAGGGGACCTTGAAGATGGCCAAGTTCCAAATCCCCCATAGGCAGGGACACCTTCAGCTAGACCAGATTGCTCAGAGCCCCATCCAACCTGGCCATCCTTTACCTTTGTTCAGTGACAAGGTGCTCACTTAGTCCAAAAACCAACAAAATACATTAGGTTAAATTGTTTCTTTTGTGGGTATTTTTTAAGCACTACATAATTTCAATCCATGTTGTGGAACAAAAAAATCTTATTGTTATAATTGGCCCCACACCTTATCAATGTAGCAGCCACACAACGACTGGGTGACTTGGTCAAACTACAAAGCTCACTATGACTCAGTTTCCTCTTCAAAAAAAAGAGGATGTAAATGCAAACTTATCAAGCCAGAGTGTTCTGAAGAGTGATACATTTTTGAAGCCCTGTAAAAGGCAAATTATAGCAATGGTAATATTTCGCAAAGATAGCAATCATTGCAATTTGGTTAAATTCCAACCGGGAGGAAATTTGCCCTCTGCTTTCAGAGTGGAAAGTTTCCTGAAACTTGCTTGTTCATTAGAGCTCATTACTTTCCTTCAGTGGAAAAAAACTCACCCCTGGTGGCCATTGGATTAGCCTTCTGCTCCTCGTCTGGTCACAAAAAGCAACAGAAGGGTAAAAATAACAGGTCCTTTCAAAATGTTTCTGTAAAGATGGTGCATCTTAGAATAAATTTCTACACAGTTGGACAAAGAAAAAAAAAACGGGGCAACACCATTTGCTAAAAAATTGACAGCCGCCTGCTATTTTGGAGATCTCTCCTCTAATTGCACGCACCTGCTGTGGTGTGGTGTATTCTAAAATATATCTCACCAGTAATGCTGCTTGGCAGCAGCCAGGGCCACCCAGGAGGGACCCTGCAGTCCCAGTCTTCACAACTTCACAGGAACTGGGGTTTTCTTCCAAGGTAACATTTGAATGGAAATACAAACAAATTCACTGTGAGCTTCTCTCCCTGCTCACTTCTTTCACATAATCTCTATGTCTCTTCCGCCTTCCCTCCCGCCCCTTCTTAACTACCTTTTCCTGTTCCTTCTCCCCTTAGCATTCTTGGCCTCTTGCAACACAAGATTTAGGCTTGATTCCTTCATTTGTTATTTTCTTGGCTTCTGAAATATTTTTTCCCCCTTCTCTCTCTGCTCTTGTTGTGCCTCTGTGTTTCACATACTCTAAGCTCAGAAAACTGAGGTAAACCTGTCAGAACTGCAGGGCTTTGAGAGACACGAGGAGATGACCAAAATCCCCCCTCTGCACGTCCCGGCGTCTGTGCCAACCTCTCACCACCTGCAGCGGCTCCTCCCTCTGGCCTTTGTGCAGGTCACCATCCTCTCCCTCCTCCTTCTCCTTCACCCTTGCCCTGCTCCCTGAACACCTCCAGGGATGGTGACTCCAACATCTCCCCGGGCAGCTCATTCCAATATCTAATCAGCCTTCCTGTGAAGAACTTTCTCTGAAAGAATTCCTCTGAGTGTCTCACCTGAACCTCCCCGGCACAACTTGAGGCCGTGTCCGCTTGCCCTATCACTTGTTTTCCGGGAGAAGAGGCCAAACCTCACCTGACTCCTTTCAGGGAGTTGTAGAGAGGGATAAGGTTCCCCCTGAGCCTCCTTTTCTCCAGGCTGAGCACGCCCAGCTCCCTCAGCTGCTCCTCATCAGACTTGTGCTCCAGACCCTTCCCTTCTCTGGACTCACTCCAGCCCTTCAATGTCTGTTTCGAAGCGAGGGGCCCAAAACTGAACACAGGACTCGAGGTGTGGCTTCACCCGTGCCGAGAGGGACAATCACTGTCCTGCTCCTGCTGGCCACACTATTGCTGCTGCAGGCCAGGATGCCACTGGCCTCCTTGGCGACCCGGGAACACCTGGCTCGGTTCAGCTGCTGTGACCAGCATGCCCAGGTGCTTTTCCAGCGGGCCGCCTTCCAGCCACGCTTCGCCAAGCCTGGAACGCTACACGGGGTTATCGTGCACACTCGCGCCCGTGAGTCCCTCAGGGAAGAGAACTAAAGCCGGCGAGCAGAGGCGCACGAACCCGCCGGGCCCGGGTGGCGACAGGGCCCCTATCGGGGCGGGGGCGCCGCCGGTCCCGCCCAGCTCCGCCNAGGCGCGGGCGGGAGGCACCGGGAGCTGGAGCTGAGGCTGGTGCAGGTCGTGTACCGGCACGGGGCGCGCACCCCGCTGCGGCCGCTGCCGGGGGCAGCCCCGGTGAGCACGGGACGGGACGGGGGCGGTGCGGGGGTGCCCCGAGCCCGAGCCGGCGGCTGAGCAGGTCGTGCTCCTGCCTTCCTCCCGGCAGCCTGATGGTTTGGCATTTGTTCCCCTTCCCGAGGTGATACCGAGAGTAATTCCCGAGGGGAAAGCGTGGGAATTTGGGAGGTTGCACCCCATGCCGCGCTACGGGCTTGGGTAAGAGTGGCTGGAAAGCTGCCCAGTGGAAAAAGGCCTGGGGGTGCTGGTCGACAGCGGCTGAGCATGAGCCAGAGTGTGCCCGGGTGGCCAAGGAGGCCAGTAGCATCCTGGCCTGCTGCAACAATAGTGTGGCCAGCAGGAGCAGGACAGTGATCATCCCTGTCCAGTTTTGGGTCCCTCAGTTCGGGAAGGACATTAGCGGGTGGAGTGAGTCCAGAGGAAGGCTGCTGCCTGGAGGAAGGGTTTGGAGCACAAGTGTTAGGAGAAGCCCCTGAGGGAGCTGGGGGTGTTTGGTCTGGAAAAGAGGAGGCTCAGAGGTGACCTTATCACTCTCTAACACTTCGTGAAAGGAGGGTGTAGCCAGGTGGGGGTCAGGGTTTTCTGCCTGGGAAACAAGTGGCAGGATGAGAGGTCCTTTAATTTGTGCCACAGGAGGTTGAGGTTGGGCATTCAGAGGAATTTCTTCACACAGGGTTGGTTGGACACTGGAATGGGCTGCTCGGGGAAGCGTTGGAGTCACTGTCCCTGGAGGTGTTTAAGGAAAGACTGGACGTGGCACTGTGGTCTGGGTGACACAGTGGTGTGCAGTCACAGGTTGGACTCGATGCTCTCAGACGTCTTTTCCAACCTAATTAATTCTGCAATTCTGTAAAGTGGAACGATGATAGCACATTAGTGGGACAGGTGACGGCAGAGGGAACAATTGCAGCAACTGCAGGGAGCCCTCAGGGGCAGGATGCAGGGATGGGCATCCCAGGGCTGCTGTGCCCATGGACTTTGCTCCAAGGCCAAGTTCTGCACCTCGCAGCTGTTGCTTGGCCATCATGTGGCACCTGCCTCAGTGTTATCACGATTGATCCGGCTCTCCCAGCTGAGGGGGCCTGGGGAGCCAGCAGGGCTTAGCTCAGGTAGTTTCCTACAGCAGCTTTTAGGTGTGTAACAAAGCGTAGCAGTTGTGATTTCCTACAGATTCTTCTCCTGTAAGGGGAGGAAAGCAAGTACTGTCCTGCACATCGGATCTGCTAATCCAGAGAGCAGCACTGCTCTCATTTCTCTATGAGCCCTGTGAAGAGATCTCTTTGTCTTTGTGTTGTGTTGTTGGCAAGGCAGCACAGTGTAATCTTCCATCTTTAGTTTAATGATCTTAAAAGTCCTTGGTTTAATGCCCTTGAAAGTTTTCCGCTGAAACACTGTTTTGAAACAGGTGGAATGGTGTCCCACTCTTCTAGATGTACCTGCTAAGACTAAGTTTGATTATGTGGTGACAGACCTAAATGGAGGACCTCAACCCCACTCACGCTTGGATGAGGAATACAAAAAGATTGTATTCAAGGTGAGGCTGTATTTCCTTGTGGATTCCTCTTTCCTCTGTAGACTTTTTTATTTCCATGGTCTACCGGAGCCCTCTCCTTTTTCTTGCTCTCAGGGTGGTGTAGTCGCAGGACAGCTGACAACAGTGGGGATGCAGCAGACATTCGCCCTCGGGGAAAGGCTGAGGAGAAACTATGTGGAAGAAGCCAAGTTTCTTTCGCCAACATTTAAGCCTGCTGAGGTCTTGTGAGTCTCTCAGTTCCCTCCTGGAACTTCCCTTTCTTCATGCCTCCTAACAAGTAGCCTTGTGCTACAGAAACTCTGGCTAGCATACGACTTCTCCACCCCACAGCAAATTGCCTGGCCCCTGGGCCTTCATCTTTGCTCAGCCTGGCACTAGAACTCACTCGTGACACAAAGTATCCAATTGCCCAGCAGTCCTGAGAGTGATGCCAGGGACAGATGCATCTCACCTAGGCTGAGCCATTGGCAGTGCTGTCACACTTCGGTGGTGAGCAAAGAGAAACAGGCATTTCTGGAGCACACTTTAACTCACTGTAAACAGCTGAAGTTCAGTGAGATGAAGCAAACCCTTGCTGCTCATACCAGTAATGCTGAGAGCATTACTGTCTTAGGATGAGATAAAGAAATCACACCAGAGAAGTGCCAGTTTGTTATCTCCACTGTCTCCGATGAGCAGTTCAGATTACAGGTGTCTGCCTAAGATATCTGTAGTGACAAAAGATGAGTCCCACCACAGGTTTCCAAAGCCACGGTGGAAGCAAAACCCTCAGTTCCAGCAAGACCTCCCCAGCTGCAGCCATGTTAACATGAAGGAGGAGAAAGTGCTACCTCACAAACTGCTTTCTCTCTTTCAGCATCCGTTCCACTAATATTTTCCGGAATCTGGAGTCCACACGGTGCCTGCTAGCTGGGCTGTACCAACAGCAGAAAGAAGGTTGGGGAGACTTCTGAAGAGTGCCTGTCCTTGCTCAGTCTTCCTGAGATGCACACACCTTCCACATCCCAACACTGGCTCCTAGTTGTTACTTGTTCCCTGGTTCTTTGCACTTGGCCCCCTTCCCCACTTCTCCTGGTCCTGTAGATCCTTTACCAGCTTGTCACCTCTTCCCTTTCTTTGTATCTCTTTCTGCTGCTCTTTCAGACCTGCAGAGGTTAGTGTTAACCCTCTTCAGAATCAAGAAGGCAGAAAGTTCACACATCTGAAAAAGGTTTCTCAGAGAAACCCAAGTATCTTGGATACAAGTTCAGTGTCTAGAGTAACTTTCACCTGTGTCCTGCAGTTGGTAACTACTTGTATATTCAAAAAATATGCTCTGCATTTTTAAGATCTCACATCTGCTCCTTCAATATTCAGTTCCATGAACAAGTAGAAGTGACTTGCCAGAGCTCCTTACACTTCATGACACAGACTAATTTTTGGCACATACAGACCATAAGAAAAATGAACACACAATTAGGAAGCTTTACAAGGTGCACAGCAGGCATCCCTGTGGAAATAAATGCACAGAAACTAGTACAGTGGCTTGTGTTGGAGGTGATAGCTCGGGGGGAATTGCTAGTTGATAACACTGGACTTGAGCACAGAGACTGTGGGAGTGATTAAAGCAGTCTAAAGAAACTAAAGAAACACAGATGCACTACTGATCACAGAAACTTCCTTCTTGTTCCACAGGATCTGTTGTCATTGTCACTGATGAAGCAAGCTCTGAAATGCTCTACCCCAATTACCACAACTGCCAGCGCCTGAAATACTTGACCAGGTAATTGCCAGCAATATCTCCCCATATGATTTCACTGCTATTTCATTTCAGCAGTAGTAATTTACAACAGCACATTTTCTTCCCATTTCCCAATTTCTTCCCCTGCAACTTACTGTTCTTTGGGAATGGTTAGCTAGTTGTGTAAAATACTTGGTAAGTGGAATTACACACCAGGCAGTGGCAGCAGAAGAAAATGAAATGGAGACTTTTCCTTGAAAGACCAATTTAATTTAGTCAGTGTCTAGCAAACACTCATTACTAGCTAATGTACAGCTAGTCTGTGGCATTGCTGCAGGGCAGAATTAATGTCATCTACATCCCTTAACAAGCCTTTCACGTGTGAACATATTGGGCCTCCTTTTTATATTCAGCTTCTGCTTTGGGGGTTATTTCTACATTCCCGTCACATTCATACCTTGAAGAAATTGAAATATACTCAGCCTTGACACATTTAATGAAGACTAATGAAGTAAAATAAGGAACATCCTACATAGAACATTCATGTTTGCAGAGTCAAGTACTCTGAAATGCCTGTGCCACATTTGGGAACAGGGTGAAAAATGAACAAGAAAGGAAGATATATTACAGTTTGGCTAGATGGTACATTAGCATACTTTTGTCCAAAATTCTAGAGTAGTCAGAATTCACTTCACAGTGAGTAAAAGCTCACTGTGCAATGCTTGACTCTGCAGGCAAAGCATTTGTCTAGACAGTGGTGAGGTGACAGCCCCTAGAACCAGCGTATTCACCCTCCTTGAATAACATCACCTGTCCAAAAAGGGAGTAAACTGCAGAGTCTTCTGCTCCCCTCTGCCCACCAACTGCACCTTTTGTGACCATGTCAAGGTAGACTGAGCTGCAGTTAAGCACTGCCTCAGCTTGTGGGCTACCTAAGAAGCACATGGCCAGCATGGATATTCTCGGCTAAATTTTTTAAAATAAAATTTAAAGCAGCATAAAGATGCAAATGGCTTCTAACAAAGCAAAAGGTGGATTTAAGCTACAAGCAAGTATCTAGGTGTTTCCCTTTTCCCACACCATACAGCAATCAGTTCAAAGCTTCTACCTTTTATTCTTTCATGAGGCAGTTAAAGGCTACTCCCTGAAGACGTAGAGCTGTACTGTTCCAGTATGACCAGATCTGTTAGCTGATACACAGCCCTTGCTTATGGGAACCACTTCTGGGGTGTTCACAAAACATCTTAATTTTTCCTCCTGCCTCTGTGAAAGCAGAGAGCCAGCTCTGATCCTTGAGATCTGGATACTGTGTCTATTATTTCTGCAGCTCAGACTCCCAACATCAGGAATTCCTCAGTATGCTGCAGTGCTTCTCTTCTACCCCTCACTGATGTGGGCCAACTGGGCTGGCTCATGATAAAAACAAAAAATAGAAAGCCTGGTGTGTGAAAGTTTTTTTTTGTTTTCTTAATTCCTTTACAGGGATAGGATGGAGAATGCCATGCATCAGCCAGGTATCTCTGATGACTTGAAAAAAATTAAGAAGAAGATGGGTATTGAGGGTGAGGAGTCTGTGGATTTTTTTGTCCTCCTCGATAACATTTTTGCTGAGCAGGTGAGCTGAGCCTGTTCTGTTACAGTGTCTCAGAAAGAAATGTCCCTTTACCATGCACATGGAGGAAATTGCAGATTGCCAACATCCACAGATACTAATGTGCACTCCAGTACCTTTCCATGCAACCCAGAATGTTTATAGAAATAGCATGGCCTTTTGAAAAAGCAAGGCATGGGGTCAGCCTTGCTGTAGGATGGATGAAGACTCATCTCCAGTATTTATGTTCTTACGTTGAAATCCCATATTTCTTTCAAATGTAACGTAGAGCTAAGAGAGGCATTGGGCTTTGCTTACCCATTACAAAGTGCTTTCCCTATTTTGGCACTCAGCACTTAACAAGTCTTCTTAATCCCAGTTCCAGCACACTACCTGTGAGCCAGCTGCTTCTGCTACTGGAGGGAAGCTGGGCACATTTGTACCCCCCAGTACCCCTTTTCTGCTGGAGCTAATGATAACTGGTCTGCCTGTCAGCTGAATGGCTTAATGTGTTACACTCCCCATAGAATTGCATCCCAAAGAACATACATCCATCTTTGGCACACAGAGCAAGTCTGGGTGTTTAAAACCATCCCAAAAATCCTTACATGAATATCATAATACAATACTGTAGTACAAATGGTGTGACATGAGCAGCTGTTATCTGTGGGCACTCATCCATGTGTCTTCAGGCTGGGTTCAGAAAGGGTCAAACCCTACCTCTCTGCTACATCTTCTCCTTGCAGGTGCACAATTTGCCAAGCTGCCCTGTGCTGAAGAGCTTCCAGCAGACAGTGGAGCGCCGATCTGTTGACTCCATGCTTTTCCTTCTGGAAGACAGTTCCAGGTGATTGCCTGTGTCCATGCCTCTGGCCTCAGGGGCTGTCTTACCCAGGGTGAATGTGCTATTTCAGCTTACTTAAGCAGAGTGTTTCCTGTCTGCATTCCCCCACCAGAGCCCACTCATGACATTTGTGCCTCAACCATCTCAGTGTAAAGTTCAGTGCCTTGAGTCAGTCCCATGAGCTAGGAAAAAGGAGTGCACACTGAGGAGAGCAGGATGTGGGCTTGCACCCTCTTTTGTAGATCCTCATGGAGAGGGTGGTCTTGAAGGAGCCACAGTAAGCCACTGAGGTGGACAGTCAAGGCCTCAGTTGCCACAGTGGTTTCAGTGAACCAGTGGCAAAAGCAGAAGAGAAGAGGAGATGCTTCCAGCCCACACCCTGAGGCTGCCCTTGCAGTTGCACAAGTACAGTCCAAATTCCAGCCTGGGAAGTTTATCCCAGGGATGGTACCTGCACAGCTCAGCTGAGAAGTGCTGGTGCTAGCGGAAAAGGTGATGCCAGGTCCTGCACACATGTAACTACTTGCAAAGAGAATCTGCTGCTACGTGCAGCTAATTACCTCCTCCGCAGTTGTTTGTAAAGGCTGGCTGAGCTGCTGGCCTAGCAGTCATTTTCCTTTCAGATTCGTTTGCAGCTGCCACATTCACCAGCTGTTCTCAGGTGGTGGTATAGGACTGTCTTTTCTTCACCAGGTACTAGAGATCTCAGCTAGTGAGTGATTTACCCCATTCCCACAACACCCAGGAGAGTTAGTCACACCCATCTTCCATTTCTCTAACATACTTACTAAGTAGAGGGAGTTTTTTTCCCCCACCAGAAGTTGTATAAAGGTCTCCCTCTTTGTTCAATAAAAGGATAAAAACTAATTTTTAAATACAGCCACCACTTTCTTGAATCCTGCCTCTCCTCACCAAAGACCCCAACCACTTCAGCTGCTGTTTTGCAGCAGTTATCTTCCCTAGCTGAAAGCCATGCACTTAAAAAATCATATCAGGGAAACTTAACAGCCTAGACAGCAATCAAAGAGTTTGTAGATTTCCATTTACATGGCCACACCTCATGAGACTGCTTATTAACACCTCTCCCCTCCCAAGTCTGCAATCATATTAGAGTGATGACTGCACAAGAGCTGAACTAAAAACTGGCCATATTAATTGTATTTAATAGTTCTTAGCTACACTCAGTGCAGGTTATCAAATCATAAGAGAAAACCATGTTCTCAGGCTTTCATGTGTAATTATTTGAAAGTTTTAAAACCAGTAAGTTCATTTCTGCTTCTTTTCTAGAGAAGTTCTTCAGATGAATATTGGCCTCCTGTTAAATACCTTACAGAAGAACATTGAAGCAGCAGTAAATCCCTCAAATCCAGCTGAAAAGGCCAGGTACAGCACAGAACTCTTCCTCTAATCGTAGTAAATTCTAACTTGATGTCAGTGTGAGAAACCAGTTCAGAAAGACATTGAATGTGTGGGATAAAAAGGAGTGCTCACCTGCTGGAAAAAGCATGAGTGCTGCTGCCTATCCATGGAGAAACACAGCTGACATTCTAGGTCTAGCTTTTTTTTTTCCTTTCTTTTCTTTTCCAGAAAGCTCTTCCTCTACGCTGCTCATGACTCTACTCTTATTCCTCTCCTGGTGGCACTGGGCACCTTTGATCACAAGTGGCCACCTTATGCTGCAGATGTGACCCTGGAACTCTATCAGCACCGGCGCTCCAAGGAGTGGTTTGTTCGCGTGTCCTACCGTGGAGAGGTGAGATCCCGTGGGAAGTCCCACCTATGAATCCTGGGCTTTTGGTTTCACCACGCAGCAAAAAAGAGCTTTGGCAGTGCACAAGAGCTGTGATTTTGTCTCTTTGCCTTGCAGGAGCAAGTGGTGAAAGGCTGTAAAGCAAGTCTCTGCCCACTTGAAGAATTTCTGGAAGTTGTTTCACAGTACTCAGTCAGTCCAGAGAAGTACAATAACCTGTGCTCCCAAATGGACAGGAATCAGCAAACTAACTCATGATTAAGCAGTCTTAAATTAAAATTAGTTTATTGTCACAATCTTTGACTATTTTTCTTTATGTCCTTGTCAGCCTTGTCTGTTCCAAAGGTATTTTAGATGAGGGGACATTTTCCTGCCAGACACAGGGTGGCACAGTGTCACTTTACACTGTTAGCAGCAAGCTAAAAGAAGCCACGTGACAGAGTGGCTCAAGTTTACTTCTGAGGTGGCCACACAAAAGCAGGCAGAGGCTGAAAACAGCAAGGAAGAGAACAGACCATTTTAAATTGCCCCTCTGCATCAGGAATGTGAGACAAAACATATCTCTTCCACATATGCTGGGACTGTGGGGTGAAGCCCAGCTTGCTCTGTGCTACCAGACTTGAAAGCTTTGACATAACATTGATGTTATGTTTGGTAAACTGCAGAAGCCATTGTGCCTTTCCCTTTCTTTTGGCACGTTGGAGGGTTGCTCTCTGCAGACAGATGAGCCTCCCTAATTGCTTAGCATTTAGCTACCCCATCTTCTTAAGGGCATTTTTGTGCACAGAAAACATCTCCAAAGGGACAGAAAGCCTCCAAACCTCTTCCCTGCACTCCTCTAATTATGGAAATTCTGCTGTGAACATGCAGAACAACCACAGTGGGCTAAGTACAAGAACACACAATCTTGGTGAACTCTGCTAAATGTGCTTTAAACAAGGAAGTCCAGGGAGCTGCTATCGACTTCAGCTTTGGTCAGCAGTGATCTATTTTGCACTTGCTGAAAGAGGAATACAACACCAGCCAACAGCTCTACTTCTGGCTGAGATGACAGTTTTTCCTGTAAGACAGTACTAGGAATCACTATGTTGCCAAAGTGTTAGAATGGTTTGGGTTGGAAGGGACCTTAAAGATCATATAGTTCCAACCCCCAGTCCAGGTCCTTCTGTTGTTTCAACTGCACCACCTGACTTCACGTCCTCTGCAAAGTTGCTGAGGGTGGACTCAATCTCACTATTTCATTGAAAAAATCCCCACTTTTCAATCAGTAAATAAAACGTGATTCCTACTTTCTTTGGGATAGGCAAAGGTTAAAATAGGGGGACCATTTATTAAAATGGCCCTGCAATTTTGGTTCTGTGTTACCCCTTCTTGCTTAGTGAAAAAATCACTTAATGTAAGTCATTGACAGATATGTGATGGAGGCACTACAGCACCTTTTCCCTGAGAAGAATGGGCTGGATTTACTTCTACTCTTTCATTAGCCTGCCCCCACCACAATTACATGTTGACACCATGCACAGTGAACAGAATAATTTGAATACTAAATACATTGCTGGAGGTCTCACTGAACTGCTATTAGAAGCTGTCAAAAAAGCAAACAAAACATTGTTATTTTCCATCAAGTTTTTATACAGCCTAAAACCATAATGCCATTATATAAAAATCAATGCCTACCCCTGCTTAAGAACAGTGTGTTCTACTTTAATCAAGATCTCTCTCATACACAGTTTCAAGTATTTGGGGAACAGTGATGAAAATACTAGGTCTATGATTACAAGTTATTTGTGACTGCTTGGAAAAAGGCATCAGAAGCTTTGGCCTTACAAAGGGAGAATTCACATACCTAGCCTTAAATAATAACTAGGAACATCCCAAAACTGACCAGCAACCAGGTTAAAAATTTCAACACAGCCATAACCCAGAGCACTTGGCAGTGCAACTTGTTCCAGAGCAGGCAAGATTGTTAAAGGGCACTGCTTTCTCACAGTTAAAATCCTCCATCACTAGGCAGAGTAACACACATTTCAGTAACAGCAAAAGACCTCAAAAAAGCAGGCCAGCTTCTTGGCAGGGGCTAGGAGGAAGGCACCACTGGGAACAGGTTACTTTATTGTCTCTTGCAGGGTTTCTATAGTGGCCCCTCTGTCCTCTTCTAGCCTTACCCTTCCCTCACTGTGGAAGTGGTTGGGCCATGCATTGGTCCATCCCACTGCATGCTTCCTGTGGCCCACAGGATGAAGGAGTTATTTCTGACCACAACTAGTGTAAATGATCTTTTCAGAAGAGGATTGGTTGGACAGTGGAAGAGTTTTAATACCAAAGGACACAGGTAAGTGGGAGCTACTGAATTGCAAACACAGCATGGAAAATGTTGAGGCATTTCTGAGAACGTGGAATAAAAATTCCCAGAAATCAACAATTCCCCATATCCCAGACAAAAAACAGCAAAAATCTTTTTCCCTGCGTCATTAACCACTTTTTGCTTAAGAATTACTATTAATTGACACAGTTAAGTACACTCTACTAAATACAGCCCTATATCAAACATGGATGAAGTGCCACGTGAGGGAAGAAGTTTCAGCCCACAGCCTGGCAAGGCTGCATGAGGAAAACATTCACCATTGTGAGTGCAGAAGGACACCACCAATAAAATGTAGCCCATCCTGCCACCCAAGTGAAAACCAGCGTAGCAGAGAGCACACCAAGCACCACAAAATTAAGCCCTGCATATATCATATTTGTAATAGTCCCAACACTCTGGGGGGACAAAAAATACTGCATTTCAACTTACCCTCAGGAAGATTTGGCCACTCACATCTACTTTGAGCCAGGATATATGTATTGTACCAGAAGCACTACCAGCATTCAAATCTCAACCATGACTGGTGCAGATCAGACCTCTACACACTGGTCTGTCTTCTGAAATGCCACCTATTAGACACCACAAGGATGTCAGCACTAAACTCCTAAGACTGGCTCTTTGCTGTCATCTTCTTTGGTACATTAGCTAGCCCGTGATACAGGTGCAAATCTCAAGTTTATTTGGACAGTGCTTAAAACTGCCAGTGTACTTCACAGATGACCTGATTGCAAGTCTACTAATTTGAAACAAACAGATTTCAAATATTTTAAACTTTTGATTTAGCAGGCACATTACTTCGCGTTTCAGAAGTTCACCATCTGCTGGGTTTACCTTTTAAGTCTCTCCACACTCCGGCTGCGCAGCCATCTGGGATGAGATAATTTGAACAGCAGACTGTTTCCTCCCATGTTACTAGAGAGGAAGAGCAGCCAAGCATGTATGAATAAAGTCTATTTCATTCTTTCAAACAAAGGTGGAGGAGGATGATTTGAAAGCTTAAAAAAAAAAAAGGGG